>VWZD01002338.1:40972-53550 GCA_013396695.1 Sakesphorus luctuosus | reverse complement strand
AGAGGGCATGGGGAGGGGGCTTACGCTTGGGGCTGCTCTGGCTGTCAGGCTCGGGCACCTTCCAGTCCAGCTTTCGGCCCTTCTCGTAGAGCCCCTTGAGCACCTTCCGGAACTCTTCGGGCTCCGCGCCCTGCGGGCTCAGCTCCAGGTACTTGCGGTAAAGCTGCAGCGCCGTCCGCGCGTCCTCGATGCTGTCGTGGGTCTCCCCCTGGATCTTCAGGTCTAGGGGGGACACCCATCGGTCAGGGAGGGAGAGGCCTGGCAGGGACCCCGCGGGAGGGGCTTTGCCCCCTGCTCCCGCCCCTCCCGCATCCAGGAGTTCAGGCACTGACCCAGGAAGTACCAGGCGAGGAAGCGCAGGGAGATCATCCTCTTCCTCGGCATGTGGAACAGGTACACGGTGTCGATCACCTGGTCCTTGGGCACCTGGAGAGCAGAGAGGGTCCTGCTGGCGGGGCAGGGGCCTGCTGCAGGGGGCAAGGGGAGGATCTGGCATGACCCCCGGGGGCAGGGAAGGGGCTGAGTGCTGTCACCATCAGGTTGATGACACGGAAGTCCTTCTGCAGCCCGTGGCCCACGAACTTGACACCAACGTCGATGAGGAAACGCAGTTTCAGGTAAGTGGATTTGAGAGTGGTCAAGTGCTTAGAGGAGATCTTGGCATCCAGGTCTCCTGGTTTGATCCCAGAGTACTGGGTCAGGTAATCCACCACCTGCAGAGACCAAGGCCCGTTGAGGTGGGCTGGGAGGGACTCAGCCCCCTGTCCAAATCCCCTGCCAGCATCCTGAGGAGGGGGCTGTCACTGCAGGTGCCCCTCCATGGCAAGGGACAACAGTCCCAGGTGAACCAGAGAGCACACAGGTGTCCTGGTGAGGTCACCACAAGGGACACAGGAGTCCATGGGGAGCACCCAACTGTCCATGGGGAGCACCCAACTGTCCATGGGGAGAGGCCAGATGTCTGGGTGAGGTCACAGAACACAGGTGTCCAGCTGAGGTGACCATCACTGGTAGAGTGGGTCCACGCCCTGCCATGGGTTTGGGGAGATGCATGAGGCCTGGTGGGTGCCCCATACCTGCTCCTGGGTAGAGATGTAGTCATCAATGAAGGGGACCCCCTCGTTGGGGCCCTGCCCACGCACGCAGGTGATCCGGGCCACCGACATCTGGCTGGGCTTGATGGTGGATTTGGTGCCATCGCTGCGCAGCTCGGCCTCCTCCTGAGCCAGGGGACAGGGGAGGTGGTGACAGACAGCCCCAGAATCACAGAATATCTTGGGCTGGAAGGGGCCCACAGGGATCATCCAGTCCAACCCATGGTCCTGCACAGACACCCCAACAATCCCACCCTGTCCCTGAGAACATTGTCCAAACACTCCTTGAGCTCTGGCAGCCTGTTCAGTGCTCAACCACCCTCTGGAGGATGAACCTTTTCCTGATATGCAACCTAAACCTGCCCTGACACAACTTCAGGCCATTCCCACAGTTCCTGTCACTGGTCACCACAGAGATCAATCCCTGCCCTGCCGCTGCCTCTCACCAGGAAGCTGCAGACCCTGACGAGTCTCCCCTCGCTGAACAGACCAAGTACCCCCTCAGCCCCTCCTCAGGGCCCTTGAGGGGCTGCCCCTGTGCCCCAGCCCTGCCCCAGCCCCTCCCCCAGGGACCCCTGACCTCATTCAGCGTGACAAACTCTGCATCCAGCCCCACCAGGTCTCCCGCCTGTGGCATCTCGCTCAGCATGAGGGGGATGAAGGTGGCGTGGCACTTGCGCTGCTTGCGAGCCAGCGAGGCCTCTGCCAGCAGCACACTGGCCTCGATGGGGTTCTTGACTGCAGGGAAAGGGGAAGGAGTTCAGTGGGGAGACGGTGGCGCCGGCGCCGCAGCCACTTCCACCGCAGGCACTCACTGACGAGGTTGTACTTGGCGTTGAGGTTCCTCCGGGCGTAGTAGAGGATGGCGGGCACCTTCCAGCTCATGTCGAACTGCACGGCCTCACACTGCAGGGGAGGGGACAATGCAGGGCTGCCCAGGGGCCTCCACGGGGTCCCCAAAGCTGTGGTGTCACCTCAGAACTCACCTTGTCCACAGGCTCGATGAGGAAGTCGTTGAAGAGGTACCACTGCTGGTGTGTGACTCCCTGGGGGGAGAGGCACAGGCACAGCCTTAAGGCGCCCCCCAAGGCAAGTGCAGTGACTCCTTTGCTCAGTTACCAGGGAAAGAGGGGTGTGACAATGCCATGTGGGAACCCCCGCCCTTCCTGGGACACCGTGGGGAAAGCCCTGCTGCCCTGGGTGGTGACAGTGTACGTGAAGTGCTCGGGCGGGACACGCTCCAGGCTCTGCCCAGCTCCCAGCCAAAACTCCAGGGAGATGCAAGAGGTAGGAGGGATGGAGCCTTGACACACTCTGGGAACTCCTGGCTTGGGCATCTCCACCAGAAAACAGGACTGCCCAGACCAGCCCTTTCCTTGGGAAAGCAGATGACGTCCTTGCCCTTACCTGGAAGTACAAGGACATTCTGGCATTGTGCCCATGGCCAGGAGGAACCAGCCTGAGTGTGTGTGGGAAGAGGGTTTCTTCAGCCCTTCCCTCCCTATGAGGGGCCTGAGCAGCTCTTGGCTGTTCAGGACTGCCCAGCATGTTCAGCCAAATACTCAACACTTGACCAGGAGACCCAGGAATGGGGCTATTAATGACCCATCCCGTAGGAAGACCCCTTGAGATGGCTCTGGGGAGCCAGTGGGTGCAGCAGCCATGGGGGTCCTGCAGGGTCTCACCTCCTTGCGCTGGTGGTAGGTCTCTCCCACTTTGATGTGCCCCACCAGGCTGCCCCCCGTGCGGGAATCCAGGATGTGGACCACGGTGGCCATGAGATCGTAGATGTACACAGACTCAGGGTCATCCATCGGGCTCAGCTGCAGGAGGAACCAGCCCAGGGGCATGTCTGAGCCCCCTCCAACCCAAACCCCAGTGCTTGGATGTGCTGTCACCACCAGCCCTGAGGTTTCCTTGGTCCCTCGAGGTGTCTCTGAGAGAGCCTCGTCATGTCTCGGCCACACAGGCTCGGCAGAAAGCGGTTCTGAGGCAGCTCTGCTCCCACAGCCCCACGTGAACACGACCACAGAGCCCCACAACCATCTCGTCAGCCTTTACCTCATCAGTCTCACTCCAGTTGCTCACGTCAAGCTCTTTGCTCTTGGTCAGCCTCATCTTGATGGCGTGAGGGATCCAAATGTTCTTCAGTTCCTCCACGGAAGGATATGAATGCCCCATGTCAGGATTCCCCAGATCCTTCCTGCACAGAGAATCATGGAAAACTGAGGTAGAGGGAGACATGAGATGTCATCCTGGCCAACTTCTCCAGGGCAGAATCCCCACCCACCCACTTATTCCTGAGGAACAGGCAGGGGAGCTGGAGCTGCCTGGAGCAACTCCATGGGAAATGTTGGCCAACAAAGATTTGCTTTAGTCAGTCAGAAAAGGGGAACAAGGATGGGGGGGCTCAAAAAAGGGCCACAAGGTGGGCCGCTAAGGTGTCTGAAGGGGATGTGGTGCAGCCTCAGAGCAGCACAGAAACTGTTGCAGTTCAAAGCCCTCGAGGAGCTACAGACAGGCAGGTTATCAAATTATCATTATTAAATGAGAAACAGTGCAGAGAACCACCCAGGAGGTGTCACTGCTCAGAGCCACCACCCCAGGAACATAAGAGGTTGGAAAAGACCTCCCAGCCCATCAAGTCCAACCTGTGCCCAATGCCCACCTTGTCACCCAGCCCAGAGCACTCAGTGCCACATCCAGTCGTTCCTTGAACACCTCCAGGGGTGAGGACTCCACCACCTCCCTAGGCAGCCCCTTCCAATGCTTGACAACCCTTTTTCCATGGAGAAATTCCTCCTGAATGGTCACCTACCACTCTCCAAGAGAGATCTCCTTTCCCTTGGTGATGTCAAAGCCTCCTCTCTTCATCATGGCTTTCTGAAAGGAATACTGGCAACGAAACACAGGCAAGTGTCAGCACGTGGTGACAGGCCAGCCCTGGAGGCACGAGGGTGACAGCCAGCCCAGGAGCAGGGAAAAGACAGGGATGTTAAAGTCAGTGACAGGGAAAGTGACAGTGAGGGAAACCCAACATCACATGACAGTGACTCCTGCAGTCCCGCCAGCTCTGTCGCGACAGGAGATCTCGTCTTTTCCGACTCCAAACACACGGATCATGCTACAGGCATGACCAAATCCCACCACGTCCTCTGTGAACACAGCTCAGGTGGAGCGAGAGAGGCCAGAGACAGCGAGCCCAGAGTGAAAACCTCCGCAGGGCCGGGCAGCGCAACCCCCGCGTGCCGGGAGAACAAGCCCCAGAGTGTCTCCCCCACCTCAGCCTGTGTCTTCCAGAAATCTGCCTCCTTGGAGCTGTTCACCTCACAGTTAATGACCAGCACGTCTGGCAGGCAGCGGATGTTCCGGGTCTGCACCTGTGGAGGGAGCAGGACATGGAAGTGGGAGCCTGAAGAGGCTCTGAGTGGAATTGGCACCCTCTTCCTGCTTCCTCCCCTCCCTGGCTGCATTCCTGGTAGCTGGGGGTACTTGCAGGACCACTGAGGCAGGGAGCAGGCTGCTCCATCAGCTCCCAGGGGCTTTCTCTGTGCCCCCTACCCCGGGAGGATTCAGCCCTGCAAGATGAATTCACACAGTCCAGGAAATACCCCACTGCACATCGGCTGCCAGCCAGGCCAGGAACCGAATCTTTGGCATCCACTCAGGAGGTTCCCCAGTGACTAATGGAGAAACTGCCCCCCTCATGCCCATCTCCTGCAGCCCCTCATGCCAGTCCCCCTCCCTGGGCTCACCGTGGGCTGGTACTTCTCACAGTTCTCACACCAGGCTTGTGTGTTCTGCTCCAAGCAGATGCTTCGCTTTAAAATTTGGGCAAACTCATAATCCTTGACTGGTTTTTCTGAAGGGAGAAAGGATAATAACGTCACCTTCCAACACACAAACCTTGACTGATTTAGCTCAGCCAAACCTCTGGGGTTTTCCTCACAACCACCAGCCAGAAGGTCAACCCCCAAATCTGTCTTTCTGTAACCAAAAGCTTGGCTGGTTGGAAAGCCAACCCTAAACTTGGGGCTGCCACAGCCTGGCACTGCAGGTGTGTTTCACCTGGAAAAATCATGGATAACAAACCCCACTCTGTTGCCAGTGCCAGGCCCTGCTGTTACCGGTGCTCTCAGGGTAGGAGAGGGTGAAGAGCAGCGTGGAGGACACCCGGACCGTCTCCTTCCCACAGCGGCACATGCTGCAGTTCTCCATCTCACAGCTGAAGAGCTGCCCGATGACAGAGTCCCCAGAGGATCCAAAACTGATGGAAAAATGAAGCAATGGGGTCAGCAGGATCCCAGAGATCCCTGTGCTGGGGATCCACATCTCAGGCTGCACAGGGCCAACTCCCAAATTCCAGCAGCTCTTGGGGAACCTGACGTCAGGTTTCCAGAGCTGGTGTCCTCTGAGCAATCCAAGCCCTCCAAACTCCTCTGGAAGCTCAGACTTCCAGAACTGGTGTCCTCTGTGAAGCCTCAACACTCCAGCCAGGTTTGGCTTAGAGGGAGAGAGGCTCAGCATGGTTTTCACATGCTGCTACAGAGGTATCCTGCAGCTCTGTGTGTTCCCATGGATCCCCCAGGGCACGAATGAGTGGCAAGAAACCTTCCCAAGGGATGGATGTGGTTTCTGAGAGCCAGCCCCCTCTCTTGGCTCCATCACTCCCCATCCTGTCCCCATGCCAGGCCCCTACCTGGTGCCAGCCCCTCGGTATGCCTGTGGTCCCTCCTGCTCCTGTGTTTCCTGGTGCAGCTGAGTAAGGATGAAACGGTTCCAGCTCTGAATCAGCCGCCCAAGATTCACCTTCCCTGTGGCTTCATCCGAGTCAGCCAGGATGAGCCCCAGCGCCGAAGCCTCCGGGATCGTGCGGAAAGCCCGCAGAAAGTTGCTTCCCTGGAGATGGGGCAAGAGTGGCAAGTGATGGGAGTTTCCACGCTGTCTGACACCGGCACCACCCAGCTCCTGTTCCTCTGCGATCCCTGTGACCCTCCCAGGGCAGCCAAGCCCACCACAGACCTGGCAGGGGTCTCCTCGGGACAGGTCCAGCATATGGAAGAGCAAGCCCAGCTCACAGCCCAGGCAGAATTCCTTCTGGCACAGGTGGTTCTGGACCAGGCAGCGGACTGGCTCCAGGAAATACAGCACCTGGCAGAGACCAAGCAGTCAGGAGGGGGGTCCTGGGGCCCGTGGTGGTCCGGGCAGGGCCAGGAAGGCTCCCACCTGGATCATGCAGTTGCAGTAGGCATTGGGAATGTGGGGCTCCAGCCCTGCAAACAGCGTCTTGTTGTAATGTTTGAAGTCAAAGTCCTCCAGCCCCAGCTTGGAGTATTTGATCGTGACCTGAGCAGAGACATGATGTGTTAAACAAACACTTTCCCACACAGTGCTCCCCACAGAGCCCCAGAGCAGTCCCCCAAGGCCATCACCTTCCTGTACTTCTTGGCCACCCTGTAGAGGTGTGGCTCCTCCTCCCGCCCAATGGGGGACTCGGGGACTTGGCTGAAGTTGTCAAACTCATTGTCCGTCTCCTTTAACCGATAAGGAATCTGACAGGGAGAGAGAAGGGATGAGCAGCTGAACCCTGAGGTGGAGAGAAACCCCATGTACTAAAACAAGCAGCTCCTGGGCTTTCCTGCCTCCCTGAATGAGCAAAGGGATACAACAGAACAGTGTGGGGCCCTCCCTGGACCTGCACAAGGCCTCCACACCTTCCTTCTCACAGGGATTTGTCACTGTGGGAAACTACAGAGGCACCACGGGCAGTGTTTTCCCAAGGGTGAGGGACGTGCCATGAACCTCCCATTTGGACAACTCAAACCTTCCCTGCCAAAGAGCCAGTGAGGGATGGAACTGGGAAAACTCCATGGCTCTGCCAGGCTTGCATTGCTCAAGAGAAGCTGACACCTCCAAACTATACACCTGCAACATCCCACGGGAATTCCAACTCTCATCTCTGTCCCTGAAACCTCAGAGATTGCTCAGCATGCAGCAAGCTCCACCCTCCTCCAACCTGCAGAGCTCCAGCACTAGAAACACCACCCCACACCCCTAAAATGCCCTGCTGAGAGCGGGTACCTGGTTGCGGAGCTTGGTCCTGGGGTTGGGGGCGTAGCCAATGAATCCCACTTTCTTCATGGTGCGCAAAATCTCGGGATCTACTGGGGGGGCTCGCCTGCAAACATCCCCCAACTCAGAGCAGCATCTCTCACCCACCAACAGGCCTCCTGGGTGTGCTCAGGGACCCACCCCAAGGGTGGTCCTGAGTGTCCCTCCTCCTCAGTCCTTCCCTGGGTTCACTTTCCATCCCAATAAACTCCCTGGGTTATGTCAGGGCAGGGCTGAGCATAGGTGGGTTAGGGACAGGCAGAGGGAAAACAAGAGTTTCCACACAGGCAGAATGGAGCTGGGATCCCACCAGGATCTCCTAATCAGACAGAGGTTTGACTGTCTCCCACTGTCCTCACACCTGCCCCATTGCTGTCCTCAGCCATTCACCTCCACTGCCATGAACTCATCTGGCATTTCATGCCAGGAACTCATCCAGCATTTCACAGGGCCGTTGAGGAGGAAGGAGAGGGACTTTGCCAGCACTGGGCTGGTTTTCCCTGGGAGAGGCTGGGAATTACCGCGGGGCCGGGGCGGAGTTGGCAGCGGGCCAGTCGGAGAGCAGCGTGTCGCTGGTCAGCGGCACCGGGATGAGCGAGAGCGGCACCAGGTCCTGGTTCCAGTCCAGGTGTGGCAGCGTGTCCACCATGCAGGGCAGGGCAAAGTCGGTCTCCCGGGAGTAGGCATTGAAGGTGACCTCTGGGGAGTCAGCCCAGAGGTGGACACAACCCTCAGAGTCACCAAAGGCCAGAGCCTGCTTGCTGGCCGACACGTCGAAGGTCATGATGAGGGGCCCCACTGTGTTCACGTGGAAGATGTCGGCGGGGTTGGCCAGCCCAGTGGGCTCACAGAACTGGCACTGGCCTGTGGGAAAGGAAGGGAAGGACAATGTGGCACTGGGAGCACATGGGAACCGGGACAGGGTGACCCACATGTCACTGGAACTGGCTGGACATGGGTCAGCAGTGCTTAGCCAGCCATCGTGGAATCGTGGAAAGTCCTGAGTGGGAAGGGACCCACAAGGATCAAAGTTCAGCTCCTGGCCCAGTGCAGGACAACACCAGAAGTCCTCCCAAGCCCCAAATCCAAACACCTGAGAGCATTGTGCAAACACACCCTGACCTCTAGAATTATGGAATATCCTGAGCTGGAAGGGACCCACAAGGACCATCCAGTCCAACTCCTGGCCCTGCCCAGACACCTCAACAATCTCACCATGTGCTGAGAGTTGTCCAAATGCTCCTTGAGCTCTGGCAGCCTTGGGGCTGTGCCCACTGCCCTGGGGAGCCTGTTTAGTGCTCACCAACCTCTGGGGGAAGAACCCTTTCCTGATATCCAACCCAACCCTCTCTGACACAGCTCCAGCTGCTCCTTCAGCTCCCATCACCAGCTACAGAGAGCAGAGATCAGAGCTGCCCCTCATGAGGAAGTTGTACACACATCCATGATGTCTCCCCTCAGCCTCCTCTGCTCCAGGCTGAATCCCGTGGGGTTTGCCCCTGAGTTTGGAGCCGCCATCACCTCACTGTCCCCAGTGTTCCCTCACCTGTCTGGGAGATGATGGCCAGGCGGGACGTGTAGGTGGGGATGAAGCGGAGGAAGAAGGGGTCGATGTGGACCTGCAGGGGGGTGGTTGCCCTCATCATGCGCAGGTCATAGACCTTCAGGAAGCGGTCGCAGGCCAGGCCGTTCATCCGGCTGGAGAAGCCACAGGTCACCAGCAGGTTCCCGTGCACGTCGAAGTCAGACAAGCTCCCGGAGTAGGCGTCGAACTCGTGCTCCACCACGAACGTGCGCAGGTCACGCAGGGACACCTGTGAGGGGACAATGCCAGGAGTGTCCTCCGGAGCCCCTGGAGCCGTGGGAAGAGCTGGATTCCCTGCTCCAGGGTACCCCTGCAGGGTTGGATGGGGCTGGCATTACCTTCCCCGAGGTGTGCCCGCAGAAGAAGAAGCGGTTGGACTGCCTCATGATGGTGATGCCGGGCACCTCCACGGTGTACTGGGAAGGAGGCAGGAATGGGATAACCAGGGATAAACCCTGGAACAAAGCTCCAGGGAACAGCCCCCTGGCCCAGCCATACCTTCTGCGTCTCCTGGACGGTGTTGAGGTCGATCTCAAGGACGTGGTTCTGCAGCCCAGCCACGAGCAGGGTGCTGTTGTCTGTCAGCAGGAGGCTGTGCATGTCCTCGGACTCATCCATGCTGTAGGAGAGGACGGGACATCCTCGTGCTCCTGCCTGGTTCCAACAGGCAGCAGGGAAGGGGTGGAGTGGGCAGAGGGGCTGGGACCACCCCCAGCACTGGGCAGCACGGGGAGGACTCACAGGTAGTCAAAAATGATGAGGCCACCCCGTGACATGTACTTCAGGTTGGTCTTGGTGAGGAAGAGGACTCCGTTCTCCAGGCTCTGGATCTGGCGGATGTCGTCGTTGCTGTTCACTTGGAAGGAGGAATATCGCTCCAGTGTTGGGCCAAAGAAGGAAGTGGCATGACCCTTAAAAAAGAGGAGACAGGGATGTCACAACCCACCCACTGTGTACCAGGAATGTGACACAGGTGAATGTCACTTTGTCCCCCACCAACTCCCAGGGGTGCCCCAGACTGTGAGAGGTTGCCAAGACTTTTCCCTTCGTGCAAACACCAGTAAGGAATCCAAAGATCTGTCACTGCCAGAGCAGTGACTTGGGAAGCAGCAAGAGGCTCATGTAGCAAGAATTTACATGAGCAGATTAAGGAGGAAGGGTTTTAAACTGAAAGAGGAGATTTAGATGGGATATTGGGATGAAATTCCTCCCTGTGAGAGTGGTGAGTGGCTGGAATGGATTTCTCAGAGCAGCTGTGGCTGCCCCATCCCTGGAAGTGTCCAAGGCCAGGTTGGACAAGGCTTAGAATTGAATCATAGAATCACAGAGTCAATTGGGTTGGAAAAGACCTCCCAGATCATCAAGTAAGTCCAACCCTTGGGCCAACTCCAGTCCCTTTACCAGATCATGGCACTCAGTGCCACGGCCAAGCTCAGCTTAAAAACCTCCAGGGATGGGGAATCCACCCCCTCTCTGGGCAGCCCATTCCAATGCCTCAGCACTCTCTCTGAAAAGAATTTCTTCCTGATCTCCAACTTCAATTTCCCCTGGCAGAGCTTGAGCCCCCCATGCCCCCTTGTCCTATTGCTGAGTGCCTGGGAGAAGAGACCAACCCCCACCTGGCCACAACTTCCCTTCAGGTAGTTCTAGACAGTGCTGAGGTCACCTCTGAGCCTCCTCTTCTCCTTGCATGAAGGAACTTGGGCTAGTGGAAGGTGTCACTGTCCATGGCAGGAGGTGGAACTGAAAGAGGTTTAAGATCCCTCCCAACCCAAACCATTCCATGATTCCATCAAACTCTTCACCCCCAAGGTTTCCCCACAGTGATCTCCCCACCTACCCCGTGGTTCCCAACCCACAGCATCTCCTCGTGCAGGTCGAAGTGGGACACGGAGACGGGCACGCCGACCTCGGACACGGCCGTGTGGAGCTCACTGTACATGCCCTCCATGAGGTGCACCGACTCTGGCACGGGGATGCCCTCCAAGGACACCCCCTCGGGGTCCAGTTCCACCAGGCTGGGGTTCAGGTGGGGGTCCAGCACGGGGTCCAGAGCAGGGTGCAGGGGTGGTGCATACTCGGCCAGGGAAGGGTTGAGGCCTTCGAAGTTCATGGTGAATCCCAGCGCTGGCCTTGGGGACAGAAAAGGAACTGCAGGGGGGGTTGGTGAGGAATCATAGAATGGATTGGGTTGGAAAAGACCTCAGAGATCATCAAGTCCAACCCTTGGGCCAACTCCAGTCCCTTTACCAGATCATGGCACTCAGTGCCACGGCCAAGCTCAGCTTAAAAACCTCCAGGGATGGGGAATCCACCCCCTCTCTGGGCAGCCCATTCCAATGCCTCAGCACTCTCTCTGAAAAGAATTTCTTCCTGATCTCCAACTTCAATTTCCCCTGGCAGAGCTTGAGCCCCCCATGCCCCCTTGTCCTATTGCTGAGTGCCTGGGAGAAGAGACCAACCCCCACCTGGCCACAACTTCCCAGGAACACCCAGAGCCGCCGGTTCTTGGAATCGGTGACTCCGGGGATGGGAATGGCAGCTGGAATGCCCGGTGCGTGGGGGTGAGGGGCCCCGCCAGGACACCGGCGGCACCGGGGCCGTGAGGTCCCTCCCCGGGACACGCTCAGAGCCCCGGCACGGCTCTGCGGTGGGCTCTGGGCACCGGGCACGCTCTGGGGGAACCGGGCAGTAATACCGGGACACCGGGAAACGGGGCAGGGGCCCAAGCGTAGCGGGCTGCCTTCCCGGAGTACCGGGCAGTGGTCCCTGGGCACCGGGAAGGAGCCTTAGGCTACCGAGCAGCGTCCCCGGGACATGGAGCGGTGGCCCCAGGGCACCGGGCTGCCGCCTGGTAAGCCGAGCCCGGCCCGGTACCGGCCGCTCCCGGAGCTCGGGGCCCCGCCCGGGCCCCACCCCTGACGACTCCGGGCCAGCTCCGCACCCGCCGCCTTTATTTCCGCGGGCCGACACACCGAACGCGCCGGCGGTATCAGCGCCCGCAGCCCCCGGGCAGGGCCGGGCGGGGTACGAGGGGCCCGGCGCCACTCCGGGGCCGCTCTCACCGGGCTCGGCGCCCGCGCCCCCAGCCCGCTAACCGGGCCCGCCCCACGCCCGCCGACCAATGACAGCGCGGAGCTCCGCGCGCAGACCAATCAGCGTCCGCGTGGGGCGGGACTAAGCGACGGAGCGGCGGAGGGGACAGAAAGGTCGGAAGGGGCCCAATCGCGGCGGGGGAACCCCGGGGGTAGCCCCGGGACCGCCCCCGGCCCGTTCCCTGGCGATGCTCAGACCACCGGGCGCTGCCGGTCGGTGCGGCACCTGCGGCCGTCCCCGGGCTCGCACGGATGTCACGTATCCCACGGGGCCCTGCCGTGTCGTCTGGTGCCCCGGACACCCCACGGAGCCCCGGAGCGCCCCACGGATCCCGAAGTGTCCCCAAATGCCCCACAGTGTCCCTCGCGATCCTGTGGCATCCCACTGGTGTCACAGACCGGCCCGTAGCATCCCACAGCGTCTCACTGAGCCCACGGCGTGTCCTGGCATCCCATGGGATCCCAAAAGTGTCCCCAAATGCCCCACAGTGTCCCCAAATGCCCCACAGTGTCCCTCCCGGCCCCCCTGGCATCGCACCGTGTCCCGCTGGTGTCACAGAGCAGCTCGTGGCATCTCACCGAGCCCACGGCGTGTCCTGGCATCCCACGGGATCCCAAAAGTGTCCCCAAATGCCCCACGGTGTCCCACGGAGCCCCACGGGGTTTCACAACACCCCAGGGGTTCCACCCCCC
>VWZD01002338.1:24321-40880 GCA_013396695.1 Sakesphorus luctuosus | reverse complement strand
GCAACGCGGGCACGGGGTCACGGGCAGCGGGAGCCCTGCTGGGACCCCCGAAGTCACGGGGAGCCGCCGGCTGATGTCCCGGGGCGAGCAGGGGACAGCGGGGAGGACACGGGGGACACTGCGGGGGCAGCAGGAGGGACACGGAAGGGGACACGGGGGACACATGAGGAACACGGCGGCGAACACGGGGGACACACGGGGAACACCGGAGGGGACACAGCGGGGGATCCACCGAGGTGACACCGCCGCGGGCTCCCCGGTGCGCTCGTCGGGGCAGCCCAGGTGCACCGAGGGGAGGTCCCGGTGCCGGTGCCGGTCCCTCCCATCCCGCGGGAAGCGGAGCCGCCAGGAACTGCCCCGGGTTTTCCTGCCCGTCCCGTCCCATCCCGTTCTGTCCCGGTGGGGAGCGGGGCCGGGCGCGGCCAGGGGACCCCGGCCCGGTATCGGTTCTGCTTTCGGGGGACGCGATTTCGCAGTAACGGGGGGCGGGAGCCACCTGCCCCGGGGATTCCCCACCTGCCGCCGCCCCATAAGAGCCCGGTGGCGGCATCGACCGGGAACGACCGGGAACGACCGGGAATGGCTCTGTCCCTCTGCCTCTGCCTTTGCCTCCTGCTGCTCCTGCCGCCGCCCGCGGCTCCGGCACCGGCTCCGGTACCGGCACTGGTGTCCCGCACCGACTGGGCCGCCTGTCGGATCCTCTCCCGGGAGCTGTCGCGGCTCCTGGCGACAGTCACAGAACCGCACCCGGTGCTGGTGAGCGCGGGGGGCTCGGCCGGGGGGACCGGGGGATTAACGGGAGAGGGAGGCATCGGGAAGTGCGGGGCATCCCGGCGGGAGTGGAGTCCCGAGGGTGCGGGGAGGAAACCGGGGTGGGCCCGGGGGACGTGGAGACCCCACTGACCCCCTGCTCCAGGAGGAGATGCAGCTGAGCGAGGAGGACCCCCAGAACTGGCCCCCCCGGATCCGCTGCAGCGACGCCTGTGACCCCCCCACGCTGGACACCAACAACACGGTACCGGGGGCTGAGGGGGCTGCAGGGGAGCCCGGGGGTGTCTGTGGGGTCCAGGAACACTGAGGGATGCACCTGGGGGTCCCAGGGATGTCTGGGGGTCTCAGGGATGCACCTCGGGGTCGCAGGGATGTCTGGGGGTCTCAGGGATGCACCTCGCGGTCCCAGGGATGCACCTGGGGGTTTTAGGGGTGTTTGAGGGTCTCAGTGATGCTGAGGGATGTACCTGGAGATCACAGGGATTCTGAGGGTGTCTGGGGGTCCCAGGGATGTCTGAGGGTCTCAGGGATGCACCTGGGGCTTTTANGTGTGTGAGGATCCCAGTGATGCTCAGGGATGTACCTGGGGATCCCGGGGATTCTGAGGGTGTCTGGGGGTCCCAGGGATGTCTGAGGGTCTCAGGGATGCACGTCGGAGTTTTAGGGGTGTTTGAGGATCCCAGTGATGCTGAAGGACATGCCTGGGGATCCCGGGGATTCTGAGGGTGTCTGGGGGTCCCAGGGATGTCTGGGGGTCTCAGGGATGCACCTCGGGATCCCAGGGATGTTGAGGGATGCATCTGGGGGTTATAGGGATGTTTGAGGATCCCAGTGATGCTGAAGGACATGCCTGGGGAGCCCAAGGATTCTGAGGGTGTCTGGGGGTCTCAGGGATGCTGAGATGTACCTGGAGGTCCAGGGATGTTTGAGGATCCCAGGGATACTGAGGGATGTACCTGGAGTTCCCAAGAGTGCCCGGGGCTCCCAGAGCACCAGTGGGTGTGTGGGAGGGTCCTGGACCCCCATCTCACTCCCTGGCCCCCACAGCGCTGCCTGCACCGGATTCACCAGGCACTACAGCACTACCGGGACCTGCTGGGTTCCGACATCTTCAGGGACCAGCCCCAGCCCCGGCTGGAGACCATGATGGACCAGCTGCTGGAACTCGTCCAGGTGAGGCTGGGGGGGGGGTTGGAGCCCCACGGGAGCCCTTTGGGGGACACAGGCGCCCATCAGCTGCGGCCTTGGACCCCCTGACACCCATGTCCCCACAGCAGAAGCACGGCCACCACCCCCGGCACCCTGTGGCCCCCAGTGACCACTGGTCTCACCAGCTGCTCCGGCACCTGGCGCTGAAGCGGCTCCGCTCCTTCGCCGCCGTCATGAGCCGGGTCTTCACCCACAGCGCCAGCGCCCGCTGAGCCCCAGGGCTCCAGACCCGCCCCCCACCCCTTATTTATTCCCTCTCTCCCGAGGGGTTATTTATGTGCCACATTCACTATTTATCTCGAGTATTTATGAGTTTCTAATAAAGTTCTGAAGGAGACGAGCGGCTCCCACATGCGGCGCAAAGGGCAGCAAGGGCAGGGGGGTGGGACTGGATTTATTTACAAGGGACAGGCTCGGGGGAGTCACTGGAAGTCACTGGCGTCGATGTGGAGCGCGGGGAAGTCAGGGGAGGCGAAGAGGGAGTTGACAGCGGGCAGAGCAGAGTCCTCAGGCTGTGGCAGGAACGGGTCACTGTAGTCCAGGAGTGCGCTGGTGTCTGGAGTGGGGAGAGGGGACAGGTCAGTTCCGAGGGGATACCTCTGGGACCCCCAGGCACAGCCCTCAGCACCCCGGTGACCCCTGGGCATCCCTGGGATCCCCAGATGCATCCCTCAGAATCCCTGGGAACTCCAGACATCCCTGGGAACCACAGGTGCATCCCTCAGAATCCCTGGGAACTCCAGACATCCCTGGGAATCACAGGTGCATCCCTCAGAATCCCTGGGAACCACAGGTGCATCCCTCACTCCCCCAGCACTGACACTCACCTGCCAGCCTGGAGCCCAGCTGGGGCCTCCCATCCAAGGTTTCCAGCATATTTGGCATCAGCTCCACTGCTTCCAGTGTCTCCAGTGCCCCTGAGCCCGGCTCCAGTGACTGCAGGAGCTCCTGGATGTCTGGGCTCCCAGGAAGCAGCTCCAGGTCCCTCAGCTCTGGTGGCAGCATCCCCTGGCCCTCAGTGACCTGCAGTGGCTCCACAGCCGCCGTTCCAGGCTGCACCATCCCCGTGTTCCCAGATCCTGTTTGCTGGAGCATCCCAGTGCTCCCAGCTCCCACTTGTTGCACCATCCCTGTGTTCCCAGTGCTCCCAGTTCCCACTTGTTGCACCATCCCCGTGTTCCCAGCTCCCGTTTGTTGGAGCATCCCAGTGCTCCCAGCTCCCACCTGTTGCACCATCCCTGTGGTCCCAGCTCCTGCTTGTTGCAGCATCCCCGTGTTCCCAGTTCCCACTTGTTGCAGCACCCCCATGTCCACAGCCACTGGCTGCAGCATCCCCTGGTCCCCCGGCAGCACCTGCAGTGTCCCCAAGTCCCCTGGTCCCACCTGCAGCATCCCCAGCCCACCGGGCAGCACCTGCACAGTCCCCACAACCCCTGGTGACACTGGCAGTATCCCCTGGATGTCAGGGACCACCTGCACCACCGAGACCCCCGAGCCCACTTGTGGTGGCTGTGGTGGCTCCAGGCCTTGGGACCCTGACTGCAGTGTCCCCAAGACCCCAGGCTGCAGCATCCCTGGGCTCGTGGCCACCACCTGTAGTGTCCCTGGGCTTATGGCCACCACCTGAGGTGTCCCCATGTTCCCAGAGGTGACCTGCAGTGTTCCTGGACTCATGGCCACCACCTGAGGTGTTCCCACGTTCCCAGAGGTGACCTGCAGCGTCCCTGGGCTCATGTCCACCCCTTGAGGTGTCCCCACATTCCCAGAGGTGACTTGCAGTGTTCCTGGACTTGTGGTCACCCCCTGAGGTGTCCCCACGTTCCCAGAGGTGACCTGCAGCGTCCCTGGGCTCACAGTCACCCCCTGAGGTGTCCCCACATTCCCAGAGGTGACCTGCAGCGTCCCTGGGCTCATGGTCACCACCTGAGGTGTCCCCAGGCTCACAGAGGTGACCTGCAGCGTCCCTGGGCTCACAGTCACCACCTGAGGTGTCCCCACGTTCCCAGAGGTGACCTGCAGCGTTCCTGGGCTCATGCCCACCACATCCTCAGTCTCTGGGCTTGAGGGTGGCAGTGTCCCCAGGTTCCCAGGGGTGACCTGCAGTGTCCCCAAGTTCTGTGTCCCCTGCCCTCCGGGCTGCAGCTGCAGCGTCTCCAGGTTTTCGGTGGCAACCACCAGCTCCTCTTCTGTCTGCCATGCCTTATTTGCCTGCCTGGAGGAAGAGACAGCAGATCAGGGTCAGGATCAGGGTCAGGGCATGGGCATCCCCCTTTCCCTGGGGTCCAAGTCCCCAAGTCCAGGACCATGGGGAGATGGGGGACAGGGGAAGGGGACCGAGGTCTCACCTGGAGGACACACGGATGAGGCGCCGGTTCAGATATTTCTCTGGCTCCGTCGGGTTTCCTGTGGGAAGAGAGGAGGGTCGGAGAGGATGGCAGGTGCTCCCCCTGCTCTGTGCCATGCCAGGCCGTGCCATGCCAGGCCATACCCTCCCGCCGCTGGCTGTAGTAGGGCCCGAAGGCCTCGTCGCGGGGTGTGTTGGGGTAGAGGAACTGGAGGGGGTTCTCAGGAACATTCTCCTCCATCATCATCTGGTAATCACGGATGATGTCGGGCAGTGCCAAGGATGCCAGTTCGACTGCCGTGTACGGATCCACCGAATGGAAAGTGGGGGATCCTGCAGGGCCCCCCCAGGGGTCAGTGCCCAGGGAGGGCCTGAGGCTGGGGGGCTGAGGGGCTGGTCCCTGGGGTTGTGGGGCTGCACTCACCACTCTCAGGATGCTCCACCCAGGTGAAGGTGACGCCCCCCAGGATGCTCTCGCTGAACCGGATCAGGAACGTTCCCGTTCGCTTCGACTTCAGCAGTTTCCTCTCTTGTTTGCGGCTCAAGAAGCCCAGGATGAGGCTGGGGGAGGCACCGTCAGCTCCTGCAGCCCCTGGCCCACCCCAGCCCCTGGCCCTGCTCCTACCCATCCTTCCAGAGCTGCTTCAGGTGGTCTTGGAGCAGCCCCAGGATCCCGTCCAGCCAAGCCCAGAAGGAGAAGCCAGCGGCGCCATCCTATGGGAGAGGATGGGTGAGAGGGGATGGGGGGAACAGGGGATGGGGACATGGGGGGCAAGGGGGACAGGGCCACAGGGGATGGTGACAGAGGCGACAGGCACTGCTCACCTTGGAGAACTTGGGCCAGGCCACGGTGCTCTCTCGTGACGGCTTCGAGCCTTGGAGGTGAGAGCAGGGTGAGGGGACAGCATGGTCCTGTCCCCATTGTGACCCCCCCAGAGGTCGGGGCTGGCTCCCAACCTTACCAAAGAGCTTCTCAGCCAGCATGAGGAGGTGGTCCTGGCTCAGCCCCCGCTCCACCACGCTCTCAAACTGCCAGCTCAGCACCTCGGCCAGGTGGGGCCACGGTGCTGGGGGAGGCGCAGAGAAGAACTGCTGGGCCTGTGTGGGACAAGGGGTGAGCAGGGACAGGGACACGGGGCAGGGGAGGGGCACATCCACCAGGGCAGGGGACAGGCATGGCAGAGGGACCAGGGGATGTGGACATGTATGGCAGGGGATGGGGAATTGCACTGGGGCAGGGGATGGGGTCCAGGAGTTGGGACAGCGACCAAGGGACAGGTATTGGACAAGGATCATGGGATGGGACAGGGACAAGGGATGGGGACATGCACTAGGGCTGGGGACAGGCATGGCAGAGGGACCAGGGAGAGGGCACAGGGCAATCAGGAACAGGGCCCAGGAACCTGGCACAGCACAACAGGATGGAGATTGAATGACGAGCAGGCATGGCAATGGGACAAGGACCACAACAGAGGAACACAGGGCAAGAGATGGCAGGAGTGGGAGCACTGGGGGCAGTGCATGGCTGGGGGGGGTCCTGCTCACCTTGGGGTCAGAACTGAGCATGTTGAACCAGAGGATGGAGGCCCAGGCACTGGAGAACTGATTGTTGTTGGAGATGATGATGAAAGGCAGCGTGGAGGTCTGTGGAGGGAGTGGGGGTCAGGCTGGCAGCCCTGAGCCCTCCTGGCCCCCCAAGCCCTCCAGCCCCCTCAGTTCCTTTTAAGTCTCCCCAGTTCCTCCCAAGCCCACCAGCCCTCACCTCCAGCTCCAGCTCCAGCCCGCAGTAGGCATATGCCAGCGTGAAGGTGATGAGGTGCAGCTCCTCTGTCACAACCAGGGAACCCTGCGAGGAGGTGGTACTGCGGTCACCACGTGGCCCTGGCCCCCCATGTGTCCCTACCACCCCCAGCCCCACACCCACCTCGTTGGCACCTTTGCTGCCTTTGCCAGACCTGCTGTCCTTCTGCTCCTTCAGCGTCTGTGGGGCAGGACAGAGTCAGCCCAGGGTGGGGGCTGGGGCTGGGTGGGGGTCCTCGCCCCCCTCCCCGCCCCAGGGGGGTGATCGGGGGGGTCCAGGGAGAGCCCCTACAAGGTACTGGAAGTCGCAGACCAGCCCCTCCTGGGGACTGTCCCCAGCCAGGAGCGTTTTGCTGCTCGACGTCAGGATGTTGAACTTGCGGAACCTGCAGGGCAGAGAGAGGTGGCGGGTGGGGGGCCGGGACCCCCAGGCGGGGGGCATGGTGGGCACAGCCCCGTCCGCCACCTCCAGCGCTCGCCTGGCTCTCACCCTTTGATCTTGGGGGGGTCCCTGCAAGAGAGAGAGGGGGTCAGCTCAGTAGGGAGCCCCATGGGAGGGCAGGGGGGTGACAGGGGATGGCAGAGGGGTGGCAGGGAGGTGGAAGGGGGGTGGCAGGGGGGTGGCAGGAGGGCTGACCTGTCGATGTGGATCTTGGCCTCCATGCGGTGGTTGCGGTCGTGCAGCCGCACGAGCAGCCGGGCGCGGGCAGAGAACTTGCTGCCGGTGCGGAGCACGAGTGGGCGCTTGAAGGGGTTGGGAGTGCTGGGCTGCTGCTCCACCACGAAGGCACTGGGGGCAGAGGTGGGGCTTAGGGCTGCCTTGGTACCCTCACAGCCCCCTGGCCCCAACCATGCCACCCCCAACTCTGAGAATCATAAAATCACAGAATCACAGAATTGATTGGGTTGGAAAAGACCTCCCAGATCATCAAGTCCAACCCTTGGGCCAACTCCAGTCCCTTTACCAGATCATGGCACTCAGTGCCACGGCCAAGCTCACTTTAAACACCTCTAGAGGGAATCCACCCCCTCTCTGGGCAGCCCATTCCAATCCCTCAGCACTCTCTCTGCAAAGAATTTCTTTCTGATCTCCAATTTCCCCTGGCAGAGCTTGAGCCCCCCGTGCCCCCTTGTCCTATTGCTGAGTGCCTGGGAGAAGAGACCAACCCCCACCTGGCCACAACTTCCCTTCAGGCACTTCCAGACAGTGCTGAGGTCACCTCTCAGCCTCCTCTTCTCCAGCACAAACACCCCCAGCTCCCTCAGCCTCTCCCCACAGCACTTGTGCTCCACTCCCTTCTCCAGCCTCGTTGCTCTTCTCTGGCCCCGCTCCAGCCCCTCAATCTCTTGCCTCAACTCAGGGGCCCAGAACTGAACACAACACTCAAGGTGTGGCCTCACCAGTGCTGAGTACGGGGGAAGGGTCACTGCCCTGGGCCTGCTGGCCACGCTATTTTTGATATAGGACAGAACACCCTGAGATGGAAGGAGCCCACAATGGTCAAAGGCCGACTCCTGCACAGGACAACCCCAAAATCCCACCATGTCCAAATGCTCCTTGAGCTCTGGTAGCCTTGGGGCCATAACTGCTGCCCTGGGGAGCCTTATCAGTGCCCAACCACCCTCTGGGGGATGAACCTTTTCCCAGTATCTAACCCTGACACAGCTCCAGCCATTTATATCCCATTTCCTACCTCTTCAACAGGTGCATGAGCTGCTCCTGCAGTCGCTTCTGCAGGAGGGGGGTCTCTGCTACCAGCGGGTCCCTCTCGTAGGTCACCTTCACCTGCAGGTCACTCAGTGCCTGAAGCAGCTTCCGCAGCTGGAACAGCCCCTGGCCCAGCTCTGTGAACCTGCGGGTGCCACGGGGCTCAGTGGGGCCAGCTGTGACCCACCCCGTGCCCCCCTCCCACCCCTGGCCCAGCTCTGTGAACCTGCGGGTGCCACGGGGCTCAGTGGGGCCAGCTGTGACCCACCCCGTGCCCCCCTCCCACCCCTGGCCCAGCTCTGTGAACCTGCGGGTGCCACGGGGCTCAGTGGGGCCAGCTGTGACCCACCCCGTGCCCCCCTCCCACCCCTGGCCCAGCTCTGTGAACCTGCGGGTGCCACGGGGCTCAGTGGGGCCAGCTGTGACCCACCCCGTGCCCCGCTCCCACCCCAGCCCTACCAGGTCTCCAGTGGGCGCAGGTGGGTGCTGGTGGGGGCCCCCAGGCACGAGCGCTGCTGCCGCTCCCTCCAGTCCCCCAACTCCTCCTGCAGCAGCTCCCGCAGGGTCTCGCTGCGCCCCAAAAGCTGCTGCATCTGAGCCAGCACAATCTGGGGAGGGATGTGGGTCTGAGAGGGGTGCGAGGGGCAGCTACAGCCCCCCAAGCCCAGCTCAGCCCCCAGCTCACCCGCCGCTGCTGGTCCAGGTTCTGCAGCTTGGCCTGGAGGAGTTGGAGCTGCTGAGTGTACTGGGGGTCCCTGCTCCTCTCCTCACCTGTGGGCAGGGGAGAGGGGTGAGGGGGGCACAGGGGGGCGCACAGCAGTGCCATCCCTCATCTCCTCCCAGGGTAGAGCTCACCTGGCCGGTAGTGCACCTTGAAGCAGAAGTCAAAGGCATCCTGCAGGTCCTCCAGGTCCCTGAAGGTGCGTTCGGCCTCCTGTGGAGCAGAGCGGGGTCAGGAGGGCCAGGCAGCCCCGCAGGGGCTCGGGGGGCTCAGGGTGGGATCTGTCACCTGCAGGGCTGTGTGGAACTCAGCCAAACGCCGCTGGATCTGCTGCTCCCGGTCATTCTCAGGGGGCACGGTGGGTGCTGGGGCTGACCCGCCCTGTGGGCACACAGGGGGTCAGGCAGCAGCCCCAGGACCCCACGGGGTGAGGGGAGACCCCATGGAGTGAGGGGGGACCCCTGCTCTACCTGCCCCCCTGCCTGCCCCAGGCGCAGGATCCGCCGCTCCTCCTGCAGCAGGTTGGCCACCAGGTTGGCAAATCTCTCAGGATTCTCGCCAAACTCTGCCTGCGGAGGGGCCGGGGGATCAGCAGGGCACAGAGACCCCCGGCCCCCCTCCCTCATCCCCCCCACCCCATCCTGGCCCCGATGCCCACCTGGAGGTCCCGGTGGGCCTTGCGCAGGTTGTGCTTCAGCATGAAGTCCTCATGGCTTGAGCCCAGGCTGCCCAGGCGGTTCTGCAGCATCACCAGCAAGGAGTGGAAGAGCACCCGGGCATGGGAGGAGAAGGGCTCGGCCGCCTGGCGCCTGTGGCACGATGGGCTCAGCACTGGCACAGCCCGTGCCCCCCTCCTGGGCACCCCCCCCAGCCCCAGCCCCCCGTTACCAGTTCTGATCCTCAATCCAGGCGGCCAAGCACTGGCGCACGGCCATGGGCAGCTCCGCGCCCGCGTAGAGCTGGTGCACCTGCTCCAGGTACGTGTTGGCCAAGCTCTGCACCTCCTGCCACTGCGCCATGCTGGGGGGCAGAGGGGTAAGGGGGGCTCCCGAGGACCCCCCAGTCATGGCATGACTGGAGGATGTGAAACCAGTACCCATGTGACCCAACCTGGCACACCTGCACCCCACATACCTGCCTGCAGCGTGGGGGGCCTGGGGGTCCCTCGGCTCCGGCTCAGCCCCAGGTGGTCCCGGGGGTCCCTCAGTTCCGGCTTGACCCCAGGTGGTCCCGGGGGCCCCTCAGCTCCGGGCTGCAGTGGCCGCCGGCTGCCAGCCCCGTCCGGCGGCAGGAACCAGGGGTGAGCCGCGGTGGGTTTCCCCCCTGGGGCGGGGGACACACGCCGCACCGCACCCCCAACCCGAGGGTCCCCAGCACCCCTTTGCAGCACCCCAGACCCCTCCCGAGGTCCCCCCAGCCTGGTTCCCCACTGTCACCCGTGGGGCACCCGCCATGGCACCCAAGAGACCTCCCCACGGATCCCGGGGAGTGGGTGCCCCTAAACGCCTCTCGCCGCAGGGGGACACCCCCAGGAGACCACCCGACGGCGACCCCTGCGTGGCCCAGACGGGACTCCCCATCTGTGCCCCCGGGCCCCTCTGGAACTCCCCTTCTCCCGGGACCCTCCATCCCCCAGGACCCTCCGGGACCCCTGAAACCCCCCGGGACCCCCCAGACCCACCTCGCCCGCAGCCGGGACAGGAAGGCGCTCAGGCCACGCCCCCTCCTCCGCTCTGCTCTGTGATTGGTGGATCGCGGCCGCGCGGCCACGCCCCCGAGAGCGAACTTGCCCGTTTCCTCGAAATGACGTCACGGGGCGTGGCCAGAGGGGGCCTGGCCAGAGGGGAATTGGGGCAGGGAGCCAGAAGGTGGGACTGGGGTCAGGGACAGAGCTGGGGGACGGGGACAGGCCATGGGGACAGAACTGTGTGGACAGGGACAGAGCTGGGGGACAGGGACACGCCATGGGGACAGAACTGTGGGGACAGGGACAGAGCTGGGGGATAGGGACAGGCCATGAGGACAGAACTGTGTGGACAGGCACAGGCCATGGGGACTGGGATAGAGCCGTGAGGACAGACCTGTGAGGACAGCGACAGACTGCAGGGAAGGGGGGACAGCCATGGGAACATGGCAGTAGGGACAGGTATTGTGGCCACTGGGCTGAGAACTGACCATAGGGACATGGACAGGCCATGGGGACAGGACAGCAGGGACAGAGCTGCAGGGCCTGGAATGCTGGGCAAGACAGGGACAGGGATAGGGACAGAGCAGCTGCCATCACGTGACTCAGCAAGGCCACCCCACAGAACGAGGTCCCTGTGCCCCAGAGCAGGGTGACCCTGCCATTGATTTGTCACCACCAGGCACAGGGACATGCCACCAGCTGCCACACGTGGCCTTTATTCAGACGATGATGGCAGAGCCACTGTGGGCGGTGGGCACTGGCGGGGGGTCCCCGGCCGAGGTGAAGTACCCGATGAGCGCCCGCACCCCAGCCTTGACCCCCGGCTGCAGCCCCAGCTGCACCCCCAGGGCCACGGGGCCACCAAGGCTGCCGGTGAGTGCGGCCAGCCCGGCATAGCCCAGGTCCTCGGCGGCCTCCAGTGCCCGTGTGGACGCCACAGCCTCGCAGCCCTGGAAGGCGAAGTAGACGCTGGTGCCCAGGTTGTAGAAGATGCTGACACCTGGCACCCACTCCAGCACCTGGTGGGCTTTCTGCTCTCCCGGTGGGTTGCAGGCGTCCTCATGCCCATCCTTGTCCTCCCTCCGGCGTCGGGACGGGCGATGGAGCACGGACAGCCGGTCCCCTGGCACCCCATGGAAATCCCCTGCCATGGGCTGGGTGCCGGGCATGGGGGTCTGGAGCTGGGTGGGACCCACACGGGCAGAGCCCACCAGCCGTGCCAGGCTGAGGAGGAGCAGGGACAGGGGCTGGGGTGCTGGGGGTCCCCGCAGCTGTGCCAGCCCCCGCAGCAGCGCCATGGCCATGGGGGTGCCCAGCTCCTGTGCCAGCCCCAGCACCTCGGCCTCGGCCTGGGTGGCACAGCCGGCCCCATTCAGCGCCAGCACCAGCGCGGCGCGGGACAGGGCGTGTGCCTCCGTTGGCAGCTGGGCAAAGCCGGGCAGGATTTTGGTACCCAGGTCCTGGCACGGGATCTCCAGCACCCGCGGCGGGATGTGCCCTGCCAGCTCCGCCAGCTCTGCCAGCAGCGCCTGTGCCAGCGCCCGGTCATCGGCACCCGGTGCGAGGGTGACGTCGGAGAGGGCAATGGTGGGGCTGAGGAGGAGGAGTGGGAGGAAGAGCAGAGCCCAGGGCATGGCAGCAGCTCCACGAGGGTCTGTGGAGATGATAGAAGGGCAGAGCCCTGTGAGCCCCCTGTGGCCACAGCCCCCCATGACCCCCCAGTGCCCGGCTCACCCGCTCGCTGATGTCACTGATGTCACTGTCCCTCGCCCCGCTGAGACGCCAGTGGCCCTTGCCCTGTCCGGCCACTGTGGCCGCAGCCCCTTTATAGTTGCTGTTATCAGGGTGTTGCAACACGCAGGGACAGGGATGGGGCACTCCCTGTGGCCAGGGTGGCTCGACCCCCCAGCCCCACACACCAGGGAAGGCCAAGAGTCACGTTTGTTTATTTGGACCCTGCCCCGATTTAAAAGGTTTTATGGAAAATAAACTCAAGTAGCTGAGGAAAAAGAGCAAATTTCGGGGTAAAACAGGGAAATAAAAACACCAGGGGAAGGGGATGTGGGGGCAGCAACTGGCTGCTTGTGCAGCCCTTAAAAACAGGATCAAAACCTGCAGAAAATCTGCAGAAACCCCAGAAAACCTTCAGAAACCCCAGAAAACAGTCCAGGGCCTGGACACAGGCAGGCAAGGGGAGCTCATCAACCCTCTTCTTCCTCCTCCTCCTCCTCCTCCAGGCAGCGGACGCGCTTCCGCCTCCCCCGAGGCTGTGGGTCCTCATCCTCCTCAGAGCAGGGGGCTGCAGAGGCCAGCCTGGCACCTGTGGGTGGACAAAGCGGGGAGGAGGCTGAGACCCCTGGCAAGGGGGCAAAGGGAATGGGGCTACACCCCTGCCCCTCTATTGCCTCCCCAGCCCAAGGGATGTGGCAAAGGGGCTGGGGACAGGCCAACCACGACCCAGCAGTGCCCTGTGCCCAGCTCCTGGAGACACCCAGAGCCCCCTCAGTCCTCCAGGAGAGAACAGAGGGGCTGAACCCACCTGAGCTCCTGCCATCCTCATCCTCGCTGTCGAGCTCCCGGTGCCTCTTGGTGCCCGACTGCATCGGGCTGGGGACAGGGACAGGGTCCTCACTGCAGCCATGGGGACAGCGGTTGGCACACTCAGCCCCGCAGTGGGAGAGCACAGAGGGCCAGATCCCCCCTCCAGGCAGGGAGAAGACCCCCTAAATCGGGGAGAAGAGACCCCCACACTGGGGAGAGGAGCCTGGTCTCACCTCTCCGAGTCCGATCCCAGGTCTGCCGGCAGCTGTTCTGCTGTGGGGCACAAGGAGAGGGGCTCAGAACCATCTCCACTGATGGGGGTTCTGCACACCCAGCCCAGCCCCTCACCTGGAGCTGGGTCCTGGGGGCACCTGGGGGGCTCCAGCGCGTCCTGGGGGGACGCTGAGGGGTCGGGGCCATGGTGGGCGATGGAGGCGGCCGCACGTCGGAGCTGCCGTGGGGTGAGGGCAGCTGGGATGCGCCAGAAGGATTCCTGGCAAGAGAGAGGGGACACTGCAGGGCTGTTCTGGGAGCAAGGGGACAGCGATAGGGACAGGGATGGGGACAGGGACCTCACCTGCTCGTTGGCGGGGGGCCGGAGCCCCAGCTGCCGCAGCAGGGTGTGGAAGCGCCGGTTCTCCATGGCATCCTCATTCTCCTCCGTGAGCGGCACCAGCGGCACCGGGTGGGACACGCCTGGGCCGAGAGTGCTGTCAGCATGACTCCGACCTCACAGCCCCCACCCTGACCCCCAACCACTCACCGTCCTCCTCACGATCCTCCGCTGCCCTCCGCAGACAGTTCTCCAGCCACCGCAGGGGCCCTGCCAGGCCTGGGGACAGCAGAAGGTGACACAGGACCCAGCCCTGGAGCCAAGCCCAACTGGAGGTCTCAGAGCCCCTCACCCACCTTCCTGATGCAGATGCTNGGAGCAGGGACAGGGGCTGGGGTGCTGGGGGTCCCCGCAGCTGTGCCAGCCCCCGCAGCAGCGCCATGGCCATGGGGGTGCCCAGCTCCTGTGCCAGCCCCAGCACCTCGGCCTCGGCCTGGGTGGCACAGCCGGCCCCATTCAGCGCCAGCACCAGCGCGGCGCGGGACAGGGCGTGTGCCTCCGTTGGCAGCTGGGCAAAGCCGGGCAGGATTTTGGTACCCAGGTCCTGGCACGGGATCTCCAGCACCCGCGGCGGGATGTGCCCTGCCAGCTCCGCCAGCTCTGCCAGCAGCGCCTGTGCCAGCGCCCGGTCATCGGCACCCGGTGCGAGGGTGACGTCGGAGAGGGCAATGGTGGGGCTGAGGAGGAGGAGTGGGAGGAAGAGCAGAGCCCAGGGCATGGCAGCAGCTCCACGAGGGTCTGTGGAGATGATAGAAGGGCAGAGCCCTGTGAGCCCCCTGTGGCCACAGCCCCCCATGACCCCCCAGTGCCCGGCTCACCCGCTCGCTGATGTCACTGATGTCACTGTCCCTCGCCCCGCTGAGACGCCAGTGGCCCTTGCCCTGTCTGGCCACTGTGGCCACAGCCCCTTTATAGTTGCTGTTATCAGGGTGTTGCAACACGCAGGGACAGGGATGGGGCACTCCCTGTGGCCAGGGTGGCTCGACCCCCCAGCCCCACACACCAGGGAAGGCCAAGAGTCACGTTTGTTTATTTGGACCCTGCCCCGATTTAAAAGGTTTTATGGAAAATAAACTCAAGTAGCTGAGGAAAAAGAGCAAATTTCGGGGTAAAACAGGGAAATAAAAACACCAGGGGAAGGGGATGTGGGGGCAGCAACTGGCTGCTTGTGCAGCCCTTAAAAACAGGATCAAAACCTGCAGAAAATCTGCAGAAACCCCAGAAAACCTTCAGAAACCCCAGAAAACAGTCCAGGGCCTGGACACAGGCAGGCAAGGGGAGCTCATCAACCCTCTTCTTCCTCCTCCTCCTCCTCCTCCAGGCAGCGGACGCGCTTCCGCCTCCCCCGAGGCTGTGGGTCCTCATCCTCCTCAGAGCAGGGGGCTGCAGAGGCCAGCCTGGCACCTGTGGGTGGACAAAGCGGGGAGGAGGCTGAGACCCCTGGCAAGGGGGCAAAGGGAATGGGGCTACACCCCTGCCCCTCTATTGCCTCCCCAGCCCAAGGGATGTGGCAAAGGGGCTGGGGACAGGCCAACCACGACCCAGCAGTGCCCTGTGCCCAGCTCCTGGAGACACCCAGAGCCCCTCAGTCCTCCAGGAGAGAACAGAGGGGCTGAACCCACCTGAGCTCCTGCCATCCTCATCCTCGCTGTCGAGCTCCCGGTGCCTCTTGGTGCCCGACTGCATCGGGCTGGGGACAGGGACAGGGTCCTCACTGCAGCCATGGGGACAGCGGTTGGCACACTCAGCCCCGCAGTGGGAGAGCACAGAGGGCCAGATCCCCCCTCCAGGCAGGGAGAAGACCCCCTAAATCGGGGAGAAGAGACCCCCACACTGGGGAGAGGAGCCTGGTCTCACCTCTCCGAGTCCGATCCCAGGTCTGCCGGCAGCTGTTCTGCTGTGGGGCACAAGGAGAGGGGCTCAGAACCATCTCCACTGATGGGGGTTCTGCACACCCAGCCCAGCCCCTCACCTGGAGCTGGGTCCTGGGGGCACCTGGGGGGCTCCAGCGCGTCCTGGGGGGACGCTGAGGGGTCGGGGCCATGGTGGGCGATGGAGGCGGCCGCACGTCGGAGCTGCCGTGGGGTGAGGGCAGCTGGAATGCGCCAGAAGGATTCCTGGCAAGAGAGAGGGGACACTGCAGGGCTGTTCTGGGAGCAAGGGGACAGCGATAGGGACAGGGATGGGGACAGGGACCTCACCTGCTCGTTGGCGGGGGGCCGGAGCCCCAGCTGCCGCAGCAGGGTGTGGAAGCGCCGGTTCTCCATGGCATCCTCATTCTCCTCCGTGAGCGGCACCAGCGGCACCGGGTGGGACACGCCTGGGCCGAGAGTGCTGTCAGCATGACTCCGACCTCACAGCCCCCACCCTGACCCCCAACCACTCACCGTCCTCCTCACGATCCTCCGCTGCCCTCCGCAGACAGTTCTCCAGCCACCGCAGGGGCCCTGCCAGGCCTGGGGACAGCAGAAGGTGACACAGGACCCAGCCCTGGAGCCAAGCCCAACTGGAGGTCTCAGAGCCCCTCACCCACCTTCCTGATGCAGATGCTGTGCCAGGCCCTGCCCAGCCCCCTCCTCGGGTGCCCAGTTCTCCTCCATGGGGCCTTCCTCCACTTCCTCCTCCTCCTCCTCCTCCTCGCTGTCCTCATCCTCTGCTGAGCTGTCCTGGGGTGGCATGGCCGGGACACCTGGGGCAGCCTGTGGGGACCAGCCATGTTTGGGTGCCTGGGATGGGGCAGCACCCGCTGGGCACAGCCTGGGACACCCCAGCTCCTCCTTGTACCATCCCGTGGCTCTGGCCATGGCTCTTTCTCCGGCGTTTCTTGTACAGCTCCTTGCGCTCCGACACCAGCCCCAGCCCCAGCAGCTTCTCCACCACCCGAGCCCGTGACCGCCGCGCCGTCAGGTGCTTCATGATGTTCCCCAGGACATCTGCAGGGCATGGGGTCAGGGTGTGGGGGCTACAGGGGCCTGACCTCCCTGCTCACCCTGGTCCCGCTCACCATCCGAGCCGTGGAATTCCTCAAAAAGCCGTGTCAGCTCCTCCTCCTGCTCCTGCGTCCACAGCACGATGCGGGTGCCCTTCCTAGGGGAGCACGGCCATGGGTCTCTGCCCAGGGGGGAGGTGGGTCCCTGTCCTGGCCCAGGGGGTCCCTCATGGGCG
>VWZD01002338.1:0-10408 GCA_013396695.1 Sakesphorus luctuosus | reverse complement strand
CCTCAGAGACCCCCACAACTCCCCAGTGATACAGACACCCCTCAAGAAAATGGATTTTATCCCTTCTCCATAAAATCATATGGTTTTATTTCATATTAAACTTTGATTTTAGCTTGTAGCCAAGTTTGTCCATTACCTTAACCATGCATAGCTTTAGACAAAGAGCAATTTAACCCTGTAGCTCTAAGCTGAACTTTAAGAAGTAAACCAAAAACCGTGTTCAGATTAGAAGCTGAGCAGCAAGAAGTAAATCAGAAAACCTGTTTACATTCGAGGCCTAAAGCTGTAACGTTGTTTAGGTAAAAGGAAATACAGAGCTGCAGAATAAGAGCAGCCCCTCAGAGCTGTTCAGAGTCACCCAAAATATCCTGCTTAACTTTGGGGAGGGGTTATCAGTTCTAACTAAGAATATAAACCCGGAAACACAAAAGTTTCATTGAGCATCTCTGGTGGGTTACCCCCATGTTCCCAGCGCTGAATAAAAGGAAGGATTTTGTTCTGTTCTATTGGATTTGAATGTTTCTTAACATAATTTGGCAAGCCAGGCAAAGTCTGACCTCCTGAGAGAGAGAACCCCTTAGAGAGAGGGATGCTTTGGCACCAACGGATATTTTCTCGAGCCAATCATTTCATCCAGGGCCAGAAAAGATCCTTGCCTGAGGTAAGAACATTCCTTCCTTTTAAATATGGCTTAATACATGGTTCTGGTCTTTGGGTTACAGTTCCTGAGTCATTGCATGTAAAACACAGAACTGAATGTATCAAGCTGTTGGTGCTTCCAAGATGCACAAACTGTTATAAATGTGATTTTTCCAAGGCTCTGATTAGCCCACAGGTTTAGTTTTTGGAACTGGTGTTGTTTGTAACAACACAGGTTGTTACAAACAGAGAGACCGGGACTGGGCTCTGTCAGGGATGGAGAGACCCCCAGACCGGGACTGGGCTCTGCCCGGGATGGAGAGACCCCCAGACCGGGACTGGGCTCTGCCCGGGATGGAGAGACCCCCAGACCGGGACTGGGCTCTGCCCGGGATGGAGAGACCCCCAGACCGGGACTGGGCTCTGCCCGGGATGGAGAGACCCCCAGACCGGGACTGGGCTCTGCCCGGGATGGAGAGACCCCCAGACCGGGACTGGGCTCTGCCCGGGATGGAGAGACCCCCAGACCGGGACTGGGCTCTGCCCGGGATGGAGAGACCCCCAAGATCGGGACTGGGCTTCACCAGGGATGGAGAGACCCCCAGACCGGGACTNTCTGTCAGGGATGGAGAGACCCCCAAGATCGGGACTGGGCTCTGTCAGGGATGGAGAGACCCCCAAGATCGGGACTGGGCTCCGCCAGGGATGGAGAGACCGCCAGACAAGGACTGGGCTCTGCCCGGGATGGAGAGACCCCGGAGATTGGGATTGGCCTCTTCCAGGGATGGAGAGACCCCCGAGGCTGGGATGGTGAGACCCCCGAGATTGGGACCTGGCTCCACTAGGGATGGAGGGACCCCCAAGACCAGGACTGGGCTCCACCAGGGATGGAGGGACCCCCGACACAGGGTCCGGGTTGCTCTGGGGCTCCTTCAGGATCGGGGCACCCCCGGGATCGGACTCCCCCGGGGCTGGCGCCGTGTCCCCCCGCCCCGCACCCTCAGAGCTCCCGACGAAGCACCCAAGGGTGCCTGGGACCCCCGCGAGGGCAGGAGGCAGCAGCGGGGCGGTGAAGCGTTGGGAGCGGCTCGAGGGGGTCCCGGCCCCCGCGGCCCCCCCGTCTCAGCCCCGGTACCAGCCCGGGGTGAGGGGGAGGGGAGCAGATTGCGGGGAAGTCGCGGGTACCGATGGCCTCATTTCCTGCAATATAACCCGGGTTTCCTGCGCTTCCTGCTCGGCCTCAGCCCGGGGGTCTCGGGGGGACAAGGGCCCCCCACTCCCGCCATGGGGGGGTCGGTCTGGCTTGGCCCCAGACGGGGCAGGATGGGTGGGGGGCCAGTTCTCAGGGCAGTTTCTGCTCCGGGTGCACGACCCCCCCCCCCATGCCAGGGGCTGGAGCCCACCCTGTGCCCGCACTGGGGGTCCCTCAGCCCCCCAACGCCCCCCGGGTCAGGGAGTTGCTCTCACCTGTGGTCCTGCCTGGAAAAACCTCCTTAACCTCAGGCAAGAAGAGGGTTGATTGTGGCCCCCAGGGAAGGGGAGGGCAGCACTGCGACCCCCCAGGCAGGGACATCCCACCCCTGCCCCACCCATACCCGACCCTGCCCTCGGGGAAAATAAAAGCCCCAGATTCAGATAATTTTTCATAAAAAAGAGACACTATTTATTGCTCCAAACAAGTTCTGTGGTAACAGAGACCCGACAGACTCATCACACCAAGCTGCTGGAGTGGGGGGGGCTTGTCCCATGTGCCCCAGGCCCCTTTATTAGGGACTTCAAAGGCCTTGTGGTGGGCAGGGGACAACCACTGCCCCCACACAGCCCCTGAGTGACATGGGGATGGGGTCTGGAGTGACTGTGGGTGGGGGGGCATGTGGTCCCCCCATAGTGTCAGGACAATCCCCAGGGTTTGGGGACATTTAAAAGCCAACCAGGCCCCAGGGAGCAGCCTGGGGAGGTCAGGGGGGCCTGGCCACTCTTGCACGAGGTATGTAAACAGGGTGGGGGGGCTGCAGCCAGCACAGCCTCGGGGGGACCCCACACTCCTGGTGGGTGACAGGGACGTGGCTCAAGGCCAAGGCTCAGTAGCGCAACAGGTTCAGATAGAGCTGGGGGGGAGGCCCCCCCATGGGATCTCAGTTCTCCCTGAGTGGTCCTGATGTCCCTGAAGCACTAGGGATGACAACAGTGCCAGCTCTGCGGCTGGTGGCCCCCCCCTTGGGGGCCACCACGGTGGAGGGGACATGTCACTGTCCCTCAGTCCTAGCTGGGCTTGACAAGGGGCCGGCAGCGCGTCACAGGCAGCGGCAGCTTGTGCAGACCTGGGCAGAGGGAGAGTGTGAGAGCTGGAGGGGCACAGGGGACACCCCAGCACCCATCCCTGTGTGCCCACCCACAGCCCTGTCCTCACCAAAGGCGCGGATGAGCTCGGCCTGGACGGCCCAGGAGACCTTTTTCACCAGGCACAGCGTGGTGAGCCCCGCGAAGCCCATATTGTAGAGGAAGACGATGTAAAAGTTCCCCAACCAGTTGAAGCGGCCAAAATCTCCCAGGAGGTCAAAACGGGTGATCCCTGCACAGGGGTGGGGGACACTGGTCAGGGCACCCCAATCCTGGGGACACCCCTGTCCTGGGCTCACCCTGATCCCTCTAGGGGCTCACCCAGTGTCCTGGAGAACACAGGCAGTGCTGAGCTGAGCACCAGCAAGGAGACACAGTTCCCGATGATCTGGGGAGAGAAAGGAGGGTTTGAGAGGGGCAGTGCTGCCACAGGGATCCCACCCAGGCTGGGCAATGGGTTCCCCAAACGCTGGAGAACCACTGGAGTCTTTCCCAGCAGTGAGACACTTTGTGAGTCCTGTGGGGACACCACGTGGTGCACTGTGGGGACTGGGTGCCCTGCATGTCAAGGGGAGCCCAGGAGTCCCCCAGCCCCACCTTGGTGAGGGGCGTGTCCTGCCGCTCCGGGAGCAGGCGGGTGAAGAGGGGGGAGCTGTAGAAGCCCACGACAGAGGAGACCATCAGGTAGCTGTGAGGGGTATTAAGGAGACAAACAGGGTGGGATGGCCCTGGGGACAGTGTTGGGGACCCAAGGGACATCACTGGGGACACAGGTGCACGCCTGAAGGATACAAGATGAGGATGACCTGCAGGGCAGCTCCGAAGGAACCGAAGATGGAGAAGGAGACCTGGCCCAGGGATGCATCCTGTGGGGGAGAGGAGGGGACAGGTTGGGATGGAACAGTCCCCAGAACAGCCAGGACACAACTCCACACTGTCTCAATCCCCTGCCCAGGTACCTGGATGCCCCGTGGCATCGCAGCATCGTCCAGCAGCAACTCCAGGACATGGAAGCAGACAATGAGCACAGAAATGCCCTGGGAGGAGCAGGGAGGGAGTGAGGGCAGTTGGGGGAACAGAAGCGGCCCCCAGATCCCCCAAGGGCCAAGGGCCACTCACTGTCAGTGCCAGGAGGCCCAGCATGGCCAGGGGGTAGCCCAGGTTCCTCTGCCAGGGTGACGCTCGGTGCCGCAGCTCTGTGGGGTGGATGTGCCCGGGTGAGAGGGGAGCACAGCCCCCACCCCAGGGCAGGAGACTGAGGGGGTCCCAAGGTGCCAGGACAAGGGGTAACAGCTCCTGCCCCGTTTCCCACCCACCCTCCCTCTGTGGACCACAGGCTGTCAGGGACCCAGCGCTCCCAGTGCCAAGCTGGAGCAATGCAGGTCCTGGTCTTTGCCCCCAGGCTCCTCACCCAGCTTCTGCCTCTTGCTCCGGATGGCAAAGAACTGCTCCCGCAGCAGCTCCATGTCCAGGTTCAGCCAGCAGGAGGCTTTGCCTGCCAGGGAAGAGACACCAAGAGGCTCAGGGCTCTCATGTGGTGGGATACACGGACTCCCAACCCACCCTGTGCTCACCCTTCCCAACCAGGGGCTGTGTTGGGCACCCACCAGAGCGGATCCTGTAGGATACAGCAGCTTCCTCAAACCTTGTGCAGCGCAACTGCTCGTCCAAGTCTTCCAGGAGCTGGGGATGGATGAGGAGCCCGTGAGCAGCCAGTGGGGGGCATGAATGTCTCCCCATGCCCAGGTTTGAGGCCAGGCAGTCCTGGGGCAGTCACACCCAGGCTGGGGCAGCAGGACTGAGGACATCTTACCCGGGGTTTCACCAGCAGCTGTCCCGTGACGGTGAACATGGTGCAGAGACCAAAGGGGGTGCACACTGTGGTGGGAGAAGAGGCTGATCAGAGGGTTCCCCAGCGTCCTACCTCTCCCAGCACCCCCAGAAGGGGGGTCCTCCAGACCTTATTTGCAGAGAGCACCCCCTGCTCCCAGCTGAGCACCCCAGGGAACCTGCACCCGGTGCAGAATGGACCACTGGGGCCAGGGCACCTCAGGGGGGGACATCCCACAACTTACACAGAAGAAGCAGCACACCAAAGAGGGAGATGCAAGAGTAGAGGTAGGGCAGGTAATATTCCCAGAGGTCTGTGGAGATGGCAGGATGAGGTCAGTGGCATGAGGCACCCCTTGTACCCATTCAGTGCCAGGGCCTGATCCTGCCCTGCCAGAGCCAGGAAAGCCCAGGACATCCTGGCAGCACCCACCATAGAGTGACTGACGACTGGCAGCATCGTTGCCCACTATGGCAGAGGCCACCCAAACCATGCCCAGCACCAGCAGGGTCAGCAGCAGCAGCACCACCGACGTCTCGTACACCCTGGCCATGATGCCCTGCAGCAGTGGGGTTAGTGGGGATCCAGGGATCAAGGGGATGGGGGGACATCAGCAGGACCACCCACCTTCTTGGATCCTGCAAACCCCTCTGACTCAGTGAAGAAGTAGGCGAAGGGCATGAGGAAGACAAGAGACAGATTGGAGAAGAGGAAGACCAAGTTCCAGAGGCCTGGAAGAGGGGCAACAGCATGGGGTGAGCTCCCAGGGGGGCAACCCTGACCCACAGCCCCCGGGGCACTCCTGGGGTCACCCTGTGAACCCACCATGGACAAGAGACCCGTTCAGCCACTGGATGTAGTAGTTCTGGGGGAAGGAGAGCAGCACCTCGTTGCTGATGATGGAGAAGGGCAGGAGGAGGACGGCGCCCAGCGCCACAGCCAGGGTGAAGGTGCAGAGCCCCAGGCTACCGGAGAGACAAGTGCCACCTCTGGGTCAGGGCCCCAGGGGGTGTCACAGCCCAGCTGTGCCCCCCAGCGTCACCAGCACTCATGGGACACGGTGTCCCAGCTGAGCAAGCAGCTGAGTTTCAGGGAACAGGACAGGCAGGAACTTACGCAATCCTGTTGACAGCAGCATCCTCGTCATCGTGCACTGTGGGGACAAAATCCCAAACTAAGGGGCTGAGAGAGGCAGGGCTGCCTGGAGCATCACCCGCAGCCCCCTCCCCAACCTCCTCCCACTCCAGTCAGAAACCCTCCCGGGGTGCTTGGCCTCTGCTCTCCCCTGGACCAGCTGGTGAGTGCCCTGCAGGGACTGGTGTCATGGAAACCTGGGCTGTGGCAGGACTGGGGCTCCTTGGGGAGGCTGAAAGTGATGGATAAACAACCCTGGGGAGGCTGAATGTGGTTGCCAAGGGCTGTCCAGCTCTGGTATCTCCTACCTGCTGTGAAGTCTGCGTGCTTCTTGAAGTGGGTTATGATGAAGTGGCAGAGGATGTAGAGGCTGGCAAAGAGCAGGGCACAGATCTGTGGGCAGAGGAGGGTGGGCAGCATGGGCTGATCTGGAGGGCAGTGCTCCTACCCCGACTCCTACCCTGGGCGATGCCCCAGGGCCCATCAGCTCCACCTTATTTGTTTTTCCACTCCTGGTCCTGGTTACACCCCACCTGTGTGCCCAGCCCTGCCCACGCACAGGGGCTGCACCCAGGGCTCGCCCATGAGTGCCCACAAGCTGCCACAGCAGCCACACCAGTGGGGCTGAGGACCAGCCCAGCATCTCTGGGAGAGCCTGTGCTGGACACCCCTGAACCACCTGATCCCGCAGCCCTCACTCTGCTGGCACTGGCAGCTGGCAGAGCCACGGGAACAGCCTTGAGTGAGGGCACCAAGGCCGCTGTGGTGTCCCCTCCGCCCCCGCGGAATGTCGAGGCACAGCAAGAGCAGGAGACGTTCAGGGAACGTGATGACCTTTCATCCCGCCGGGTACGCGGCACGATGGGGAAAGGTCGCCCAAACCCTCCACCCTGGCACAGGAGGAGCCAAGACACCTCCCTCCTACCCGGCCTTGCAGGGGCTCAGCTGGCTGAGGGGCCACAGGGTCTGCCCCCAGAGCTGGCCCAGCTCTGGAACCCCAGAAGGGCAGTGCCCAGCAGGTCCTTCTGCTCCTGCTTTCACCCAGCAAAGGGGCTCAGAATACAGGTCCCCTCCTGCCATGGGCTGTACCCCAAAGGACAATGCTCTGCCTGGCTGAGGGACCCTCAACACCTCCTGCACTCAGGAAAGTCAGACCCAGAGAGCTCCACACTGGCCGTGCTTCTGGCTGAGATGTGGCTCCCCAGGATGGAGGTCTGCAGAGCTCCAGGGCAGAGATGTCAGGCTCTGGCCACCAAATCCTCCCTGCAGGCACTGAATTTAGCTGTGGTAAGGTGGCCCTGGCACTACTGGTCACAGCCCCCTTGACCACCCTGCACCAGCATCCTGAGGATGGCTGGGAGATGGCAGGACAGGCACATCCAGGCCATTGCCATTCCTGAGGCTGTGGCAGCAGGAGCAGAGGATCAGACCCAGCTGCCTCCCTCCACAGTGCTCGAGGTTTGGGGGGCTCTGCAGGGCTCCTTCCCGTTGACAGGGAAGCTGGGGACAGGGACAGAGCCAGGAGCCTGGCATGGGGCTGGCCCAGCTCTGACACCAGCACAGCCCAGTACCCAGCACCTCTGGCCCTCCCAGTGCTGCAGGACCCCAGCCAGGACTGCGGGAGCTGGCAGAGGGTTCGTGGCGGGGGCTCAGGAAGGCTCAGCCCCGGGATCCCGCTATCTATGGGGCACACGCGGCCATCGCGGCCCTGGCACCGATAACAACTGGGCGTGGGGCACCAACGCAGCCGGGCCCCACCGCTGCCGCAGGGGCTCCCGGCCCTCTCGCGGGGGGCTGCGGGCTCCCAGCGCCCACCCACGCCTCCCTGCCACGCCGGGTCCGTTCTCTCGCCTGCCGCCCCGCCCCGCGGCCCCCGGGCACTCACGATGCACTCGCGGACTCTCTCGTGGAAAAGCTGCTCCCGCACGGCCAGCGCGTCCTGCTCCAGAGGGGCCATCCTGCGGCCAGCATGGCCGGGCCGGGCGGGGCTACTGCGGGCCGGGGGAAGACAGCAGGACCAGGACAGGCACTCCGGTCCCGCCGCTTCTGTCCCACCGGGAAACGCCGAAAGGGACCAGCCGGGGTGGCCCCGCCCCTCCCGAGGCCCCGCCCCCGCCCCGCTACAATGTATCCGCTCCGGGATTCCCTAATGGCCCGCCCCTGCCCCGCATTGGTTCCGAGGGTTGAATGAGGCGCCGCTCGTTGGTCGACGGGCAGCGCGCCGCGCGGTGATAGGCTGAACACCCGGCGCCGCTCCCACGGGTCAGCGGCCCCAGAGAAGCCCCCCCGGATTAAGCGCAGGGATGGAGCTAATCCTGGGACACGGCTAATCCCGGGCGGGTTAATCCCGGAGGGGCGCAGGGGGGCAGGGCCGGGCTCTCCAGCGCTGGGGGCAGCGGGCAGGGCCGGGCAGAGCAGGGCAGCGCCCTCACTCCTCACAAAGCAGCCCAGCGACACCCAGGGTGAACCCCCAACCTGCAGCAAGGCAGTGATGGGGAGGATTCACCCAGCCAAGGGAGAAGAGCAGGCGATGGGCTGGCCAGTGCCAGCTCGGGCAGGAGCAATGCCACGCCAGTCGCTTCACTGGGCACAGACAATAGGGACAGTCTGTTCTCATGGGATGGGGCCAGCTGACCCAGGCGGGAGCAGGCGCTGAATCAGAGGGTTTGTATCCGACCCAATGGAGCTTCTCTTAAAGCCTTTTATTCACAGACACGGTACAGACACATGGAAAATCTGCATGATCACATCGGAGAGGGCAGCACACCCCACGGGGCCAAACCCCATCCAGTGCACAAGCTCAAGTGTTGGAAGCAGACATTTCGTGGACATGCGACAGCGACAGAAGGAACCCAGCATTTAGTATTCCTCCCCTTCCTCCTCTCCCTCCCCTTCCACAGAATCTACCCCCACCTCCTCGTAATCCTTCTCCAGGGCAGCCATATCCTCCCGGGCCTCCGAGAACTCGCCCTCCTCCATGCCCTCACCCACGTACCAGTGCACAAACGCCCGCTTCGCGTACATCAGGTCAAACTTGTGGTCCAGGCGGGCCCAGGCCTCGGCGATGGCCGTGGTGTTGCTCAGCATGCACACAGCCCTCTGCACCTTGGCCAGGTCCCNCTGCTCGTGATAAGCCTTCTCGGCCGAGATGACGGGGGCGTAGGTGGCCAGTGGGAAGTGGATGCGGGGGTACGGCACCAGGTTGGTCTGGAACTCCGTCAGGTCGACATTCAGGGCCCCATCGAAGCGCAGCGAGGCCGTGATGGAGGACACGATCTGGCTGATGAGGCGGTTGAGGTTGGTGTAGGTGGGCCTCTCGATGTCCAGGTTGCGACGGCAGATGTCATAGATGGCCTCATTGTCCACCATGAAGGCACAGTCGGAGTGCTCCAGGGTGGTGTGGGTGGTGAGGATGGAGTTGTAGGGCTCCACCACAGCTGTGGACACCTGTGGGGCCGGGTAGATGGAGAACTCCAGTTTGGACTTCTTGCCATAGTCGACAGAGAGCCTCTCCATGAGCAGGGAGGTGAAGCCGGAGCCGGTGCCACCCCCGAAGCTGTGGAACACCAGGAAGCCCTGCAGCCCTGTGCACTGGTCAGCCTGGAAAAGGAAAGAGGAAAACAAGACCAAAACATCAGTAATTCTGAATCTCAGCTGCTACTGACTTGCCCAAAATGGCAAATATTTCCCCCAGGATCTCAGGCCTTTGGGGCACCTGCCCCAGCTCTGCTTCCAGCCATAACACCCTTGTGTTTTGGCATGACCAGCCATCAGGGAAAGGGGGTCCATTCCTGTGGGGAATTTGGGGACATTTAGCTCCTTCCAGTCACGACCCTGGCAACCTGCTTGGGGAAAGGGGGAATTCACAAGAGCTGCCCCAGCAAGAGTTAAACACTTGGCACAGCTGCTCATAAGCAGTTAATCAAGAAGGATCAGAGTGCAGATCAACAAGAAACCTCACATGACCTTAAAAAAGGGTTGAAATAAGGTTTTCCCAGGGACAGAAATGACCAAAGTGGAAGGGAAGGAAAGAGGCTGGTCCTGATCTCCACTTAAAGGATACAGACCCCAGAGGGAGCAATGCCCTGATACAGGCTGACAGAAGACCCACAAACACATCTAGACCCTGGAGGCACAACCTGCGCCAGCCATGTCCCACTGGGAGGGCAGCAGGTCCCTCCTGAGCTTTCCTTTGTCCCTGGATCCTCACTTGGGGTGGGACCACCAACCCACGGGCTGCTCACCAGTTTGCGGATGCGGTCAAGGACCAGGTCGATGATCTCCTTCCCGATGGTGTAGTGCCCACGGGCATAGTTGTTGGCTGCATCCTCCTTGCCAGTGATCAGCTGCTCAGGGTGGAAGAGCTGCCGGTATGTCCCTGTGCGCACCTCATCTGTGGGGAGACACCCAGGCCCTGTCAGCACCCAATGCCCGCTCCCACTGCCCGCCCACCACCCCCACCGG
>VWZD01002337.1:0-18655 GCA_013396695.1 Sakesphorus luctuosus | reverse complement strand
AACAGCAAATAATATGGATATTTCACTTCTTTCTAGACTAAAAATAAAAATAAAAATTAAAATAAAAATAAAAAACAACAACAACAAAAAAAACACAACAAAAAACAAAGTAAAAAAACAAAACCAATCCCCAGAGAGACAAAAATCCTGACAACAAAAAAACCCCCACCATGCATAGAAATAGTGTGGACATTCCTAGGAGCAGTGTGACATTGCTATTTCCTGGTCAACAAACTTTGCAACTCTGGCCATGTCTTTCACAAAGTTGTCTGTTCTCTAGGGATGACTTGAAATTCCTTCTGTTGATATCAGACTTCATTTTCTATGAAACAATAACCTGAACTGATCATAGCATTATGATTTTGGGAAGAACTTTAAGAATACTATTACGTACATAAAATCATTTAGTTACTTAGATTAAGTTTTCGTAAGTAAATCTGCATAATTTGCCCCTAAAATGACAGCATTTAGCCATCTGTGCAACTACAGGGTTTCTTAACCATTTTGTAATATTCCAAAACAGGTTTTCTCTGGTCAAAGAGAGAAAAGTAGAAAAGAAAATAAAGAAGTAAAAATTTATCGGCGTCTTTAGAACTTAAAAAGCAAACCAAGAAAGCAAGCAAGCAAGCAATCAGACAAAAAACCATAAAACAACCCAACTAAAGCAAAAGCAACTCAGCAAATACTTCTATCACAACTCATTGTATTCTAATATGTTCTTTCCATAGAATAGATTTGGCCATGTGGAAAAGAAAGGAGAAAAATATTTTACTTTCATTTCAATATTTTTAAATCAATAGGATGTCACTAGTAACACATCTAAATTACATTTTTAAGAAGTGAATTAGTTGAAAGAAATGTAATTAAAGCTAGTTTGGTTTTTGTCTTTTGCAGCCAACAGAAATCAAGAAGTGCATGTCGTGTAGCACATCTATCACATTACCCTGTCTCCATTTCAGTGGCATATTCAAAGAGAGCACAAGGCCAGAAATTTAATAAGGTACCAGAACATTTAAAGACTGATGGGAGAATATAAGGTTGCTCTGGACTAGTGTTGTTTTCTCCTTCCTCTCCTTTTCAGCCAGTTTGCTGGAAACGGTAGATGTTTTCCATTTATACTGGTTACCTTTTTCACACAGACATATGTATGTTTGGTTTAAGATAACCTGCTTTGGAAGGGTAATTAACATTTGAAATGAAAAAAAAAAACCCACCAAGTTTTATCAGAGCAGGTTCATCTTCAGCAAATGTATATGAATACTGAGTTTTTGGAAACACACACAATCCCTTTTGAAGATTGTTGCTCCTGTTGGAAAGTCAACTGAACCTCTTTTGAATCAAATCCTCAAGCACCACATTTTTAAAATTTAAATTGAGCATTAACTCACTTTGCAAATAAAAAGCCCAACACCACATACATATTTATGAAACGCTTCAACTGTTTTTTCACCACTGCTGTTCTAAGTGACAATTTTGCAGAAGTGAGCAGGGCACTAATCACTGTCAGTGTCCCCACTCATCCAATATCAGCAAGGGACAAGTAGTCTCCTGAAAGTCCTCAAGCATCCCAAATGGCACTGTCAGCCACAATGCCCAAGTCATGCTAAGCCAGCACTAGATAACAGTAGAAAAGCTGTGATCACTCCTGTGCATGAAAGAGTGCACAAAAGTGTTCACTGCAGAATAGGGAACAGGCTGTAATAAACCAGTTCATGCAGAAGAAATGCAGTTGTTTTTTCACAGCCCCAGCAAAAAGAAGAACCAGGAGGGTGTGGCGCTTCCATGTGTAATTTTTTCACATATGCATCTGAAAGTATTTGCAGTGCAACTGTGTTGTCTGGTATGGATTGGAGTTCTGCTGTGAGGATTCAATGTTTTAGCAGAAATTATTTGGTTTCATGGAATCCAGTGTACATATATTTTGATTCAACTTTTTATTTTTAAAAATCTTCTTAAAACCTTATTGTTGAAGCTATTAACAGAAACCTCTCCAGTCTCTCAAAATACCCTATTTCAATGACATAATGTATAAAACTTCAAAGATTTTTATGTATTTCTGTAATCAATCTAAGTAATAGTATGGTACATAATTTTCCAATCTGATTGAAAATAATGCAAAATTTTTTTTAAAAGGATTTAGTGTTAAAGCCATGGATCAGCTCCATGTTTTAGTTTAGGCTGTAATTTATAAAGGCTAAATAGCAATTAGCACAGTGACAGAATAATAATTAAATTAGATTGCCTTTTTTCACTATAAGAGGTAAAAGTGCCATAACATCATTTTTGCTTCATTTCTTTACCTTAGCAAGTGTCAATTTCAACTCATTTTTGTGTTTTGCTTTTTTTTTTTTTTTTACTTTAGGTCAGTAGACTCACAAACATAAAACAAAACCAGAGCAGTTAATTAACATTTACTTATTGAATAAAAAGTTACTAAAAATATTTAGTGAATAACCAGTACAATTCTGCAGAATTTGGTCCTTAAGAATATGGGATTTATATTAAGCAAAAAAGTATTCCAGTTAGAAATATGAAATTATAATTTAATAAGTACATTTTCAAAACCACAATATATTTAAAATTTAAACTATTTTCATCCAAAGAATTTTGTAAAAGGGAAGCTTTGCAATGAGTAGAGTCTGTCCCACAAATGCATCTTGATGACATGTAAAAAGCACCTAGTTTAGATTATGGTAGTTCAACTCCTAATGCCAAGTGCCAGAACTAAAACAAGCAGATCTTTTTATAAGGTAACACACATGGATACCTGCATGAAAAATTTGTATATATGTAAGCATAGGAAAAAGAAAAACAATACAATACTTCACTGTGTGGGAAAGTTGCTGTATGGGAACAGTGTGTACGGTTTAGAAAATACTGTTGTGAAAGGACAATCCAAATGTCAAGGTATTATTTTATATAAACTACTGGGTATGTAAATATAAATCTACAAATTTTTACCATATTTTTTAGTTATCTGCTTTCAAAACTCTTTCAAAATATTGACTGAAATTACTATAAAATCATCAGCAAATTTTAAGGTATTTAGCAAATGTATATATAGTATTAAAAATAGTCCAAGTTTTAGTGTGTTGGAAAGGAATAACACTGACAAAAACTTATTTATAACATGTTTTGTGTCAGGAAAGGTTTTTGTCTGGCCTCAGACATTCATTCTTCAGGTCTGATTTGGCACCAAGGCAAGGTGAAAATGCTAAGGATAAAATAATATTTTACTTCCTTGAGCTAATATTCCCCTGAGTCTCCCTGCCAATATGGACATCTGAATTTGTACTTTTACTAGCTCCTTTATTTTAGTTGCACCAAATCCATGGAAAGCTACTGCTGCTGTGCTAACCTGCCTGTTGCATGGTACTGAGTTGCTGGCTGGTGTTAAAGCACAGTGCATTCAGAGTCCCCTTTCAGAAATTAACACCAAATTGCTGCATCAATGCTCATGGGTAGTATAAGTACCCTGTTGTGGGTAAATGTTGAACTGAAACTTTATTGCAACACGGGGAAAGAACATCCTGTAAGCATTCTGCCAAATTCCTGTGACATACTAAATACTTGGTGTTCCTTTCTTCTGACACATGTAACATTCTTATCTGTTGTGGGAGGCTTTGGCCAAGCCCTTATGCACAAACCCACTGCCCGGGCACTGACAGGCTAGCCAAGGACGCTGTAACCTTGAGGCAGCCTGAAAGCAGATAAACAACCTCGAAGCTGGGGAAAAACAGCTTCCTAGCGGCGCCAGCACCACGAGGCAGCCACATGAATACCACCCTTCGTCCAATCAGCGCAGCCATGAGGCTGCGTGGACAGAACGTCTAACCCAATCCCAAGTTGTTGTTGTTCGCGTGTTCACCCCAGAAAGTTATATTAACCTGTTTATTCCCTAATAAAGAAGAATGTTCTTGTTGTTGTTATTAGAAGCAAGGAATATATCTCTGTGAGAATTGACCTTGAGTTCTGCGCCTAAACCCGGGCACTGTCGGGGTGACTAGCGGGGGCACGACACAAGATCTCAAGAAGATCCCTTTTCCCCAACACTTATCAAAAGCAATCTATATATGACTGAAACTACTTGCAAGTGATAGGCAGTGGCAAGCATTGTGAGAAGCAAAAGAAGGGTGTTGAATCAAGCTGAACTACTTTGGTAATAGAACTATAAAAGTAAACAAACAATGAGTTGAAAAGGTCTGAATAACAGCCACAGTGAAGACATTTAAAACAAAAAAAACCTGCCTCATTTTTCTTTTTTTTTTTTAATCTGCTACATAACAATAGTAAGCGGAAAATAATTTCCTTCTTTTGATTTGAGCAACATGAGGGAAAGTAACATTAAGGGAAGAAAGTGGGTTTTACCTCACACTCTGTCTGAGTGTGAGGTAAAGAACACTGCATTTAGACAAGACCTTTCCCAAAAATGGGTGCAATTAAAAATAGGAAATGAAGGCTGCAGTTGTGTGAATTGGGCCTGAAGATCTGCACTTGAAGCTTGCCTGCCTTTCCTTCTGTGGATCCCAGTTCTTCTCCAGCTCTGATACACCACTCCTGCCACTTCCCTCTCCCAGAGCCATTTGCTTCTGGTCACCACCCTGCCTTTCTGTTTGACAGCTGTCTCTGAAAAGCAGGACTCCATTTAAGTAATTTTCCACACTGCTCTGGTATTTTGGATCATTAATAGAAGTCTCTGTGGACACACTGTTTAGAACAAGTGGTTCAGCAATATATTTACAAGATGCTTACACTTTTTTTACAGATAAAGCTGTTGCCTCTGCTCTCGATCTTGCCTCAAAGGAACTATCACTCATAAAAGAGTTGATCTTTTGCATACAAATTATTGACAAGATGTAGTGGCATTAGGCAGACCACTTGCCAAGTAATTAAAGAAGCTACCTCAGAAAGCAGGGGTAAATAAAGAGAGGGTTTCCAGATGGTACAAAATTTTATTTTAGTCATTCAAATTAAAAAGCAAATTAGGAATATGCATGCAAGTGAAGTTAGTATACTAATTTGAATGACTAGACAGCTGTAATTTAGCCAGGATATACCAGAAATCTCATTTTGTATTTCTTTTTCAACCAAGAAGAGAGCCACTGGCACCAAAACCTACTTTTCAAAAGGGGTGTTCTGTGTAAGTCACCTCTAGCAAAGACACTAAGAAAATTATCTGACTGGACAATACAAAGCTGGAAGCAAATTTTCTTTCCTTATGAAACCAAGCCATTTTTATGGATACCAAAACAGACAACTTACAAGCCTCAGATGTTAAAGTCACCACCTACCTTGGAAAGTTTCATGAGAGAAAGAAACAGTTAAGGATTACTTTAACATTGTTTGCTGTGGTTTTCTCTACCTCTGACTCGACTAGGAAGCTGAGATACAAAATGACTGCAACATACTCCAACAAGGTGTATTTTTCCACGTGCTTAACTATATTGTTACCCTAATGGATGAACCTCAAATGACTGAGAAACTGTGTTAAATCTCTGTCTGATTGATGAACTTATTTTCAGGGGGATTTAGCTTCCATGTAAGATCTTAAATAAAGCGTCCAGACTTTCAAAAGCATTCCAGCATTCTCCTTCTCTGCATCTGTTTAGGCATTGCTGTGCTCAAAGTACCATGATACTGGAGCTGAAATTGGCTCCTGCTCTGTAACAACAGGGACATGTGGGAAGTACATCCAAGGCAAACTCACCGGTTACCCCATAAAGAAATTCTTGGGCATATCCTGTTTATCAGGGTACAGCTGAAAGTGTGCACAGACCAGCTCATTCTCACACAGCACAGCTGTGTAGAAGTGTCCTGTACATCTGCCCAGGAGCTGTCATGTGGCCACTGCAACACAAACAAGTGGGTATAAAGGTTTTTCAGGAAATGGGAATACTGCCTGCATTATCTGCTACATAGGTGAGCAGATAATGCAGGCAGGATGTCCTAAGGCTGAGTCTGAGATCTTTAAAGGCAACATGACCATAAATTCCCAGGTGTCATGAAAGCACTGAGTTTCCTGCAGTTCTTGAAGAGACAAATGTAAATATAGACAATTATGTGATCCTGAGGGGCTTGCCTTCTCCCTGTTGAGCAAAGACAGTTCCCTGCTCTGCATAAAATATTCTGTGTGCTTCATTTTCTAATCTCTAAATCTGTTATCACTGTAGCCCCTGTCACTGGGCATCAGCATGTTCAGTGATAGTTATGGAAAACTTATTACTGGTTTATTTGTTTATTAGTGTTTAAAGCTCCATAGTACTGGAAAGACATTTCCAAAGTCCCCTATTGCACCTTTTGCATCTGCAGATACTTCAGGAAAAGTATTTATTGTAAAATTCCTCTTCGAGGGCCCTAGTGACAGGGATAATTTCAGAGGTTTTTCTGTGCTCACAGACCTGAACACCTAACTACCATGTCAGGATTCATACTAGGGATTCCCTTTAGGAGTCTTTTTTGTGTAGATTAAAATGCTACTTGGATTTAGTTTAAGCCACTAACACCAAAATATGTAGTGCATTCTTTTTGACAAAGTACTTCATGTCACGCATTGCGGAGCAGCATATCCAGTAGATGTGATTACTGAGCCAGAATTGAGAAATGCAGGTATTATCCTAGTTTTGCCATGATTTAATATGTGATTCTTGAACTATCCTTTCATGTTCCCAAACTTACGTTTCCTTCCTTTGTTGTTGTTGTTGTAGTTATTTACAATACAGTAACTCCCACAGCAAAACCTCTTGCCCTTGTGCCCTTAGCAGAAGGAGATGAGTCAAAATGCAACATCTAAATACAGACTGCTTAAACTGTACTGATGCTGAAGTAAACGAGAAACATTAACATAAATATTTCCTTTTTACCACAAATGTGTGTAGCATTTCTTACTTATTCCAGTAAGGTTAACTACTGCTGAATGCAATAAGGAGTGGAAGGAGAATATGCTTCTCATTTGCATATCATGCCGAGCAGTTCTTTGGTTTGAAGCCGTATGTTTTTCTATTCCAGATGTCAATCCCCTGAGCAGGTCATAAATAACTCTCATTCATCCTCTGGACAAAACATAGATTCCAAACCTGGAGAAACAAGAGTAGACTTTTGCTCTTAAAGGTATTTTTACAAGTCAATTGTTTCAGTTTGGGTTTTTTAGATGCTTTTAACTCATTGCTTATACTGGAAAAATGCTTTAGAACATCCTTCCTCAGGCACTATACTCATAACATATGCTTGTTAATAGAAATTTGAATTTTATTAAAAAATAAATGTTCCAAGACAAAAATAAAAACATGCTTTTTCACCCTGAAAGTAAACAATATTCTACTTTTTGCTTCCGAAATAATGAGGGTATCTGGAAAATGGCTTTGAGAAAACTGCACTGGTCTAACTTCAAAAAGGAGGACCTGTGGTGTAATGCAGATGCATAACACCTGTCCTTTCTACTCTCAGCAGCTGAGGCACCAACACAGAGGGGAAGATAAACCAGCTTGCACTGACCTGCTATTTGGCCAGTTCAGCTGTATCTGCAGTATCACCCAGGCTCTACAGTATAGATATAACTTTGTTTATAACACTTTAATATTTCCATTGATTGCTTTGCTTCTGCTTTATATATATTTTTTGTGCAAAATGAATAAATTATTCAGACTTGTCTGTTATAGAAAACTTACCTGCTTTACTGACATGTTTGAAAAGGGATTATTTTCTTAGTGTGGACAATTTACACCAATATAAAGGTGCTTTACCTGCCTATACAGGAAGGATAATAACTATACAAACATAAGTGAGTTTTAAATGGCTATAAACTCCTTCATTTTCAGGATTCAAGCTGTGGGAGCTTTATTTAAAAAAACACAATTTCCTATTTGCTTACAACTGCAATAAAAAGATCAGACTTACTGATTTTAACTAAATGGAAAGAAAAGAAAAGAAAAAAGAAAAGAAGAAACCAAACCAAACAAACAAAACACAAAACCCAAGCAAATAAAACACTAACAAACCCACAAAAATCAAAACAAAACAAAACTTATTGTTTAACTCTCTTTGACCTTAGTGTCCAGGTAAGTGCATTGCAACTTCGCATACACAGACATTTTAGTAAATCTCAGTTAGGTGAGATTAAATCTAGCAAGCAGATTTGACAAGTCAGCAGGGATACAAGGATACTGACCCTGATCCCGCTTACTTCTGCAATTTAGTCTTTCTGCAGCAGCCCACCCAACTTCTGCTCTGTCTCTTTCCCTTCATGACTGCCATGAGGAAGGAGTGCTGCAAAATGCAGGGTTTCAATGCAACCTGATTAGCACATACTAAAACTTACCTTGTCAACTACACAAAGGTTGCACAAAAGCCTGAAGAAGCTTAGGGAATCAATAGAGTCTCTAGCAATCCCTAGGCTCACACTGCTTTTATTCCCCTAAGATCATGGCCCTAGATGTCTCAGATCAATAGATCTGAGCTGGTAGAGGCATCTGCACACCTGGTTCTCTGCAGGGCTTGTCTGTATTATTCAGTCTCTCGCAAGAAGCTCTGTAGCTTCCTTAGGGATGACAGATAAACTGCCCTAGTCATTAGTATGCTAAAGTGATACTGATCCCTGCACACCTTTAGCCCCAGTGAAGCTGCTGCACACTTGAGAGGTTTGTGAATAGTGTTACGGAACACAGTCCCTGGCTTGAGCCAGCTCTTATCTCTGGATTTTTTTTTATTTTTTCTTTTGGTCATATTGGGCTTGTATAAAGCTTTGTGTAAGTGCTAATATTTGGATAATATGCTGCTTCTGCAGCTGATCTGTGATGAAAATTGGATTCCCACACTTCATCTCAAGCAAGACATTGACTGAGTCATTGGTCTCAGGACACTAATGCTGGTATCTACCTTTGACAAAGGCATTGGTGTCATTAGCTTCACACAAGGCTATAAAATACAAAAATAACTATAACCTTGTCATTTAAAGATTCTGCAGTTTAGAAACAAAGAAGATCATAAATAGCAGAGCTTTGAGCTTACAGAAAACAGCATCTAAGAGTGTTACAGCCTTCAGGATGATATTGAAATTGCTATAGTACATCAAGCTGTTATCAATCTACAGGTTTATAAAACAAATCAGGATTAGAAAGTTCTATGTGTATGCAGAGTTGTTCATTTAACATTTTAGTAGAAAACAACGGTCAGATCTTTAAGCAGGTAAAAATTGTATTTTCTTCTCCAGCTTCCAGGGAAAAGAAAATTACATACTTCTGAAGATTTTATCTTCGTTTCTCTCTTAAACTTCTACATTTTGATTTATATTATTAAACAATACAGTCCTAGAGGTTCATAATTTTTATTAAGCATTTAGTATTTTATTCCTTTCTTACACCTTCATTTTTAATGTGTGAAGAGTATCCACCTGATAGAGAACATAAATATGAAGTCTGTGTTTCTACTTAATCTGTGGTTTTAGAGATATATTTCATCTCTAAGCACACGATGGAAGTGTTATATTGAGGTTACCTTCCTAGCAAAATTTCCATCAGTTTCTACATACAGCAGCAGTTTTGCCAGAACAGAGACTGGAGTAAAAGTGAGAAAAATATCAGTTGCATATAAGTTAGTGGTAGATCTGTTGTTGATGTCATTAGGACTGGTGTCCCAGGGAGTGATTCCAGATCATTAGTTTCCCTTGAAATCCTGGAATATGTAATGCTTTAATTAGAAAGTTTCTAAAGAAAGTATATGATCTAATTCCCTATTAATATAAAAAAGAACACAAAATATAAGCCCTTTATCAAAATCTAATATGCGGATAAGAAAGAATCTGTTTGAAAAATCTCTTTTGAGTTGTGTTTTTGAAACCCCTGAAAATTAGTGATGACATTAGACTGTCACACAGATGAAGTCAGAAGTGAGAACAAGTTTCTTGCATGTAGATAACAAAAAGAGAGGTCATTTTTTCTGTATTCCTTGCCCATTCTGAGCTCATCAAGCAGCAAGAGCATCACCTCACAGCCTAGATGTAAGGATATTCGCCCAGACTTGGAAAAGTATCAGCTGGACATTGCTCTGAGATTTGCAGCCAATGTGCACAAGGGCAGGAGGGACTAGGGCAGGAGGAGAGGGGAACCAGCAGCTGCTCATGGCAGGAGCACTGTGCAGCCCCTCACTGGGCAGGCAGAGTCCCAACTCTGTAACTGGCCTGGGGGCAGCCCTGAGGAGAAGGCCCTGTGATTTCAGCAGGACTGGGATTGTGCCTCAGTGAATAAGCAAACTTCACTAAAGTTGCAAAGCCAAGAACATTTCCAGAGGTCTCATTTTCCCCTTAAAAGTTTTAATGGAACCAAAACAACAAGGTTTTGAGAAGGTAAGGTGGAAAATAGGAAGACTGTGATATCTCTTTGATTGATTAAGCTTATATTTTTGGAAAATATTTACTAGAGTTTATTACAGCTAAATTAAATATAGTGATGGGATCTCAACTGAGTGAATAAACTAAATTTAACTAGGAAGAACCCAAATCTAATTGTATTGCATTTTATCTAATCAAACAGAGGGAATTCCTTACTCTAACTCAGTTCTTTACCTTTGGTAGGACTTACATTTCAATAACCGGATTTTTCTTTTTTTTTTTTTTTTCAATCTCAACTCAACTAAAAAGCCGGGTGGGAAAATAATGAAAGACAATATATTCTACAAATCTTCCTGCATTTTATATGTGAAGGATATATAGAAAGTTAACAAAAAATCTGAAGTTCCTGCTGGAGTATTGTACCATAAATTATATATATTCTGCAAATTGTTGTTTAAATGATAGGGGGAAAATATATGATCTACTTAACAAGATTACATTAGCTTTAAAAAATCCATTAAATTATAAAACATGGCTTCCCTTACATCAGACAGATATAAAATAATAGAGTCATTAAAGTCTACCTATGCTGCAGAAATAGATAAATACACAGAAAAAGGGGACATGACAAAGAGGAAAAGCTATATTCAACATCACACAAAAAATTAGGTGATGTAACAAGATGATTAACTCTTAAAAGAAATGGATATTGTAAAAAAAACCCCAACACAATAAAACATAATCCTATGCCATTCACAGATTAAAATGCACACATCAGGTATAGTATCCAAATATTTTTGCTGGTTTTTTTACTCCTGTGCTTTGGGTTAGTCATCAAGACAACATAAGGGGGTTTGCATATTGGTCTGAAATGCCCAGAACCCTGTTCACCGTAACCCCATCAACCTGAAATGTCTCCAGAGCCAACATTACATACACCTTCATAGTTGGTGTCTCCATGTCAGCATATTTGTCCTGTCTTGACATTTGCTCCTAAGAAGTTCTGTTGGCGCTAGACAGTAAAGGAGTGCTCTTTTTGGTGACATTTTTAGTTACTAGAACATTGAACAGTTACATAAGTCAAGTATTTCTGTGTTAGTGTGTTGATAGATAGCATCATTCCACAAGTGTCTATCTTCAGTGTACTTACTCTCCAAGTACAAACCTCCACTCAAAAACACTGAAGCTAACAAATTGTAAGATTGAAAGAATATAAGGCTTTCCATGAAAATATCTCATACATGCTTGATTTTGCCAGTGTTGGATCAGTTTACAAGCAGTATTCTGGAATATTCCTGTCCTAGTTTTCTATGAGTTATCCAAAGAACACAGAAGTAGAAAAAGCAAAATAATTTTTTTTAATTCCTGAATATACAGGCAAAAATACTGTTCACATATAGGTACAGCATGTATGAGTGGACAATAAAGATTTTCACATCATTTTAGATTACTAGTATTAGAGGAGTTTGACAGTTGGCTGGAATGAGAAAGCAAATTCAATTATTCTCCCATCCTTTCTTGTAGAAAGAAATGTAAACAACTTTAGGTTTCCTTCCATCAGTACCTCTATTAGATGCTGAGATGAGTAGAGTGCTTTGTGTGTGTGTGATGCTCTGACATAAATGCAATGTTTAGTTAATTTAATTTCAAAGCCCTTGAGGAAAATTAACTAATATGGCCCACTCATTCTGGCATACTTTGTGGTGGAAATATTATAACTCAGAATCCTGCTTTTGCTGGGACAGACTATTTAGCTTGCAGAATATAAGTCTAAGTATCTATATAAGCAAGTTTGATATTCATCTAGGATAAAAAGTAAGACCTAGATGTTAGCAAGCTTATTAAAATATGTATTTTTCATCTACATATAAGGATACAACTTCTTACAAGTGAACTTTGACCTAGAGGTATCACTTCTCCGTCTTAACTTGTTTCATGGACACTAAAAGTTAGACCAGCAAAGCATAGTCACGGTTTGTCAGATAACAAGATTATATTGCAGCTCTGTAACTTAGAATGCCTCAGTCAAGAGACAGGTTAAGGGGAGGAGCTTTAACATAGATTTACTTATCCTCAATAAACCCTACTTCATGGAGATGTGACACTACATTGTCGAAGAGCATGTCCTTTTCATCCCTGGGTGTTCAAAACTTCTGGTTCCAAGTCTGTAGTACAAAGATAACAAAGGGGTCACAAAGTCCTTTATCAGGCTGGTGAACCTTTCCCAAAATTTGTCTGATTTGCCTGATTAAAGGCTGAAGGGCTGGAATTTGCATGTAGGAGACATATTTTTTGGTGACTTCAGGGATTTTGTGATGCTTCAATATGCGGCTCCAATTGTCAGCACCACTAAAACTGCACAGAGACTGCAGGGTCAAGATTTGGGTTTCTAGTGCAGGACAGGTCCTAATGTATAATAAAGAGTCCAGTGCAGGGACCTCAAGATGGTCAGGACTATAGAAAAGGATGGACAAGAGAAAGAGAGGCTGCTGGGATGGTTTGGCCTGTAGAAGATAAAGGAAAGGGGAGAACTCCCTTCTGTCATGTTGAAGGTGGAGGGACCGGAAGCAACAAGCACAATTTTGAACACAGAAAATTCTGGCTTAACATTAAAACCACTTTTTCTTCATGGAAGTGAACAAACAATTGGAGGTGGCTCAGAGTGGCTGGATGTGTCTCCAACCATTAAGGTGTTCAACTGATATGTTTCTGAGCAACCTGTTCTCGTTAGACTTGCTTTAGACAGAGTGTAGAACTAGATAACTCCTCCAGCTCTTTTTATATCATAAAAATCTTCTACTGTTGTGTGATTCTATGGCTTTTATGCTGGAACTAGAAGCTCTGGAACTACAAGACTCTTCAGGAGGAATAGACAGGGCAGAAGAGGTGGAGGGGTGGCACTGTATGTAGTAGAAAGGTCTGAATGCATGTGTCTTGGGTTGAGCTGGCAAAATGCAAACTGTCCAAGACAAAGTGAAAAGGGAAGAAGGGAGAGAGGGAAATAAACCTCCAAACTAGGTTTAGGCTTGNCATCTGGTATGAAATATTTCCTTGGTTACCCAGTCAGGTGACAGCTGTCTCTACCAATCCATGTAGATTCTCTGAGCCTGCCAATTTGAGGCCTAGCTAAAACCACTACAACTTGGAACTCACCACTGGCAATGGCACAGTTGAGAGCCCCTGGCTAAGAATCAATGGGCAAACAAATAATGTGGGTCTCATTGGCGAGTCTGCTATAGACCTCCCAGCAAGGAAAACTACCTCAATGGATTATTCTTTGAGGAAATAAGGGATACTTCCAAGTCAACTACTCTTGTCCTTATGGGGGACTTCAACTTGCCAGAAACTCACTGGGAGCACCATACAGTACAATCTGGGCAAGAAGATTCCTAAGCCCCTGGATGTCAACTTAACCGGACAGGTCCTAAGGAACCCAACTCAGAAAGATGCCCTCCTTGATCTCCTGCTTGCCAACAGAGTGGATCTCACAAGCAAAGTGGAGATTGGCGGCCATCTTGGTCACAGCGACCATGAAGCAATCAAGTTGAAAATCTGCTGACAGAAGGAAAAGTGCCAAGAAAACCTCAGCTCTGGACACAAGGAGAACAGACTCTACCACAGCTTTTCTAATCGGTAACATATATTTCTGTGTCTGATTTTACATGACTTTAAGGTCAACAGCCTGTGAGTCATCCAGAATGCTAGGCTTGCACCTATTCCTTCAGTGAGAATAAGGCAGGTTTTTCCTTCCCAGCTCCCTTAGACTAGTGTCCTGTATTGCTATGACAAAGTCTCTTGCCTTTCACTGTGTAGATAGTCACAGCTACATGCTTGCTCCCAGGCCATGAATGTGAACATAATGAGGTCTCACAATTTTCAGCTACAGGGATCAAAGGACAGCAGGCAAGAGGAAGTATCAACATAAATGAAATACATCAGTACATATTGCAGATGAAAAGGGTACCTAAGGGCTGGGGTCTCACCACTCCCAGACATTTCTCCTTTGACAAAATAAATAGTAGGAGGAGATAGTGAGAAAATAATGGTGGCCTCTGTTCACATCACAAGTCGAACAAGCAAAGAGAGGATTTCTGCAGCAGTTATTGCTCTGACTGTTTTCTCCTCTCTGCTGGCTTATTCTTCCTTGTTCCTCCAGCCAGAAGGACTCTTCCCAGCTTTGCCTCAGCAAAGAAACATGCACACTGTGAAGCCTCAGAGTTACCTGGAGGCTTGGGACATTTCACAACCATACGCCAAGGCAGGCACCAAGCAAGGCAGGCACCAAGCAAGGCAGACTGGTGAGCAAAAACCCCACCAGATCAAGCCTGCTGTCAGCTCCCAGAAGATCTGGTACTGCTGATTACCAGTCATCACCACCGTTTTTGCAGAGCATTCATCCTGTTCTCTTCCACTGATTAAGCCATAGTTTGATAGAGGTCTGTTTGTGACAAAATTTGAATGTTTTAAGTTGCTATTAAGCATCTAATGCCCAGATTGATCCAATTTCTCTCATAAGAAAGTCAACAACAATGTCAACAGGACTAGTTCAAGCCAAATGTACTTTAACTTTTTGTGTTGTACCTTGACATAAGCCCTGATGGAATCAATCATTCATGCAGTATGACATATCTCTGAGAGTTATTTTCAGATGCGATGGATGCAGACTTATTTTTGTTAAATCTGAGCAGCTTCGCTGCCTCAGTATGCAGAGTAAAAAGACAGAAAGTACCTCATTAACCAATCCAGCGGACTCTGGTAAGAAATTACCTACTTTAATATTTTGGTTCAAAGTATTGTTATGAGCAAATACTGTTGATTTCTTACTTTTACTCAGAAGAGATTGAATTAAAAACATCAATAAAACTTAAATTAAACAATTTAATTAGGCATCTTATCATTAAGGGTAACATTCATCCCTCACGCATATGCACCCAAATAATTGGGTAACATGGTTAGGGTTAATTAGATACTTTTTATAGACCTCTATAAAGTGATACATAGTACAACTCTAAGATAAATAAAAAAAGGAAATATTACTTTAAACATATTAGTATAATGCTGTGACAGGGATTTTTGAATGTGCAAGGATTGGAAAATTCTAAATTACACCTCCCACAGCAACTGTATTTCAGCAATAATGCATGTATAAAAATGTCAAGTCTGATGCTACATATGGTACCGTATTAAAAATTGTCTCTGTAACTAAGTAGATTTATGTAGGGCTATTCTGGTTTTCAGAAGCTCCACAGAATGTCTCAGGGACATTCATTCCCCAATTCAGCAAAGTATTTAAGCAAACATCTAATATTGGGCATGAAGCCAGTCTTTATGACATCACCTTCTATCACAGAGCTCTAGCCAGAAATAAAGTTAGTATTTCAATGTCGTAGAGCTATGTAAAACCTATAAAATATGTTCTGTGTAGACAAAATCTGACTTTGGTTCTCAGGAGGGAGAAGTTTTATACTGACAAGCATGTTATATATGTTGGCATAATTTTCTTCCAATGGTGTTTATTTAAGCCCTGCCATATTAATCTGTATTTGTTGCTGACTGGCAGAAAAAAACTACATTCAAAGTGCAGCTAATATAAGTTAAAATAATCAGCCTCTCCTGCCTCTAATGTCAAGTGCAGATAATTTTAGTTCACACCACAGGAGGCACAAGGCAGAGCTGTTAAGCTTTAGAATTCTGAGAAATGCATAACTAGTACAGGAAAAATGTCACTGATAATAGACAAACACACATTTTAGTACACATTGTGACATCCATAAATATATATTGTTTACATTCTGTAAGATGATCCAGCTAGCTACACTTCAAGGACATCAAAGAATGCAAATTAGAGGGAGATGAAACCATAAGCTGGATTCATTTTCACAATTACCAGCAGCTTCATTTAAAACATGAGGAAATTCTGGTGGGAATATGGTGTGACTAAAAGAAACATTTTAGGAAAAATGTGCAAAAAAAGAAAGCTATATGTGAGCATGCAACCAAAATAATCTTTCTGTAAAAACTGTCCTGCAGAAATAGTTTGCACTGATTGGGATCCTTACCATCTTGGTGGAGAAATATCTCCATATTTTCAAGGCTGAGAAATACAGAGGGAAAAAAGAGTAAAACAAAAAACCACAACAAAGTAAGGTTTTGCTGCAGATCTGAGATGAGCATCTGTGATAACTTTTTTCTTGCACACATATCTCTAACAGACTTTGAAATAATTCTGAAAATATTTAGATTATTTATCTAAAAATTGTATTTAATTTTTCTCACAGATAAGATATGCCTTAAGATAGTTGCATAGTGATAAGCAGTCATTTTTAAAAGGAAAATAGTGCCTTACTGTCTATCTTTAGCACTGAATGACTTTCACAAGTGGTTTGATCATTTGCAGTGACATTCAAAAACATAACAGTCAACCCTTTCAGAATCTGAACAGTGGGGTAATAAAGAAGGAGCTCAGTGCAGAAGAAAAGATGTATATTGGACAGATTTAATGAGGAGGTCTTTTCCATGAGGTTTTCAGCAGCGCTGGTGATACAGACAGTGTGGGCATACCTTGGTTTCCAGCTGTCAGTCCTGCCTCCAGACCTGGTAGCTGCCCACCATCAGCAGCTCACCTGCCTGCCCAAAACTCATTTCAGTTCCATGTGGCTAAGCTGTTCTGGATCAAATTGTCAAAATCTTGATCCCAGCCATAATCCCATGTGACTGACTGTTTCCATCCATTAATCTGTATATTTTGCACTGCAGCAAAACTGAAGATTAAAACCTTTGCTTGTGAAGGATTTCAACCTCCCTCATGGCATCTCCATGCATTTACCTGCCCAAAAGTACACTGATGGTTGAAAAAGGAGATATTGAAGTTATCAGAGTCCTCATTGAGAGATGTGGAGCTTCCTCTGTGCCCTTTGGGGGTTTGATGGAGTGTTTGTGTCACATTGCAGAATCCAAAAGTTCATCCACTGCAGGACACCTTAAGGATGCAGCACTACTGCTCTTTGGCTGTGCATCTGCAATTTCAAGTTTACAACAAATGCTGAAGCATTTTGTGGGGCAAACTTTTTCCTCAGCTGGAAGGATCCGTTTCAAAGGAAAGAAACTGAACAAGTCCCGACTATAAGACAATTGGAAAGGTTTGAGGATTTATTTTTTTTTATCATTGATATTCTTTTAAATCATACACAGACATAACCTAGGCTCTCCTTATTTGATATTTGTGGATGGAGGTCGATGGCAGAAAATTCAGCAGGACATGGTACTCTCTGCTTCCAGGCTTATAGGATAGAGACAAACAATTTTCAAAAGCACTGGAAGGAAGCATTTCTTCTCCATAGCCCTTGGCAGAAAAAAACATTTAGCAAAACAAATATAAAATAATTGGATTCCTTTTCTTTGTTTTCTTTGCCTGTTTGCTAATTAAGTGTTTGATTTAGTTGTTTTCTTTACTGTTTCCAAGCCTCACATGTGTTGACTAGCAATAAACGTGGCTTTGCCTCTCTTCTGAGGAAACTATGAAAGCTTATTGGGAGTTACTTCAGTGCAATGTACGGTGCAGAGAAGGCCTGTGAAATTTTGATAATGTAGATCACAGGGACAAATTAGTCTGATTAGTCTGGATTTTGTTATTAATAAATCCATTATGCCATACAGTACTCTTTATTCCCAGATTCCTGTGCTTTGATTTTTACGGAATAAGAACTTTTTTATCAAAATGCTCTAGAACACCTTTTGTGTTTCCTCCTGTAGTGCATTAGCATTTGAACATAGATTTTTTTGTGCTAAAAGTACAGTTTTATTTTATTATTTGTTTTACATTAATTTCAAATTATGTTTGATTTTCCTAGTTGTGTAAATGATAGCTGAGCAAAATTTTGGTTGGTTGGTTGGTTGGTTGGTTGGTTGGTTGGTTAGTTGGTTGGTTGGGTTTTTTTGTTTGTTTGTTTAGTCAATGCTTGGAAATATTGTGCTCCTTATGTTCCCTATTAATTTCCAGATAATTCTTATTTTTGCTCCCCAGATTTCAATCAGGATAACTTTTAGATGTGAAAATATTACTGAAAGGCAGCATCTACACTATCATTTATGTAAAACATAATTGCTTATTGGTCAGTCTCACCTAGATTAGTACAAGAGATTTGTATTTAACTAATTTCTAAGAATTCAACTGTTAATAATTCACCTGAAAGGATTACTACCTATACAAAATTCTTGCAGGAAAAAAAGTGAACAGTCTCCTTTTGGTAATGATTATGTTTTAGTGTCCTACAGGAATACAAATAGCCCCCCCTAGTTCCCACCTGCCACATCATAAATTATAGCAATGTCACC
>VWZD01002331.1:0-41696 GCA_013396695.1 Sakesphorus luctuosus | reverse complement strand
AACCAAATGACCTCAGCTGCCCCTCATATGGCTTCCACTGCAGGCCCTTCACCGTCCTCGTTGCCCTTTGGACACCTTCTAGTGGCTTAATGTGTTTTTATATTCTAGAGCCCAAAACTGCACCCAGGACTCGAGGTGAGGCCGCCCAGTGCAGAGCAAAGCAAGACAATCCCCTCCCTCCCCCAGCTGGTTATGCTGTGCCTGGTGCCACCCAGGACAGGGTTGGCCCTCGTGGCTGCCAGGGCACTGCTGACTCATGTCCAACTTGCCATCCATCAGGACCCCCAGATCTCCTTCCCAGCACTGCTTTCCAGCCTCTCCTTCCCCAGGGTACGAACATCCAGAGTTGCCCTGTCCCAGGTGCAGAATTTAAAGCAACAACTGAAAAGACCATGGAACGAGCTGTTATTGGCAGAGAAATCACAGTGGCTTCCTGTGATTACAGTTTATCTGTGGCCATGGTGGATCATTTAAATACTCTTCTCCTTCACATGAAGAAGAAATTAAAATTTGTCCAAATCTGAACATTACCTACTGATACTTGAAGCAGTTTTAAAGGCCAGATTTGTAGGTGCTCAGGTGTTAGATCTTGGATTTGGAAAATTCAGGAGTACTGTGTTGTTTTAATCCTAGCAGGCAACTAAGTACTAAACTGCCCCTCTCTCACTTCCCACTGCCCTGGTGGGGAGGAGAATTGGTGAAGTAAAACTCTGGGTTGAGGTAAGAACAGTTTAATAGTTGAAAGAAATTAAAATACAATAATAGGATTTTTAGCAGTAAGAACAATAAAAACTATAGTAGTAATGAACAGGGCGGGGGAAATAAAACCCAAGAGAAAGTGATGCACAACATGACTGCTCATCATCTGCTGACCAAAGCCCAGCCTCTAGAAGCAATCAGCAGCTCCTGGCCAACTCCCCACAGCTGATGCACCGGGCATGGTGTTCCATGGTATGGAATATCGTTTTGGCCATTTCTGGTCAGATCCTTCTGTGCTTCCTCCTGACTTATTTTTGCACCTGCTCTCTGGCAGACCATCGGACACAGAAAAATTGTAGATTTAGAGTGAGCTCTGCTGAGCAACAAGTAAACATCAGTGTGTTATCAGCAGAATTCTCATACTACATCCAAAACAGCATTGAGCCAGCTTACTAATTAAAAAATAAACTCTACCCCCACCAAAACCAGGATAGGCATGCAGGAGTTAAAAATATTTACTGTTGTAACAGGATAGTCAGTATAGTTCCCTGAATTGAGTAGATAAGGAATAATTACTGTCTTTTTTAGTTCATAACTACTAGTTTTCATTAACACACTTGAAATCTTGTTTCGTATACAATCAAAGGCTGCAACGGACCTAAGTGCCCTTTAAACCTGTTAAAAATGTATTAGAAGCATTCTTTTTCCTTTCAGTGTTGTTGCTGCATGAAGTTACCTGCTACCCCACTCATTTACAATTCTTTGTGTAATGAGACCATGGCAATGATAGAAGCATTAGATGATGCAAATAGTAATTCAGGAAATGTCTCTGAATATTGCAATGTCTTTACAATTCATGCTTTCTCCTACTCATAGTATTAAGGCCCAAGGTTATAAACCTGCATTGAATGCAAACTTCATGTGTTACTTATTTAAGTAACTACTAATCCATCTCTTTAGGAGCCTAAAATAAGTGTGGTATCCGGTGATACAAGTCCTCGTTTCTTTGTGCGTGTGCTCTCTAGGTCTGAACCACTGTTCTAATATTGGCTTATCTTTCATGTGTAAAACATAGTAGTGTTTCTGGTTTAGTGCTGAAGAGGGGCACAGTTATGCTTTTATTCTGAAGTTTGCTGGTTGAAATGAGAAGATGCTGATGAAGAGATGGGGTAATCAGTAATCTTTGGACAGAGAAATGTGCAATGTGATAGTCTTGTTTAATTATCCTTGTGTTATGATTTTGGCTTCTGTTAAAAAAGATATGGAGAATCTTTTAAGTGCTTCAGTTGCATCTTAATGACATTGAATCCACATCCCTGCTCTAATGAGGTGGGACAGGCTTGGGAGATGTTTCCATGGTTAGGAGTGATTGGTTGACTTTGAATTGCCTTTAAGCAGAGTGATTATTACTGAGTGTGCTGAGCCTTCACAGACAAAGGCAATTCTAGCAGTTCAGGTTCAGAACAGACCACAGTGTCTGTGAGTTCTAAGCAGCCATGTGCAAGTGAACTCTTGCAACTACATCTGGTTTGGAATTGAAGTGCAGTGCATGATGTTAAAACATGTTCATGTCTGGTGTAGAACATCAAAGGAAGGGGCATTGCTGCGGTTGGGTGAGTTGGCTATTGAGAATTGAGTAGGGGTGGAGTGGTTTTTTTACATGTTGCTGGTATTTCTAATTAATTTTACTTTTGTCTTCAGTTGTCTGCCCAAGTTACCTCCCCTTCAAGTAGATACTGGTTTGAAAAGTATTCAGTCTTTAGAGGCATTCACACAGGCTTAAAGTATCACTAAAAGTAATTCAGTGTTGTGCTGGTGGCAACAGGATGGTAAGGACAATACTGAGTAGACTTTATTGTCTAGAGAATATGCACTGCTAGACTTAAACTTACGTTATGAAAAATATATTTATTCATCTTACACTACATACATCTTATTCTAAAATGCACGGACAGTGAAAGTAGTCGTAGTTTACCACAGGAGGAAGGTAAAAACTCCAAATGCTTGCTCTATGAATTTTATGCCCATGCTCTCTTGAGTTGCATCTTATCTTGAAGCATACCCATTTCTGGCAGAAGAGAATTCACTGAATGTCACAGAGCTGTGTGGAGCTGATTATCTTCTTGTTTGGTCTTAAGTGCTATTCTGAACAGAGTGTTCTGGCTTCCTTGGTGTACACAAGAAGCATCCAGTATTGGTGTTTATGAAATGATTTCGATAGACTTCTTTTCAAGTCCTGCTTTCAAAGCTGATACGCCAACATTAGAGAGGCAGTAAAGGGCTCTGGGCTTGTTAACAGGGGCCAAATGCCAGTATTGCAGTTGGCTGTGATGGGAAGATGAGAGGAGGTGGTGGTAAGTGTGGAGGCAAGGTGCCTCCAGAGTCAGAGGAGCCTTTGTCATTTTAAGGAGGGAAGTCTGCCAACTAGTTGCAATTTGCAGCATACTCTTGTCTTAGGAGGCCACACCTTGAGTGTTGTGTTTAGTTCTGGGCCGCTCAGTTCAGGAAAGAGATTGAGGGGCTGGAGCGGGGCCGGAGAAGAGCAACAAGGCTGGTGAAGGGACTGGAGCACAAGTCCTGTGGGGAGAGGCTGAGGGAGCTGGGGGTGTTTAGTCTGGAGAAGAGGAGGCTCAGAGGTGACCTCCTGACTGTCTAGAACTACCTGAAGGGAAGTTCTAGCCAGGCAGGGGTTGGTCTCTTCTCCCAGGCACTCAGCAGTAGGACAAGGGGGCACGGGCTCAAGCTCTGCCAGGGGAAATTGAAGTTGGAGAGCAGAAAAAAATTCTTTCCAGAGAGAGTGCTCAGGCATTGGAATGGGCTGCCCAGAGAGGGGTTGGATTCCCCATCCCTGGAGGTTTTTAAACTGAGATTGGAGGTGGTACTGAGTGCCATGATCTGGTAAAGGGACTGGAGTTGGACCAAGGGTTGGACTTGATGATCTCGGAGGTCTTTTCCAACCCAATCGATTCTGTGATTCTGTGAATTGAGCACTTGGGGAAACTTTTCTGTTAATGATACAGTTTTGGTTAATGAGTCATGCCCTTTGAAGCTGTATCCTCAGAATGGATTGATGATGGGTGTAGGCTTAACTCTGGAGTGTTAAGTAATGTGTAAAATTTGTCTCATACTGAAGTAAAACAATGGTATGTTATTGTGTAGTTTTACATTATTGGTACTAGAAAAACAAGGTTGTAGCTTAAGATAGGAAATACAGCATGTTTTAAGAATTTAATACAATTTTCCATACTAGTGAAGTTTCTTTCCTTTTACAGAGAGCAGAGCAATTTTAGCTTTTTTCTCTTTAACATCTTTATTGATGGTCCAGATGATAGGGCAGAGTGTATCCTCACCAAGTTTTGCTCATGACAAAACTAGGAGGAGTGGCTGATGTGCCAGAGGGTTGCAGTGACATTCAGAGGGTCTTCACGGGCCTGGAGAAACAGCCTTACAGGAGGAACGTCAGGGATTTCAACAAGGGGAAGTGCAAAGTTCTGTATGAACGAACAACCCCATGCACTGTATGCTGTGGGCCACCTGACTGGAAAGCAGCTTGGCAGAGAGAAATGGGGTGGCCCAATGAACACCAGACTTGAACATGAGCCAGAAATACCTCCTGACAGCAAAGGAGGGAAATGGCATCCTGGGCTGCATTAGTCAGAGTATTGCCAGGAGATCGAGGGAGGGGATCCTTCCCCTCTAATTCAGCACCAGGGAGGCCACACCTGGAATCCTGTGTTCATTTCTAGGCATCAGTACAGGAGAGATACAGACATACTGCAGGGAGTTCAACAAAAGGCTGACAAAGATGCTGAAGGATCTGCAGCCTTTCTCTTGATGGGAGAAGGCAGGGAGAGCTGGATTTGTTCATCCTGGAGAAGAGGAGGCCAGGGGTTCTTGTTAATGTATCTTCTCAGTGGTGCCCAGTGCCAGGACCAGAGGCAAAGGGCACAAACAGAAACATGGGAGGTTCACTCTGGACATCAGGGAACACTTTTTTATTGTAAGAGTGACTGAGCCCTGACAGATGTTGCCCAGGGAAACTGTGGCATGTCTGCCCATGGAGAAGCTGTCTGGTTACAGTCCTGGGGTCTGGCTGTAGATGGCCCTGCTTGAGTGGGACTGAACCCCCAGATGACTTCTAAAGGTTCCTTCCCAACATCAGTCATCCTTTGATTTTCTGATTTTGACAGAGATAATGTTAGTGGTCGGTCCTTTTTAGGTAGATGTAACATCTCAAGCTGAGGTCTTTCTGTGTTGGATGTTGTCACTGTGAACATGGCTCTTGGCTGGACTGGAAAATAGACTTGGAAAAATGAGTTTTTTGAAAGCAGTGTAGGCAATGGGCTGCTTATTGTGGGCAAAGGGAGGTAGGTACAGTGTGACATCACTGTTACAGACATTTGGAGTATGTACATGAGGAAAATATTGTGGAATTTAATAGGAATTAAGGAGGCTGAATGTGAAGATTATCAGAGCAATTAAGAGTGTATTGAAAACACGAGGCTGTTCATCTTTGAGGTGAGTTTATTCACAGTATGGTTTAGCCATCTAGTAATAATCAGTGGTTTTTGTTTCTGTTGGAATGATGCAAGAAAGTTTTTAGAACAAGGAAGAGGAAGGGAAACTGAAAATTGCTACAAAGAACTGTCTCTTTTAGGCTTTATACAGTTAAACCATAGAACACATTATTAGGAACTTCTGAAATTTAGCACAATTCAAGAGTGGATTGAATTGCACGTTTGCATGCCTTCAGGCCTCTCTTTGGATTACTTTGCTCTGTCCCTGTTCCATTAGCACACCTGAAACATCTGACCAGATATTCATGAGTGCCTCTTCCTGGGTTAGGATCTGAAGCAGGACCAGACTGCACTGCTTCTAACAGTTTTTGTAGGATTGGATCATACTTGTTTCAATCTTTATGTTCCTGAAAGAACTGAAGATTTTACTACTCTGCTGTTAATAGAATAATCTAAGAAACTCTCAGAAATCTGACAGTTAAGGGTCAGCAAATATGGTGTCCTTAATGCTAAAATGTTCAAATGTTCTTAAATGTTAGAATTCAAGAAATACGTGTTAATTAGTGGAGGGGATTAATTGAAGATACTTGTATTTTAAAAATTATTTTAAGACTAGCTTAAATGTTGTGTCAAGCTAGCACAGAAATCACTTTTTTAAATGAAAAGTCCTATGAGAAATAAGTTTTAGAAGTTGTAATTTTGGGGGAAGATTGTCATTTGGATAAGAGACAGACTTGATTTTAGGCCAGATTGTAACTCTCTATCAAACCAGCACCGTTCAGAAAACTGAAACTGAAAAATTAAAGATGTTCTTTGCCTCTAGGAGATGAGTTTCAGTGTTTGGCAACCTAAACAGAGCTGGAATAATAGCGGAGAGTGTGTCTGTGTGTGTCTGTGTATGTCTATGTCTATGTGTGTGTGTGTCTGTGTGTCTGTGTGTGTGTGTCTGTGTGTGTCTGTGTCTGTCTGTGTGTCTGTCTGTGTGTCTGTGTCTGTGTGTCTTTGTGTCTATGTGTGTGTCTGTGCGTGTGTCTGTGTGTGTGTGTCTGTCTGTGTGTCTTGGTTGTTAGTACACAGATGAGCTGGAAATCAGCATTCTTTTCCTGAGGTTATGTGCACATGATAACAATTAATTAATTAATTTCCTTCTTTATTTTAATTAATGAGTCAGTGTGATCAACAGCAAGGCTTATGGGGAACCTTTCATGTGCTTCCTCTATATATAGCTTTTATGTGCTGTATATCTTCCTTTGAAATAGATTGCATTTTTCTGAAAATGTGTTATTCCTCTGACTGTAATTGCTACAGATAGTTCATCAAATTTCTGAACACATGACTTACTCCACAGATACCTTAATGTGGAAATTAAAGTCTCTTAGAATCTTTAGTTATCTGGAAAAATAGATACCATTGTATCAAAATGTATTTTCTTTTATTGCCAACATGCAAAAAATAAATAAAGAATTCTGCTGTCAATACAGTTTTTAGCAAAGAAGCCTCAACAGTTTTTTTTCTAGGAAAGGGCAATAGCTGGAAATGGAAAAACCACTACCCAAGTGTGTTAGAGAATTCAGTATTATTTTTCTTAATTGCTCTTAATTCTCTGTCATTCATGGGTAATCCAGACCTTTTGTTGGTGTTGCCACGTAAAAGTAATGAGCAAGGGTTCTGCTGTACTCCATGTAGCAGTTAAAACACAAGTTCTCGTTAAGCTTTTTGTGTGGAATAATGTTGCTCATTACAAACCTACCTTACAGAGCTATGTAAGTGAGACAAAGGTAAGGTTTTGGGACTGGAGAACAATATTTTACCAAGTGACACCAGTACCTCATTAATTGTTATTGAGCAATTTCTGCCTCCTAGTCAGTTTCTGATAGTTTAAATGTACTGTCAGATTTTTTTTTGCTTTACAAGTCTGTATTTCTTTTTTTAAATCAAAAACACTGCTACTGTTTCCTTGCCGAAGAACTTTGTGCTGCTCAGAAAACGTTTTTAATTGCTGGTTGAATATTCTCACTTTTGGCAAGGGAAATAAAAGTTAGCAACAAAATTACAAAATTAATCTAGTTATTTTAATAACAATTTTGGATGTGTGGTACGTTTTGAGAGTTTATTCTGAGGGTGTGGACTTTTTGTTGCTTATGTTTTAATACAACTTGGCCAAATGTAAAGGGTTCAGGGTAGAATTTTCCTGGCTAAGTATCTACCTGGGTTTTTTTTAAAGCTGTACCATGGCTTATTTGATTTTGTTGTATAAATTGGACACAAAGATCTTCAGAACTCTGGGGTTGCCTCAGTGTTTTGGAGTGGAGACTTTGCAAATGAGGAAAATATTTTTACATATTACCCTGTTTCAGGATGATAGTTCTGAATGTACTCAAGAAGTCAAATGTTGGTCCCATGAAAACATCTGCTGTGTTACTCTGACATCCATCTTGCAAAGTATTGGGGCAAAACATGCACCTGCTTTGAGAAAAGGTACTTGCACTTACTGAAAGGAGTTCTGTGCACCCGACAGCAACACGGACAAGGCACTTTTTGCTGTGGCCTTTGCTCTGGGATGAATTCTGCAAGACTCTGAGACAGTCTGGCCCCTCGTCCCAGCAGCAGTAAACCAGATTGTCATGGAATTAGAGATTAGTGTGCAGAAAGATACACGGTCACAGCTCACTGTAGTCAGTCTTATCTAGGAGGTTTAATCTCATAGTGATACTTCACAATCTGTGGCATTTGTTCTTTAACAAACACCACAGAAAGATTAGTGTTTCCCGTCGTTAATGTCAGTATTAATTAGAATAGATGATGTTCAAAGATTTGAGTCAAAGGTATTTTACAAAAAATACTTTTCTCGTGCACTGTAATACAACATTTGTGAATAAAGAATTCTCTCATTCTTGAGGTTATTTAGTTAGGATGTAGAAGGAGGGCAAGTTAAGTATACACTGGGATGTAAAACTTCTGAACAGAGGTGACCTTGTTAGGGAGAAGCAAGTAGAGAGCTTGGGGAAACAGTGATATACATGTGGAAGTTAAAAAGCAAGTAAGGAAAGACAAAATACATTGCAAATTACCATCTGTAGTTGACTGAAACAGACACTGACAGAACCTGGAGCAGAAATATTGAGCACAACATGTGCTCTGTAAATGGTTCTGGATGGGACAGTGAAAATGCAATGACATGAGTATCTAAACTGGAAGATGAGCATTGAAAAATGTGTTGCTCCTAGAAAATAGAAATTAAGTTAAGCTTGGTGGGGAAGCACTGCCATTATTATGAGCAGCTAAAGAAACAGGAGTGGTATCAATAAAATTACTATTTTTGAGTGAAAATTTCTCTCAGAAGAGGTAATGTAGTAGCAGTACAGCAGAGTGCAATTTGAAGGTACCCTATAAGTTCCTAAAGAATGATGTTTATCTTGAAAGTTAATTTAAACAGCATAAGAAGTTTTATATGAAATTGCATTGAACTGAATGGTCAGAAACTGAACCTATCTGCCTTAGATAAAGGTTGGTCTAGAGCTTGTCTGCTTTCGAAACTGGAATATCTATAAGCTAAGGAAAAAAGTTTTTACAGGATTCTCAAATATTTTGTGCTGATTTTGGCTGGTCTGGAGTAAATTTTCTTCATAGTATCTGATATTAAACTGTGTTTTGGATCTCTTCTGAAAAGAGTGTTCAAAGTAAAGAGATATGTGCATTACTGCTGAGTAGGACTTACTGAGCCAAGGCCTTTGCTGCTCCTCACTCCACCAGCAAGGGGGACAACTGGGGGCGCACAAGAAATTGGGAAGGGACGCAGCCAAAAGAGCAGACCCCAGCTCCATAAAGGAACATTACGTGTCATACGGCACCACTGAGGAAAGGAGGAGGAAGAGGGTGACACTTGGAGTGACAGCGTTTGTCTTCTCAAGTAACAGTTGTGCGTGATGGAACCCTGCTTTCCTGGGATGGCTGAACACCTGCCTGGTGGGAAGTGATGGATGAATTCATACAATAATAGAATCATGGAAACATTAAGGTTGGAAAAGACCTCCAAGGGCATCGAGTCCAACCTTTGACCAAACACCACAATGTCAGCTAAACTATAGCATAAAGTACCACGTCCAGTCATTTCTTGAACACTTCCAGGGACAGTGACTCCACCAGGGGCCAATATCTAACCCCCCTTTCAGTGAAGAAATTTTTGCTTATGTCCAGCCTGCACCTTCCCTGGCACGACGTGAGGCCATTTCCTCATATCCTGTCACTTATTCCCTGGGATAAGTGACTGACCCCTGCTTGGCTACAACATCCATTCAGGTAGTTGTAGACAGTGATAAGGTCTCCCCTGAGCCTCCTCTTCTCCAGGCAAAACACTCCCAGCTCCCTCAGCTGCTCCTCATTGGACTTGTGCTCCAGAACCTTCCCCAGCTCTGTTGCCTCTCTCTGGACACGCTCCAGCACCTCAAGGTCTTTCTTGAAGAGAGGGGGGCTCAGAGCCAGACGCAGCACTCAGGATGTGGCTGTGGCCTGACCAGTGCTGAGTCCAGGGGAACAGTCCCTTGCCCTGGTCCTGCTGCCCACACCATTCCTGATACCGGGCAGGTAGTGACAGGCCACCTTGGCCCCCTGGGCACACACTGGCTCCTGTTCAGCTGCTGTCAGCCAGGTCCTTTTCCCGTGGGCAGCTTTCCAGCCATTCCACCCCCAGCCTACAGCACTGTACGGGGTTATTGTGACCCAAGAGCAGCACTTGGCACTTGGTCTTGTGGAACCTCATACCTTTGGCCTGGGCCCATGGATCCAGCCTTTTCAGATCCTTGTTTTGCTTCGCTTGTGTGTGAGACTTTTGCTTTCCCTATTAAACTGTTTTTACCTCAACTGACAAGTTTTCTCACTTTTACTCTTGCAGTTCTCTCCCTGCTTCCTTCCCTGTGGGGGAGGATGAGCAGCAGGGCTGAGTTTTCACCTTGGGTTAAACCATGACACACTGGAACAGGTTGTCTAGAACAGTCTTGCAGTCTCTGTTCTTAGACATGATCAGAACTTGACTGGACGAAGACCTGAGAACTCTAAAATAAACTATTTTCAGCACTGGGTAGGCACAGATGATTTCCAAATCTTTGGTTAAACCTAAATTATTCTAAGATTTTTAAGCTCCACCTACTTAATAAAGTAAATTGAACCCATAAAACCAGATAATAACTTGGATAGGTGCATAGATGAAGATGGAGTGGAATAGGGAGTCTGGCAATATAATCAGGAGGAGCTCAGTGAACATGATGAGACACTAATCACCAAACAAGGCTAAGAACTCCTAGAAGTTAAATGAAGAAGTTGGCACAAAGATATTTACATGTAAATTAAATACATGAAAATGTCTGCTCATCTTAATGTTAAAAGACTATAATTGGAAGAATGTCACAAATTTAGAGGAGATGTCACTGTGAGTTTCTGTAACATAATGTAACAATTTTTAGAAGGAAAGAAGCAGTCAACTCTATAATACTTGCAGGCTTGCAAACTCGATCACTAGCTCTGCATGATGTTGCAGAACCAAGAGAAACAGGTTTTTTAAAATAAACATGGTCATAGAACTGTATTAGCCTTAGAAATCAAATTATTTGGGCTTTTGATGCTATACCATAATAAGGAATTTTGGTGCACAAGAAATGAAACTCTCTCTACTGTAATCTTGGTAGTAGTTCTGCTGGTAATGATCATAATCTTCTAACAGTATTAAATATGGAAAACTGTAAGGGGTTTAACCATATACAAAAGCATTTTCTTTGATAAACTGACAGACATTGTTACTTTGCAGTTTGTTCTAAGCACTGTATCATACTTTGTAGTGGTGACTTAGTGAAACTTGGAAGAGCCAAGTTAATGCTTCTGCACAGGTTTTCCTCCTCCATCCATTTTCTCCCCATTTCCTTTTATATAAAGCTTTCTGGCATTCAGCAGACTTACTTTGTGAGCTCCAGTGTTTCTCCATGTTTCTGCCATGTTAGAAAATGACCCCAGCAAAAAACCCTCCCATTGTTTTCTGCTAGGTTAATGAGTTAAATCGGTGCACTGAGCTGCTTGACAAAGTAGAGCTTTAGCACCAGGGATGAAATACGATGGCTTAGGTTTTACATACAGATGGGAAGACTAAGAGTGGGAAAGCACCGTGTGCAGCAGGATTTACCTTGTTGGCAGTATTGGTCTGCTGGTATGGTCAGCTGCAGTCTGAGTTAAACTGACTGTTTACTCAGTTTAATGTGGTTTTAGGATATATATGAGATAGTGATGATTACCTCAGAATTTGAGAATACTTCACACTTCTGTACTGTTTGCTGTGTAGCTAATGCAGTCTAATTTTATGAATTGTCATTCACTTTTACCATCATAAAAGAGTCTTCCTGAATTTTGTGGTGGAGTCCAGTTCTCACATTAATGAACAGTCTTCCTATTGTGCATCAGGTGGGAAGAATTGTTCCAAGCAGTGATGGGAGCTACATCAAAGTGGTTTAGTCTTTTCCTTTTACTCTTACTGAAAATGTCATGAAACTTAATTGTGACCACAACTCACAATTGAATTTAAATTGGGTAGAATGCAAATGATCTCTCAGTCAATCAGATACCTGTGATGGGCAGAAGGTGCCAGTCATGTAAGTCCAACAGTAGTAAAATTTCCTGTTTCAGCTGTGAGAATGGAGGAATGGGATGGTTTGGTTTGGTTTGTTTAATTTACTGAAGTAGATAGATTCTGTTTTAATTGGAATGACAATAGCAGGTTTTCTAAATATAAATTAAAAATACTGAACACAAGGGAGTTGTGAAAATGTCTTTTGCAAAACTAATAATAGATATGGTTAAAAGGTGCTTTTTTTCTGGTACTTATGTCAGAGAGAATATTGCAGATGTTAGGAAAAAAATGCAGTGGCTTGTTCCTTTTGGTTTTGAGCATAACCATATTGCAATTCCATGGTGCTGCTGGGTGTGCCTGCTCCAAGTGAGATTTCTATTCTTTTCTGAAAAGTAAGGTATATTCCCTCTGTCCTAGGCATGGAGTTGTTTTTGAAATATGTTCTAATAGTGCTACAAGGATTTTAAATCCTTCATAAATTTTTAGCTGTTATTGAGCAACAATGCAGAAAGTGTACTAAAACTTTAGAATTATCATTGTATTCTCGCTTCATGTCATTGTTCCAGGTAGTGATATTTTGCCCACTTTATTTGTTTAAAAATCAAAGTAAATATTCTAAGTTTTTAATAATACACAGTTACACATCAGTATAGGAGAGTAATTCTAGTTTCTGTTCAAGCAATTAAACCTTTGAAGTCATAATTTTTGATTTCTGCTGTTTAATATTTGCTCATTCTTATTAAATATCTACATATCAGTGTCCTACCTGCAAATTTTAGAGAGGCAGATTAGTCTCATACATGCCTGGAAGATTCCCACAGCTCTGGTACTGGTCTCCTTGCTCGATATGAGTGACTACTCTTTTGATGCCTCATGTTGTGTCAGTGGACTTCTGCACAAGCAAGTGGGGCCAATATTCTAAACTTCTGTGGGAAAAGTCCTCTATCAGAGGTGCATATTTAAGTAAATGCAGTAGTTCTGAGCTAATTTTCATGGAAGTCTTTAAAATCTGATTACTTGAATATGGTTTAATGAAAAACTTCATGCTAGTATAGGTCAGTAATAAGCTTTCACAGAAGAGTAGCGTTTTTCTTAATTTTACAGGTGTGTCAGTTCTGTTGAAGAACCACTAAAGCATTTTAAAACTTGCCCGTCATGAGAAGATAACAGTTTAAGACTACTGCATTATTTTCAATGAGAGACCTGTGTTCCACTGCTTAGAAAAGATGCAACACAAACATCCCCATTGCTAAGATCATCACCTGCATGATATGTCAGGAACTGAAGCGATAGAACAAGGAGTAATGGGTATAAACTGAAAGAAGACATTAGGAAGAAATTCTTTGCTGTGAAAGTGGTGAGATGCTGGCACAGGCTGCCCAGGAAGGTGGTGCATGCCCCAACATTGGCAGTGTTCAAGGCCGGATTGGATAAGGCCTTGAGCAACCTGGTCTGTTGGGAGATGTCCCTGCCCATGGCAGAGGGTTTGGGTCTCTATGGTCTTTAAGGTCACAGAATTTCTTAGAATTTCATAGAATTGGTTGGGTTGGAANAGGAGGCCTCCTCTGAGCCTCCTCTTCTCCAGACTAAACACCCCCAGCTCCCTCAGCCTCTCCCCACAGGACTTGTGCTCCAGTCCCTTCACCAGCCTTGTTGCTCTTCTCTGGACCCTTCTCACGCCTTAACATTCTGTGATTCTATTCTCTGTGTCCATCCACTGAAGTTTCAGAATGGTACAGCCTTTTTCATGGGGGTGCAAGTTGAGTGATAACAGCATGCAGAAATGGGGAGCTGCTCCAGGTCTCTCTGTAGAACAGACAAGCGAAATCAAATCTGGGATTTTGAAATGTGTAGGCATTACCTTTATATGTTGGATTAATTTACTTATTGTCTTTCCTTCCTGATGTAGCCAGCAGCCAGCCTCGGGTGTAGCCTATTCCCACCCGACCACGGTTGCCAGCTACACCGTGCACCAGGCGCCAGTGGCTGCACACACGGTCACCGCAGCCTATGCCCCAGCAGCAGCCACAGTGGCCGTGGCCAGGCCAGCCCCAGTGGCTGTTGCAGCTGCTGCCACAGCCGCCGCCTATGGAGGGTATCCCACGGCACACACAGCCACAGATTATGGCTACACGCAACGGCAGCAAGAGGCCCCACCACCACCGCCTCCTGTCACCACCCAGAATTACCAGGTGAGTTCCTGTGGTGTGATTTTTACATGGTGCCTTTAAAAGGAGGAAGTCTGTTTGGAAAAGAAAATGCAGTTTTGTGAAGCTACTACTGTAAAGGATGGCACTGTCTTGTCTCAGCTAAGTGATGTTTGCATGGTGTGCAGTAAACTGGGTCATGGAACTGCTGAAGCTGAAAATTTCAAACTGTTCCAGTGAAAATTTTCAGTTCAGGTGGAATAGTTCCTTTGTCAGGTTCCTAGGTGCCACAGGAGTTGTAGTACCAAGCCTTGAGGATAGAAGATTGCCCTAGAAGATAAACTACATTGTAAATAGTTTTTGGATGATTTTTGTGAGATCCCTGCCTACTCTCCTGTGGATTTTCCGTTTAAAATATTTTGTCTCTTGTTTCATCTTTTTTAGTCCTAAACTTACCAAGGCATTATCTAGATTCTAATTAGCAGCTTAGTTTGTTTAAAAGGACTGTATTATTACTGCATGTTCTCAATTCTTTTGCATAGCTTCTGTAATTTGTTACATACTGTCATTATGAGGTCAGTTATTTGGACAAAAAAGAGAGTCCCCCAAACTAAACAAAATAACTCCTGTTTACACGCGTTCGATGGAAAAAAGATTTTATTGTTTTATTTCGTGGAATTACAAAGGATTTTTATACATTAGTATATTTCAGCTGTAGTAGTTCATGCCTTGCTACTCTTCAGTTTATCAACCCTTTGTGATTTACCATAAATATGGTGAGGATGGAAGAATATATGTACGTACATACAGCGTCCTCCAGGTCATCCCCTTCTAAATTTACTAGGCATCTCCTGTGTTTTAAAGGTGTCAAATGGGCTGCTTGCCTTGCCTTTGTAGGCCACTTATGGCCCTGCTGGGAAGACTTTCAAAGTACCACTTTCATACTCCAAAAAGCATAGCCAAGAAAAATGTAGTTAATGATGGGATTTTTTAAGACAATATAGGCTCATGTTTCTAAACTTGTCAATTTATGTGGAGTTGTAGAAAATTCACATTTTATGGAAATCTGTGATGGGTTTTCACTTCATATTTTGCAGAAATAGAATCTGATACAGTAATTATTAAAAAGTGAGAGTAGATGCTTTTCAATAACAAAAATAATTTGGTAGGGAAAGTGATTTAATAACATGAAGTCAATTCCTATATTAAGGGTCTAAAAGACCAGTAGGGTTGTTTAAGGCCTGAAGAAACTGTAAATGTAAATGCAATTTTTTTAATGTGTTTACTTGTATAGACACTATATATGGATGACTTTTATTACTCTAGATAGATACCTAAAGGTGGTTTCTCTGTTTTGAATTCTTAGGATTCCTATTCTTACGTCCGATCTACCGCCCCAGCCGTAGCTTATGACAGCAAACAATATTACCAGCAGCCGACAGTGACCGCCGCGGCCGTGGCTGCTGCTGCTCAGCCCCAGCCCTCGGTGGCAGAGTCCTACTACCAGACAGGTGAGTGGCACAATTCACTCTGCTCTCCTTATTCACAGTCTGCCAGCTACTGTAATACCTTAAAAACAGTTGTTTGAGTATTTCACTTTTTTAGGTTATGTAATCTCTGTCAATGTGATTGAAAAAGTTTGTACACCTAGAGCTTCAACATTAGTGTGGCATTGCCATAAGTAGCTGCCTCTGAGGTTTGAATTACTACTAAATGGACTCAAAACATACCTCTAGGTATAAAGTTCTTACTGATTTGTCTTGAAAGCTTGCTGAAGTAGTTTTAGATAGTCATTATTGGGTTCAGATGATAACTTAGTTAGAATTACTCTTGTAATTCTTCAGTTACTTCATGTATGTAGTTCTTTAATTATTCATATCATGATTGCTACAAATCATCAATCCTATTTTTTTTACCTCACTTAAATATAAGAGGAAAGTTTATGTGTGCTTTGGTTTAGTGTACTCTAATAAAACCATTGGATAAGAAAGTTGTTTAAAAACATGGTAGAACAGTTAAATAAATAAATTTGAGGCTTCCTAGTATGAGCTGTGACATGATTAAATTGTTGTGTGTTACATGGGTAACATAACCTGCACAACCATGACAATAAAGCACAGCACTAAAAAGCAAAATAAATGAAACAAAAAATACCAAAACAAAACCCCTCTTTTTGCACATTTGTTCACGAGGATGTTGTTCAATTATCCCTTAATATGATTTGTATTTAATTTAACTAAAACATACCAATATTTGTGCACTTATTTTCTGTCCTAATTAGCTCCAAAAGCAGGATATAGCCAAGGGACAACTCAGTACACCCAAGCCCAGCAAACACGACAAGTGACAGCTATAAAACCTGCAACCCCAAGTCCAGCAACAACTACGTTTTCCATATATCCAGTGTCCTCAACTGTGCAGCCAGTGGCAGCTGCAGCCACTGTTGTTCCATCCTACACTCAAAGTGCAACGTACAGTACAACGGCAGTGACTTACTCTGGTAAGAATTTTGCATATTTTGTTACTGGGTTCTTTGCACTTGTTGCAGGAGAGGCTTTCAATGCTCAGAATTTAGCAATTCATATTCAGTTACATCGTAGTCTACTGAGAAGTATCAACCAGTTAAACCATTATCATTTTCTTGTGTCTTTAGAAGAGGTTTGATGTCTTATGTGCCTGTTTGGTTACATGTGAGGATATACAGATGGCATTGCTACATGAATGGTGACTTACTGTAAGGTTTGAAAAGCAGAGATGGGGGATAGAAAAAGTGAAATGCATCCACACAAATGTTACCCCGGGTATATGGGAAGGAAGCATGCAGTTACAGAGACAGAGAGGAGCAGTTCAGTGTAAATCTTTTAAGTTTGGGCTGTCCTGACCCAAACCGGAACGCAAATGGGTGCTGAAAAAAAGACTTTAGTTCAACCCTTACACATTCAAAAAGTAGTTAAAGAGGAAAATGTGTTAACTTTAGGTAATAATCAATGGCATGTTACAGCTACCTTGAACTTTTTGTTTTGTTTTGTTTTCTGTTTAAGAAGGGGTTTTACTACTTCCTCGAGACAGAGCACAGTTTCTGTGATTGATTCAACTATGATACTAGGAATCAAGGACTGTGTAGCCAGGTTTTAGTGACCAGGCACCTTCTCTGCACTAAAAGAACTTAAATCAATGTAATAGGATGTAATAGCAGTAGATATTCTGTCTTTTTATCTTCTTTTTTTCCCCTTCCTCCACAAAATACCAATAGTTCTTGCCATTTGGAAACATGAACAGCAAATGTGGTTCTAGAAGATTTCTTACTTCAAGTGGCCTTTGGTAAACTGTCTTGGGTTGAGCTGGCAAAATGCCAACTGCTCAAGTACAGAGAAAAAGAGTCCTCCTCCCCCCAACCAGCCAAAGGGAGAAAGAAGAGGGAGAGGGAAAAAAAAAACTCTAAAGCCAGGTTTCTTCTGAAACTAACTACATGTATTTATACAGAAAAGAGAAAATTAAAAGAAAACTACAATATAGCACACACAAGCTATATATATAACTTCTCACTCCTCAATAAGCACAGATTTTACCATTTTGACTACAAATCATTCTAAAAAAAAATTGATTCCTTAAAGACAAACTTAAGCAAAGAGAAGAACTAAGAACAAACATTTTACTTCTCTAAGATAACATGATGGTGAGCCGATGCTGTGGGCTTGGGCCTGTCCATCCCTCCTGGGACAGCACGGTGTCTGCTCTGTACCTTGGCCGAAGTGAAACTGAGCTAAGCCACTCCCACACACTGGATTTTACTCCTATTGAGATGATGTAAGATGGTATGAAATACAACATCATTGGCTAGAAGAAGTCAGCTGCTAGCTAGCCCAGCCCAGCTGAAGGCAGCTGACAATTTCAGGCCCAAATCTGAATTCCCAGGCCCAAACTTAGGCCCATCAGCCAAACCCATGACATAAACCTTTCACTGAAATTCTTGGTCCATTATACCAAATTTTACCAGGAAATTTTGAATGTTCTTTAGGAATGCTTTGATATATCCAACATAACTGTGTGTGTGCAAAGATGTGTCTGAAATGGAGTATGTTCCAGTACAGTTGGTAGCTGTGTATTTGTGCACTGTGAAACATCAAGCAAAATTCAGACTGCCTGACAAGATCTCAGTAAATTATTTATATCTTTCCCTGCCCCTCTGTTATGCAACGTGATTTGAATTAGTGCATTATGTAGTTGATCCATGGTGCACAGTGATGTAACATTTGTTTTATTTTGATTTTTGAGGTACCTCCTACTCTGGCTATGAAGCCGCCGTGTATTCGGCCGCGTCGTCCTATTACCAACAGCAGCAGCAGCAGCAACAGAAACAGGCGGCGGCAGCAGCTGCTGCTGCTGCTGCAACAGCTGCTTGGACAGGGACCACCTTTACTAAAAAGGCACCATTCCAAAATAAGCAACTGAAACCAAAACAACCTCCCAAACCTCCCCAGATCCACTACTGTGATGTGTGCAAGATCAGCTGTGCTGGACCACAGGTACCTGTATTGTATGATATTCTACTATACACTTAGTTAATAATTTCTTCAGCTAAAAATCTGACCCTGTGAAGAGTCATAGAATGGCCTGGGTGGTAAAGGACCTTACAGGCCATCTTGTTCCAACCCCTGCCAGCGACAGGAACACCTTCCGCTTGACCAGGTTGCTGACAGTCCCATCCAACCCGATCTTGAACATTTCCAGGGATGGGGCATCCACAACTTCACTGGGCAAAAACTGTTCTATTGCCTCACCACCCTCACAGTAAAGATTTTTTTTTCTAATATCTAAACCTACTCTTTTTTCAGTTTGAAGCCATTCCACATTGTCCTGTCACTCCATGTTTTTGTAAAATGTCTCTCCATCTTTCTTTTAGGCTCCCTTCAGGTACTGAAAGGCCTTAGTTAGGTCACCCCAAAGCCTTTTCTTTTCCATGCTGAACAAACCTCTTAGCCTTTCGTTGTAGGAGAGGTTCTCCATCTCTCTAATCAAGAGTATTTGTTAATTTTTAAAGACCTGATTCTGTACTTCTACTAAAGGAATAATTCAGTTAAAATGTGCACTACTATAGAAAGAATTCCTACAAGAAGACAAAAGGATAAATCCCCAAGCTTGTACAGAAAAGCCTCACCTGTTTTTTGGAATTTAGAATTATTCTAAACTTTGGATTTGATTTGCTTCTTTAGCATAGCAACCTTTTTAGAAAATTCATTTTTGAAAGCTATGGAATTACATAAATTATGTGAGTGGTAAGCCTAAAAATTTATTCTTCATTGTATTCCAGCATCCCACTTTAGTTTCACAGTGGGTACAAATGCTAAGAAAATAGATACCAAGACATGCAGAGTGTTCACATGTGTGTCTGGCTAAAAAGTTCCTTTTCTGTAGGTAAACTTGTTATTTCTCACTCTGTCTGCTCCAACTATTTCCAGTATTAATATAGGAACTCAGATCATCTTCTGCATTTCATTTTCAATACAGCTTTATTTATTTGCTACCTTCTTTTTAATTGACTTTTCTGCTTATTTGGATACAGTTGATGCCTGTGGTCTCATAGTTTGAGGAATAAACAAAATCAAGAATAATTGAATGCAGTGCAGGAAACTGCAGTTTTCTGGTCATGCCAAGTTTTCAGTGGAAATATCTGTTGACCACTACTCAACTGAGGAAATGAGAATTTAGAGTAGAAAAGCCCGTGTATTTACTGAACCATGAATGCTGGTGGTGGAAAAAATTGGCTGGTCTTAGACCTGGCCTATTAATACATGAGTGCGTGGCATACAGAGGAAATGTTCAGTGTAGGAAGTATTTCTTAGGTCAAGTGTGTGTTCTATGCCATGTTCTGTCTTACTTGCATTCATGTGAATGGTGACTGAGCAGTACAAAGACAGCTTATTCTGTGTGTGTTGTTTATTTAAACAGACTTATAAAGAACACTTAGAAGGCCAGAAACACAAAAAGAAGGAAGCGGCATTAAAAGCTTCCCAGAACACCAATAGCAGCAGCACTTCTGCTCGTGGAACTCAGAATCAGTTGCGCTGTGAGCTTTGTGATGTGTCCTGTACAGGGGCAGATGCTTATGCTGCCCATATCCGTGGAGCCAAGCATCAGAAAGTAAGAGTTTTCTCTTGTTCTTACTATGCAAGTCAGCATCTAAATTCTTCCCATCGTTTTTTTATGTAAAGGCATTTACTACTTCTTCCTATTTCAGACTTATATTTAAGCTCATTATTAGAAAGGCCTTGTTGAAAGAAAAGGGGGAAAAAATACTGCCATGGCATCAATGAGAAGAGGATGTCTTGGGAAAAGTATGTAACTCATAGGAAGAAGTTGTGGATTAAGATGAGGAAAAGAGTCACTGGGGACATGCAGTGCTATGCTTGTGCCCCCAAACTCTTTTCAAGACTTCTTGAGATTCATCCTACTTTGACTGGTGCTGTGAAGCTTTCAGTGTGCTGTAAGCTGAGACAGTGCCAAGAAACAGGAGTATTGTGCATCATTGCTTGGTAATCCTTGCAAAGAAAATTGTCATATAGGAGCAAGGAATAATGTTCTGTAGCAGACTTCATAGTGTGTTTGGGGGAATTCTGGTACACATGTTTTTCCTACTGTATGAGTGCATTTAGGTGGACATTCTGGAATAAAATCTGTGACCTGCACTGTGGAACATTGTGGCTTGTGTTTCAAATTTGGCCATACAAGAGTAAATGCAATGGTAGCATCAAATGTATGTTTAGATATTAGAGGTTTTCCTCAAAACTCTGGAAAGGTTAATGTCACTAACAAATACAGTATTAATACTAAGTTTTTATAGCTCTTTGCATCTCAGAACACAGGCATCAGTAACATTGTTCCTATTAAAATAAATAAATCTCATGGTAGATTTTAAATTAATTTCCCACAAGACAAACTTGTCTGATGTTTCATTCTTTCTTTAATAAATGGGACCATTACTTTTTTGGGTTGTAGCCAATAACTCCATAGTTATGTGGTGTATAGTATATGCTATATATTTGGATATAGTTTTCTCTTTCTGATAGATAGTCACTAGCCACTGTTATTTTAGGTTGTTACCAGTGTAAAAATGAAATCTCAAAGCACTGTCTTTATTTTTCTGATAACTAAATAACTGTGTATTCTACTGGAAAAAAAGTTAATTTTGAAGAGTTGCTTGAACTTAAATTTATAGTATTGTGTGACATTAATATGTCTGTATTCTGATAGTGAACATAAAAAAGAAGAACAAACCCCTAAGAAATTAATTCATACAGTTGTGGGCACATCATGCTTGTGTACGTGTTTTTGCATTTAAGGCATGTCTCAGAGATTTGTAATTTCTTTACTAGTATTTTCAAAACTCGGTCTTTAGTTTTGATCTTGCATGTTTGCTTCTTATGGACTACATGAATTGCTTTTCCAGGTGATGATCAACAGTCCAAAAAATGTATTATTCTGTCAGGCATATTGTGGAAAGGCTTTGGCTTATTCTAAGAATAAGCATGTACCTTTTTACTTTCTAGAAGATACTGATGAGCTCTGAATTACCTCTTGCATCCTCCTTCACTATTTCTGTACATGTATCTTTTTCTCTTTTTAAACAAAAACAAAAAAGAAACACTTTTGCCCAAGGAAGCTCTTCAGTTTTGCTAGAGCTGGAAATTCTTTCAATATGAATACTTCAAAAATGTAGCACTCAAAAGAGACAGAGTTGTTGACTGTTAATTAAATTAGTTAAATAGTTGAAATAGTTAAAAATGTTGTTTGGAACAAAAATACTTCAATGTGCTACACTTCTAGAGGGAGACTAAAAAGCAGCCAGACAAAAAATAGACCCAGTGAAACAGTGGGAGCAAAATTTCTTTAGTTTTACTGACTTAGGATTTTGATGCCTGTCTGTTCTCATCCACACAGCAGTGGGAGTAAAGGCCTTAATTTCTCATGGAAGTAAGCAATGTGAGATTATTATTAAGTGTTTCCTTGTAATACAAATGACAAGAGCTTTCAAATGTCTTTTTTTTTTTTAACTAAGACTAATTTTTGTTAAAAAAGCAAAAGAGCTAACATTTTCATTATATGGATTTTTTTTCAGTTTTATTAATCTTTGTGATAAATAATTTTGTATAGTAATCCCAGAGAGATCATATTATGTGTTTTTCTTCATACTTTACAGGTAGTGAAGTTGCACACAAAACTTGGCAAACCCATTCCTTCAACTGAACCAAATGTGGTTACCCAAGCTACTTCCTCAACATCCACATCTGCTTCCAAGCCAACTGCCTCTGCTTCAAATACACCAACTAGCAGCAGTACTGTGAACTCCTCTGTTGCATCCTCTGCAGTGAAAGTTCTTACTCCCACGGCAAACACACCAATTAGCACTGTGTCCAACAACAAAACGTCTTCAGCCGCTGCTAATATACCTGTAAAGAAAATACCTACACCGAAAATTAACTTTGTTGGCAAGTACAGAGGACAGTCTTTATTTTGAAACCTCACCTATTCCCTAATTTTTTTTTAAAGTATGAATGCAGAGATACAAATGTATTTAGTTAACTCTGTGCATTGAGTAACTCTGTTGTGTAAAGGGAATTACTGATAGGTCAGAATAGGAGTGAATATTAAAGTTTCCTTGAAAATTTACACTGGTTTTTTTGCCTGGTTGTCTCCACCTGGCCTCTCTAAAATGCTTCTCCCACCTTCATGAGAAGCATCACATTTGGGGTTTCTTATGTAACCGTAGGTGCTGGAGTACTGTGCTTTATAGTCCACTTGGTCCTGATCTCAGTTCACAGCCTGGACTGTTGGAGGCACCTACAGTACATTGGCACTTGGTAACTAAAACATCCTTGTAGGACTGGAAGTCTAACCATGGAAACTTTTGAACTGAGCATGACAGACACTCAGAGACGGGAAGCAACTGTTCCTCGATAATCTGTCCTGCTCTTCAAGAAAAAAAATGTGCAGTTGCAACACTAAGAGTATACTGCCTTTGCTAACAGAAACATCATGTTTTAAAGTACTTTTTTTGGATACATTTACACAATGACAAAAAAAGAGATTATTAAAATATATTTGGCTGAGTTGTTCCCATTCTGTCCTGTCTCTTGAAAAGAACAGAAAAAAATAACAAAACTGGTAATTTTATAAAGCAAAGGTTTTTCTTGTTAAAATAAAAAACTTTAGTGTTTTTGAATAACTTGAATATTACTAAACTTAATTTAAACTCTTTAATTGTATTGAAAAATATGTTTAAGTTTTAACTGATTCTAGAAGACTGATAATGCTTTAGCCAGACCATTGATATTTGCAAAGAAAGGCTTCAGTTTGCATGCCATGTTTAATCACATTCTCATTTTATGAAAGTTAATTTAACTTTTTCTTATTTCTAGGTGGCAACAAGCTTCAGACAACAGGAAGTAAAATGGAAGAAATGAAATCACCTGAAAATGTTAAAACAACTCCTGCTGCTACGGTACAAACACCAGAAGTAAAGACAGAGACAGCAGCTGAACCAGTGACTCCCACAACTCTTGCTGCCTTGCAAAGTGATGTCCAACCAGTGGGCCATGACTATGTGGAGGAGGTATTACTGAAAATGTATATTTTAACAGTTACAGTGAAGCATAATCACAGAGTGGTTGAGGTTGGCAGGGTTGCCTGGAGGTCATCTGGTTGAATCCCCCTGCTCAAGCAGGGGGTAACATCCAGTTACCCAGGACCATGTCTGGATGGTTTTTGAGGGTGTCCAAGGACTCCGTAACTTCCCTGGGCAACCCATGCCAGGGCTCAGTCACTCACAATAAAAAAGTGCTTCCTGATGTTCAGTTGTGTTTTGGTTTGTGCCCATTGCCTCTGGTTCTGGCACTGGGCACTACTGAAGAGAGTCTGGCTCTTTACACCCTTCCCTCAGGTGTTTACATACATTGATAAGATCCCATTCCCCTCAGCTTCCTCTTCCCTAGCTAGACAGTCAAAATCCCTCTGGATGTCAGTGCCACCCTGTGGTATGTCAGCTGCTCCTCATAGTTTTGTGTCATCAGCAAACTTGCTAACGCTACACTCCACCCCATCATCCCAGGCATTACTGAAGGAGTTTAAAAGGGCTGGAGCCAGTGTTGAAGGGTACACTGCTGGCTACTTGCCTTCAGCTGGGCTTTATTCCACACATCACCACGCTTGGCCAGGCAATTCAGACAGCTTTCAGTCCACCTCACTGTATGCTTATCCAAAATACGCAGTAGCAGCTTATGCTTGAGGATATTGTGGTGAGGCAGTATCAGCTGCCCTGCTGGCATCTGCCAGGTTTCACCTTGGTGAAGCCGCCACACTGACTGCTCCTGGTGGTTTTCTTGTCCTCTCATGGTATCTGGAAATGGTTCCAGGATTAGCTACTCCCATCACGTTCCTTGAGATCAAGGTGAGGTTGACTGACCTGTAATTCCCTGGGTCCTCCTTGAAAATAAGAGTGACAAGGCATTGAACCTGCAAAGGCTTGTGCATGTTTACATTTTTGTATTGTGCATGTTTCTTTTTTGTTCAGTGAGGCAATCTTCATGTGGGTGGCATGAGAGAGGTGGATCGAGTCTAATGTAAATTTTGCGTTACAAACAATGGCATATACATTTGGGATTTACTCAACTCAGAATGTTCAGTCTTGAATTTAAAGCTGTGCAGTCTTTGGAATGGAAGAACTTTGTTCATTGTTCATTACCAAGCATAGTGGTTGTCTGTCAGAATTGAAAGTTCTACTTTGCTTTTTTTCAGTTATTGTGTGAACTTCTTAGTATGTTGTGGGACAGGTAGACATTATCCACTGTCACTGGATAATTAGATTAATGAATAATTAATTTTTATATCCCCTTTATAAAAAAGACAGGAAAAGGCCAAAATGTATTATAACTTTCATTTTCCAGGTAAGGAATGATGAAGGCAAGGTGATCCGCTTTCACTGTAAACTTTGTGAATGCAGTTTTAATGATCCTAATGCCAAGGAGATGCACTTGAAAGGGAGGCGGCACAGACTTCAGTACAAGGTTGGTAGAAATGCTAATGCTTCTCTCTGAAAATCAAGCAGATATCACTGATCACATGTTCTTAAAGACTAGACAAAAGTAGGCACTCTGAGTGAACAGCATATAAAAAACCTACACAAGCAGCAATAGGTTCTTCATGTTGTTACCATGAATTTCAAGTAGCGTAAAACAGTACTGCTCAATGTGTTTGTCAGGATAAGCCACGTACACTCCTTGTGGAGACATTGAGAAACAAGTTTTGCAGATTCTGTTAGTGCTGAGGACATTCATGCAGCTCTAAAACTGCATTTTACTCCCCTTGATTTTCTTGTAGACAAGTGGGATATGTTAAATGTCAGAGCAATTCTGTAATCTTGAGATGAAAAGAGGAATTCAACATGTAATTCATTATTTTTCTGAACTAGAAAAAAGTAAACCCAGACTTACAAGTAGAAGTAAAGCCCAGTATTCGAGCAAGAAAAATTCAAGAAGAAAAGATGAGGAAGCAGATGCAGAAAGAAGAATACTGGAGAAGGCGAGAGGAGGAGGAACGTTGGAGGATGGAAATGAGGTAATGCATTGTTTTATGAAAGAATGAGGCAAAGCTGCAGTCAGATTGTCTAAAGTAAATTCAGTAGTTACTTATTTTGAATACTTGTTGGAGGAACTCTGTGCTGTCTTGTTTTAAATGAAGTTGTAGTTATCTCTCTGAGGGTTTTGTTTCTTATTGTTCTATCCCTCTGAGGAACACAGAGTTGTTAGAATTACTTTGCTGTAACTTCAGACCTACTTTTAAAATAATTATTCATTTTAGTTACCCTCTGGAGTTCACTGGTATTTGCTTCTGACTACTAAAAAGGATCTTTCTAGAATGGCTACAAGTATTAAGTGGTACATGAAGAGAACACTTTGATTGATGCTCTTTAGGCGATACGAAGAGGACATGTACTGGAGGAGAATGGAGGAAGAGCAGCATCACTGGGATGACCGTCGCAGAATAACAGATGGAGGATATCCTCATGGTCCTCCTGGACCTCTAGGCCTGCTGGGCATTAGACCAGGAATGCCTCCTCAGCCTCAAGGACCAGCTGTGAGTTTCTAAAATGGAGGAAAAAAATTAAATCATACTTACCAGGAAGCACAGTTAGAATTACAAATTAATCAGTGATATGTCACTTGTCTCCAGTGTTTCTTAGTAAAGGATTTGGAAAAGTGAAAAAGAAAGTACATGCCAGTGTAACAGTATAGGTGGACCTGTATTCCAAAATGAGTCCACTGAAATGACAAGAGGATGCCTTAAATCTTGTCTTTGTGAAATACAAGTCACACTGCATTTCTGTAGTTTTTTATTTGACGGCATTATACAATTCGTGCTCAAATACTTGGATAAAAAGTGGCTGAATCATCAGTTTCAAAGCATAGTGCTTAGTGGTGGATCGTACGCTACCTGTGTGGAGTGAATGCCACGTGGTTTTGTCCTGGGGTTAGTCTGGTAGGGACCTTATTGGGGATCTGAAAGGTGATGGGGTGAGTGGACACTCTGAGGTTTGCAGCTGCATGAAACTGAACCAGTTTGAGGTGGGGAGAATAGCTGGTATCTTTGAGGTCAAAGCCACCATCCAGAGGGACTTAGGTAAGCTGGAGGAATGGCATTTTTTGGAATTCTGCAAGGACAAATGCCTTATGCTGCACTCAGAAAGGAGTAACCCCTTGCACTGATACAGGCTGGGTGGCAGCTCTGCTGAAAGGCATCTGGGGGTCTTGGCAAACAGGGAGCTGAATGTGAGTCAGCAGCAGGACCAGCAGCCACCTGGGCTTCAGTAACAGGAGCATAATCCAAGAGATGAGAGGAAGTGATCAGCTTTTGGTAGAACCAGACTGAAATACTACATTAAGTTTGGGGCTTGGCTGTAGAAGAAAGATAGGATAAACCATAGCAATTTCACTGTGGGGCTACCAGGATGGTCAGGGGTATGGAATTCTTGCAGACTAAGGGATCTGGGCTTGTTCAGCCTGGAGAAGAGCGAGCTTTGGTGTGATGTAATCTAATACCCCTGTGCATTATAAAGACAATGGAGCCAGGCTTTTTACAGCCATGAGAGGGTGAAACACATCCAGCTTAAGCAAAGTCCAAAGACTGAAAACAAGAAATCATCTCTTTTAATGCAGATGCTGTGCAGCCTCCATCTTTTCAAAAACCAGCAGACTAAAGCCCTGAGCAACATGATGTGGTCTTAGAGCTGACCATGTTTTGCATGGGAGGTCAGACTGTACAGCCCTCTGAAGTCCCATCTGTGATTGTATGAAAGCAATCATGGGTACTTTATTTTGCATAATATGCAAATATTTCCCAGTGGACAGAAAGACGAGGTATTTTTGTTGGGGAAGTAACTCTGATTTGTAATTTGTTTAATTTTGACACATTTCATGTCTTTTCAGACACAATCAATTGTGACCAGTGTAAGTTGTTAAGGACACTTCAGTTCATGTGTTCTTACATTTCAGTGATGTAAGGTTTGAATATTCTGTTGTTTAGCCACATGTCTGAGCTTTGGTCACTGTTTGGGAGTGCACCCAGGTTTCAGAAATACACTTTTTTTCCTGTTTAGCCTCTGCGCCGCCCTGACTCCTCTGATGACCGCTACGTGATGACCAAGCATGCCGCTATTTATCCCACTGAGGAGGAGCTTCAGGCAGTCCAAAAAATTGTTTCTATTACTGAGCGTGCTTTGAAACTTGTTTCTGACAGCATGACTGATCAGGAAAAAAGCAAGAACAAAGAGGGAGATGACAAGAAGGATGGCAGTAAAGACAGGTATTATTTTTGTTTATGACTTTTTAAGAATTTCATTGTTTTTCCTTACCCTGTTGCCTGTGCTTCCAGGGGTTATCTTCTCTTTGGGCTTTTATATACGTGGATTTTTACATTATTATTTTTAATACAACTTTTAACTATAATTCACAGAGCTTTGAAGGGAGTTTTACGGGTAGGCGTTTTGGCTAAAGGATTGCTGCTCCGAGGAGACCGAAACGTCAATCTTGTTTTGTTATGTGCTGAGAAGCCTTCTAAGTCATTGCTCAGTCGTATTGCTGAAAGTCTTCCTAAGCAACTTGCAGTAAGTAGAATTTGGGAGTTTGGATTGGAATTTATGTAGAAGTACTGCACAAGTCAAGTCAAATATCAGCAGGGCTCACTGTGCTACATTTCATAGCTCAGGTTCGACTTTTTTTCCATTTTCTGAGTGTTTTCATCTGAATTCAGAGACTGCTGCATATTCTGCTTTCTCTGTATTGTGTCTGTACAAGTATGTACTCCACTGGTGTAGTACCAATCATCATTTAATACATTTTATTTAATTGGGAAATAGAATTGAGCACAAGAAAGACTGTTATACAGTTATCAGCAGCACTTACAGGAAACTTGCTGCCTAAAGGCCAAATTTCTCCCTTCTTTTTGTGGCTACATCTTGTTTCCCATTTGTATGAGTCATTGCTTTGCAGGTCCACAGTTAGCTTACTCTTGTGTGGTGATTTTTATAATGTGGATGCCTAAAAAAACAAACATGCAGTTTTAGACCATTCAGTGAAATTAATATAAACCAACTGCAGTATTTCCACAAAGAAAAAGAAAGTACGGAATAAAGTGTCTGCTCTCTGCTGGCCAAAGCCTGTTCAGTGTCACTATGGAGTCTGTGTCACAGTATTAATATTTCAGTGCAGCCTGGTAAACCGCTCAGCAGAATCACTGGCATGGTAGAAGCTTTAGCAAAATCAGATTAACTAGAAAGTAGTCTCAGGTTTGCTTGTTTGAAGTAACAGAACAGAAGTCAATTTAAAAAATGCGCATCCTGAGCTGGCTTTGTGGAAATGTCACTTCTCCATGTAGTTTGTGGAAGAAGATCACAGAGATGCTGGCACTTTCCTTTTGGGGCTACTTAGGATTATTAAAGTTGCAAGAAGCAATTTGGAGTAACACTCTTGTTAGTTACTCTTACATTTTTTTCACCTGGTATTTGTCTTGCCCTTTGTTCTTAGCACGTTTTGAAATCCAAGCATAGGATGTATTAGCAGTACCCATCCTGTGAGCTTGAAAAACAACCACTGCATCTTTGCTTTTTAAAGGCTGCTGTGATCCAATGAAAAATGCTCTGCTGATATTTTAAGTGGCACTGAGATTTTTCTTTACGTCAAACAGAGTCAAGATTCTTGTTACGTAATTGTATCTAAATTTACTTTCTGGGTATTTTTTTCCTTTTGCATGGTTGGTTACTGTTGTGTATTTGCATTAATAATTTGGAAACAATATGCAAGTCCAGATGTCTGTGTATCTGTGTAGTGTGTGCTGTGGTATCTATGGCTGCACAGGTATCTGCTTCATGTAATTATATTGCATCTCATCTTTCTGTTAAAAAAGACTATGCTGGAATCCGTGTTCTTCCCCTTGCTTTTATTGACCACGTGCTAACAGAAATTTCTGTTTCTCGGTATTTAGGTAATAAGTCCTGAGAAATACGATATCAAGTGTGCAGTCCCAGAAGCAGCAATAATTTTAAATTCCTGTGTGGAACCCAAAATGCAAGTTACAATCACACTGACATCTCCAGTCATTCGGGAAGAGAACATGAGGGATGGAGGTTGGGAAGTTTTTAAAGATGTTACTTTTTCCTTACCTATTTATTCATGTTTATTCTGCTTAAGATGGCATTAAGGTCCTGGAAGGCAACATGCTGGCACATGTATTTGATTGAAACCTTGTTTTTCAACAACCAGTCTTGGTAGAGAACAGTTGGTTAAAATAAATGTGTATATGATGTTTTTATTTAATTTTTAAAATTTCTAACTTTATGTTCAACCTCAGCTTTCTGGAAAAGGTACAAACTTGATTTTTTTCCCCCTCTTAAAATTATGTGGGAAACTAAGAATTGTATACCAAATGACTCTAAACTGGCTTCCTAGAGCAGTCTTGTCTTAAGAGAAAGATTGTATGATTTTAGACAATCAAATCACAGGTTTTTGGGTTTAAACTGGATCAGCATTACCATCACTTGGACCTTTCAAGTAGCAGCGCCACTTAAAATGCGCTTCTATAATACTTTTGATGGTAACAGTGCTTCTGTCTTTAAAAGAGGATGTGATTTTTTCCAGCTCTCTGAGGTTGTTTTTTGGTCTGGAGTGGGTTTTGAGTATATTTAGGCTCCTGGTATTACAATCAGTCTTCTATCCAACTGGCAAACCCAGACTAGTACAATAAGAAATGGCTTTGTCATTGAGCTGAAGCAGAAGGTGGAGCTTGTAAATCAATTCACATTTCTGAAGTCCACAGTTCTCTGGTGCCAGCAGTGTTGCTTTAGGGTCTGTTCTGTAACACTTTCAAAGCTCCAAAAGCTTTTAAGCCAACAAGCATGATTAATGTCTGCAGTACATTGGTTCCTTTTATTTACGGGTCAGATAAAATTAACTTTTGTTTCCTTTTAATCATGTATTTTCATAGTTGAAAGAGATCATAGCAAACAGGGTTCTGGTGTTTGACAGCGAACCTACAAATAGGAAATCTAAGGCTGTCTCAACAGATCTCATATGCAGGTTGAAAGAAATTGTATGTGTGTATGTATACATGTGCTTGTGTATATACGTATTTATATAAGCCACGGAGGTTTTTTTATTTCATCTCATCATTACATGTCCTCTAAAATACTTGAGGTTTTCATATTGCATTAGTAAATGTCCTGTAGCTGTGACTAGTGCATTATAAGCAAGCTATGTTAACACAGTCATCCTGATAATCAGAAAGAAAAATTACAAGATGCATTCTGTGGTTTGGATGACTTCCAAAGAGTCTTGGAGTGTTTTGAACATGATTTTTAAGCTGTGCCTATTATTCCTAGCTATAAAGGCTTTGTAACATGTACTGTCACACCCAACGAATTTTACTTGTTTTTTGACAATCTGAGTGTAACATGACTCTGGGGTGAATCTGACTTCCCATATTATCTCAGTTTTTAAAGAATACCTTCACTTAAAAGATTTTATTATTCAATTAGACTAACCATTAAATGAAATTACCCTTAAACACTATGCTTACTTCTTGATGTACTGTGCAAAAGTGCAATATTGATTCCTGCTACAATACTCAATTTCAAATAAGTGATTTGAGGCCTAAAATTCTATGATGTGGACTGAAAATAAAAGACATTTCAAATTACTATCATCAATCCCTTAATTTACGCCACCGAAAGGAAACAAATCTGTATTTTTGTCTGACCCACACTTGAGTTAAATTATCTCTTGTGAATTTATTCACTGCTGAATGCAGTACTGCCTCTAGGCAGACAAAGTCAAGTTAAATTTCTCTTCAAGACACTGAGCAGTATAAAATGGATGTGCAGAAAAGTTCACTTTTGAAACTGGAACAAATGGAAGACTGAATTGACAATTATTGCAGCAAAGAAGTTCCTTATTGCGAAGACTGCTGCTTATTTGCTGCAGAGTAACAGTATGTGTTTGTGTTTTTCTTACTGCAGCTTCTCATGCTCTGTGTCTTACATTGGTTTAAAGTTTCTTTTTTTTTTAGCCCGCTTGGGGAGCTAGTTCAGGTGTTAAGGAAGGCTTTACCGGAAGAACCAGTTTGAGTAAAGACGAGACTGAGTCTTGCACATGGAGTAGAATCATGTTTGAAGTGTAATTACATGACGAAAGTCTTAAAAGAGAGAAACAAGTGAAATAAAATTGTTAACCGCATAGCTACTGTTTCTTACAGTATCGTGCGTTTGACAGGTTACCAAATCTGGTATTCCAAGAGCTGTAACCCCTGCTGTGGAGTCTTCCTTCAGCAAGCAGAGTGTACATACTTGAAAACACATCTGTGTGTGCGCGTGTGTCTTTTTTATCCTTAGCTCACAGCCCCGGTCCAAAGCCTTCTAGCAGAGGGACTTGATTTCTGTCAGGGATTGCTGCCAAGACATTGGAAGGATTTTTGACCAAAGTTTTCTAAAGCTCAGTGTCACACCTGCCATGCTTTACAAAGGAGGGGATTTGGACGCATAGTCCTAGCATCTACTGTTACTTTGGGTTTTTTCTTTTTGTCTTTGTCTCTCTCCTAGAATTAAGCAGTGTTCACACTAGTCTTGAAATAGTTGACTGGATAAAACATATTTCACATAATAAAACTTAATTAAATTGATACACCTGTTAACTTTTAATGAAGAGGTAGTGTGGACACAGCATGTCTAACTGAAGATTAACCCCTTATGTTTAGTCTAGTAATAAGTTATACAGGGTAAGAATTTGTGCGCATGTTTTGTAAATTAATTCAGGTTTTTTCTGAGTTTAATAGGGTGGTAGGTTAGGTATCTGATTTTAGTTAAATAGTCTTTAAGGGGTTAATCCTAAAATGTGAAACATAAGCAAAAATCCACAGATTAAATATTACAAGAGTTCCCTTGATACATTTTTTCAGTCAATGTCCATTACATGCCTCAGCAATATCTGACTTTATAAGTTTCAGGAGTATTATGGTAGCTATTAGTAGCCCATTTTACCCATTTTACTCAGTGCATTTCCATCACTGAGTAAGATTCTTTTCTATGCATTTAAACTGCAATTCTTCTTAGTAAATTTATTTTCCAAATTAAAGTTTCTCCGAGGTAGAAGTAAAGTTTTTAATTATTTAATAAATTGTTATGCTAAAAGTTTGCACAGTGTCACCTATTTGCATATTAGTTTTAGAAGAAAGTAAATAATTGACTGATTAGATTAGTAGGCCCAACAACACATATTTTTCTTTCTAAGTTCTCAGCCTTACTTTGCCACTTTTTCCTGCTTTGCGTTTTCTTAGGATGTAGTCCTTGTCTCTTGTATCTGGGTTGTACTCCTTTCATCTGTTAGCTTACCTGGCACCCCTCTTGTATAGGTTTGGAGGAGGCTTTTTTGTTGGGGTTTGTTTTGGTTTCTAAATTGGTTTTGTTTTAAAATAAATACCACTATAAATATCTTCATTGGCTCTGAATTGCCTTGTTAGTCCAGATTTTCATCTTTCCACTTCAACATGTAGTATGGAAGTTGGAATATCTGTGTGAGAAGATACTTGTGTTCTTCTCAGCTTTGTTCCTATGAAGTCCTCTGCCTGGTATCCCTGTGCAGAGCAATGGGACTCTCCTATCAAAATGCTGAAATCTGAATGTAGTACTTCACATTAAGTGTAATTGCTGTATTGCAAAGCTGTACCACCGTATTAATTCATGGCTTTTTAGGGCTGTATAGTAAGGTATCCTACCGTTTATTTTACCTCTGTGGTTTCAGAGCAGTATTTCTGCAACATCTCTAAAAGCTTCTTGTTGCAGGCATGTTTCATAAGTCTCATTTATTTTCTTTAAATTGTATTCTCTGGCTTAGCTAAATTTATATCTTGATGGAGTAAACTATTGCTCCATACAGCCAGCTCCTGTGAAATGAGTGCCATTGAGTGATGGCTTTTTGTTTCACCTTATCTGGTGTATCACCAGCTATGCTACCAATATACTTTTTTATTAGTCCCAATGGCCATTTTCACAATTAGTGAAAAAAGGTTAAAGGTGAACACTGCTCTGGTTATATGCATATGACGTTCAGCCTGAGGGATGGATACCATTTCGTATTGTTCAGTGGTTCCAGTTTCACTGATTAAACCACTTCTGTGCTCTCTTCGTTTTTGGTAGCAAAGCAGTCAGCTTGGTAATTAAATCCTCTTCTAAACATTTAAATATACAAGGTCTACTATATCTTCTTTATCTTTCAGACATTATGCCTTGTTTTTTAGACTATTTCTTGCTTTTCTTTTTCCTGCTGAAGCCTATGTAAAGCAGACCCTTTACAGATCCTTCCCTACATCCTGAGTGTTGCTGGAACACATCACATGTGTTATGGGCTGAGGAATTTTATTTATATAAGAGAGGATAGTAGAAAGCAATGGAACTCTGTAATATTGAAGAACATTTCGCATTCTTTTAGTCAGGTATTTAAAGCAAGATAATTTCAAGTTTAAGGTATGATAAAAATAACATCATTACTAAACATCTAGTGCTTTTAAGATTCGTTATATAGTTTTTCTTTTAAGACTAGGTCTCAAATAACATGTGACCATTAAAATTTGCAAGAAACTAAGTTTGAATGTTTCTACTTGGTTAAAGTGGATTTTTGTGTTCCTTCTGTCTTGTGTTCTCTGTGCTGGTGCATTGTGTCCAACCATCCTTCCTTCAGTATTTAATTTTAGGGGATGTGTGTTCTTCCAGTGTTAGCTTAAATAAAGAAATGCTAAGCATTGCATAATCTGCGATGCCTTTGAAAACCTCAGATCTGAAGCGTAACATGCTCCTGATCTTCATACTGGCTTGATGCCCTGATCTGAATTGAACAACTTTTGTTGAACATTCACATTTGTTGCTCAAGGGTTTAAACTTTAAATGGCATGTGTGACATTGAAGCTGTGTAAGGAAGTGTCTTGCTTACCTGGTCAAACACCCATTCCTCACTGCATTTTGCCAATTCAATCCATTTTAGATGTAACCTCGGGTATGGTGAAAGACCCACCGGACGTCTTGGACAGGCAAAAATGCCTTGACGCTCTGGCTGCTCTACGCCACGCTAAGTGGTTCCAGGTTCGGAACATCATTTTACTTTCTTCTTGTAGCCTTATGAGAGATTAGTTCAGTTGCAATATAAATGTTTAATTGTGTGAAAACACTCAGCGTTGTTCATGCTAATAATACTTAATACTTTTCTGGTCCCTAAATTTAACTGTAGAAGGTTGAGTATGGAGGAGCTGCTTTATGCAGTTGTTGCTCATTTGACATAATTTTTTTTTCTGGTCATTGAGAAGGCGACGTTGAAAGCTTGACTCGCTTGGGGTGATCATATGGTGTATATTCGTTATATGTTCCATAAGGCTGCAGAGTAACTTCGCTTTAAATAATGGAATATGTGTTTAAAGCTTTGTGTTTAGATTTTAAGACTTTTTTTTCTATTTCTTTAAGTGCATTAAGTGTAGGGAATGAAAGGTGAGAAGCAACTGTTTGGTTTAGTGACTTTGCATGCTGGCAAAGGCACAAAAAAGAAACCAAACAGATTCCCTTGACCTTTCAGTCTCTATACCTATTTCTTAGATCTTTATCCTTTTTTTCTAATGTAGAAAGATACTGTATTTACTGTTACAGATGAACATAGGTCAAAGTGTACAGGGGATCAAGAAATGTTATTCTTGCATAACCTGTGCACTTTGACTTCTTCCACCTTAAATTACTAACCCTGTATAAAATACTGCTGTAAATGGCAGCTCATGGAATAAAGTTGCAGAATGATTTGTTTCAATCTTGTATCTGAGCTTCCATTGAACAGTGGTGTTTTAGTCGTTCAACAAGTCCTATTTGCTGCAGGTGCAGGGATTAATTAATTTGATTTTGTATTGCTCTCAAGGCTAGAGCTAATGGTCTGCAGTCCTGTGTGATTATCATACGTATTCTTCGTGACCTCTGTCAGCGGGTTCCTACTTGGTCTGATTTTCCAAGCTGGGTAAGTAATGTTCATCTGAACAAATCTTTTTAAAAAATATGGTGCTGCAAATAAAGCAAAGTGAAGTTTTACTACAATTTTTCAATTTAGACTTCTTCAAGAAGTAATGTAGGGTTTTGTTTGGGATTTTTGGAGACATTTTTGCCAACAAATATTCCAGATTCCCTCTTAAAATAGAATTTTCTGAGTTTTTTTTATTTGAAGCTGGAATTGATTATTTCTTTTCCAAAAGGAATTTTCTGATTCTTTTATATCCTTTGTGGGTAGATTCTTACTCTAGGTTTTAGCGGGTTTTTTTTCCACACTGTATGAAAGAATCTATTTTTTTGTAACCATCCACTCTAAAATGCTTGGAGTTGGCTGAAGCTTATTTAAAATAATGTCAGCTGTGCCCAAATAGTTCCATGATAACAGAAAACCTACTTCAAAGAATAAATCACAGTGATTCTTGTTATCATTAATATGGCCCTCCCTCATTGTGAAATGCCACAGTACTTCAGTACGGTCTGTGGTTGTGTCACCATCACATTTTAATCAGTGTCACTTAAATCTCTGGTTTGTATTGGGTCAAGTTTTTTAATTCTTGCAGCTGAGTGTTCTTGGAGCATTCCTTTTGCATTGGCAAGATGTCTTAACTCTCCATGAGGGCAACATGTGCTGCAGATATTAACAGATGTTCAGTCTGTAGACTGGACAAAGTCAGTCGGAAATAGGTGTGTGAAATGTGTACCACGTGGAAGTAAACTTAGCTTTGATTGTTCTGTTTCGCAGAACAAATCCAATTGCATTGTGATCCTTCCTTTTCAGTTTTTGCAGGAGGGGCACTAACATTGTTGGGGCAGTTTCAGCAGTTGGCTTCATTTCAATGAGAAATGTTTTACAACTCTACTAAGTTTGCAGTCAAATTTATGAAATTACTTCTCATAATATTTATTGCTTTTGGAAAGAAGTGGAGTCCTTTCATTTGGTTTTTAAATATCTAAAGGGAAAAAAACTAGTGCCCGTTTCTGTGCTACTTTTCATTAAAAGTACACTGAACAAATACAGTGTCTTAAAAGACAGTAAAAAGCAACTGCCCGTTTAATATCACTGATACTGAGTTGCCATAGAATAAACCCTGGCATACTTTCAGAAAAGCATACTTAGAACTGTTGCAGCACAAAGCAGGCACCTGCGTGAAGAACAAGGAATTATTTTTAACTTTCACATTATGTGTTCTAATGCACATCCAGAAGGAAAGAGAGATGGGGAGCAGCATGTCAGACCTATCTGTGCCTCAGTTCTCTCCAAAAGTGATTCCTGATTTACCTCTGGTAACTGATGCGTTGTCAGTGGCATGGATCAGTATGGAAATACAGTCAGCAGTTCTTTTGGCCCATGGGAAAAATGTTACGCATGAAAACAACGACGAAATGACAGTGGCAATTTCTGCCAGTCACAGGTGGAATTTCATAGATTGGAGAAACACAGTTTTCTGGACACAGACTTTTTTCCTAACTTATATACTAGAAACCTCTTACAAACCAAAGAGATGCCAGAGCTTTAAAGAGCTTTAAAAAAACCCAACCTAAGTAGTTGCAAAAATAGAAGATATTAGGAGGTCTAAATATTGACTTTATTAGTACTTTGTGTGTCTAAAAATAATCATTAAATTAGAAAAATTTTTTCAAGTTCCTACAAGTTAGAAGAAACTATTACTCAAGTTTGATTTTTCAAACTGGAAATCCAGCTTTTTGTGCACAGAAACACCAGGGCATCATAATTCACAGTTTCCTAGGATTGAGTTGTAGATTATGAGGATCTGAAAGAACTAGACTGGAATAAATGCAAAAACTTGATCTAATTTTTTCTTTATTGATGTGTTTTGCTTCATACTTGAAAACCATGAAATTATTGTTGCCAAGTCCTGAGCAATACAGTGCGAGTATGTAAATAACATGCACAGGAATTGAAATTTCTCAGTTAAATGGAGTTAAAATAGAAAGCAATGGACACCCTTAGTGAAGGATTGGGATCAGCACTGCCTGTATCTATTTGCATACATGGCAATAAGCATTTACACCTGGAAAGGAAAAATCAAAGGTAGCATTTGAACAACTGTAAACACAGTGAGGAGGACAATGACCAAACAAGTACCTGCAAAAAACCTGCCTAAAACCGAGAGACACATTGTTTAAGAATTAAACTTGGCAAGGAGGTAGCAGTGAAACATCCATTTAATGCTTGGAAATAAAACTAAGGAAAGCTAGTCTTTACTTTTACAAGTATCTTTTACAGATTTTGCTGGAAAAAACAGTGTCTTATAAAAGGAAACTGTGGAAATAGTCACAGAAAAAACACCAATGTTTAAAATACAGCTAATGATTTAAACCATTTTAACTAATATCAAATAGTGTGTAAATTTTAGAAATATTACAGAGTGGTTTTCTTAATTATTTTACATCTGAATTCGTGTTAGGCGACAACCAGGAGAAAACTTGCTGTGAACTTCAGTTTTGCTAAACTGAAGAAAAAATACCCACTTAAACATTTTGAGAATTTTAAATTTTTGATGTTTTAAGTTTCTGTACTCCTGTAGAAAAAAAATACTTTTCTGTGTCATTCTGTTAATTTCATTAAATATACTGTATAAAGATGGCTGACAGAATCAAGTGACCCATGACATTTTATATTCTCAAAAAATGGCTGGACAAGTTGTCTACCTGCTTATGTAGGCCACTGCTGTATAAATTTCTACAAAATTATTGAACAACCTGTGATGAGTACAAGTGTATCAGAGAATCATTAAAGTTGGGAAAGACTCTTAAGATCGTCAGGTCCCACTGTTAACCCAGGACTATGACCATGACCACTAAACCATGTCCGTGTGTTTCATGAACACTTCCAGGGATGGTGATTCCACCACCTCAATGGGTAGCCTGTTCCAATGCTTCAGAACCCTTTCAGTGAGAAAATTTTTCCCAATATAGAGTCTAAACCTTTCCTCCTGCAGGTTGAGGCCATTTCCTTGTCCTATCACTTATTCCCTGGGAAAAGAGGCCAGCTCCTACCTTCCCACAACCTCCTTTCAGGTGGTTGTAGAGAGCAATAAGATCTTCCCTGAGCCTCTTTTTCTCCAGGCTGAGCCCCCTCCAGCTTCCTCAGCTGCTTCTCATGGGACTTGGGTTTCAATCCCTTTCCCAGCTCTTCTGCCCATCCTTGGACACGCTCCAGCACCTCAGTGTCTTTCTTGGAGTGAGGGGCCCAAAACTGATCACAGGATTTGAGGTGTGGCCTCAGCAGTGCCCAGTACAGAGGGACAGTCACTGCCTGGGTCCTCCTGGCCTGACTATTGCTGACCCAGACCAAGATGCCAATGGCCTTCTTGGCCACCTGGGCACACTCCAGCTTATGCTCCGCTGCTGTCGACCAGCACTACCAGGTCCTTTCCTACTGGGCCACTTTCTCACCACTGTGTCCCAGGCCTGGAGTGCTTCAGGGGGTGGATGTGACCCAAGGGCAGCACCCAGCACTTGGCCTTGTTTAATCTTACACAATGGGCCTCAGCCCATCGATCCAGCCTGTCCAGATCCCTCTGCAGAACCTTCCTACCTTCCTGCAGATCAGCACTCCCACCCAGCTTGGTGTCATCTGTGAACTGACTGAGGGTGTATTTGTTCTCCTCATCCAGATGATTGATAAAAGATATTAAACAGGATTGGGCCCCGTACTGAGCTCTGGACAACACCACTAGTGACCAGTCACCAGTATCATTACTCAGTCTTGCACCACCTTTCCTTTTATTCATCCTTATAAAATAACAGGTCTTTTTTTCCTTTCCTATCTGAAAGTATTGTTTGATGTGTAACGTTCTTCACAATTCTGGATTCAAAAGTTCTGTATTGAGCAACAGGAGCAGCTTTTTTCTGTCTTAATCCATCTTCTAATTTGTCTGAACCCTCTTATTTTTGATCTAGGCTATGGAGTTGCTTGTGGAAAAAGCAATTAGCAGTGCTACTGGACCACAGAGTCCTGGAGATGCACTGAGAAGAGTTTTTGAGTGTATATCTTCAGGAATCATCCTCAAAGGCAAGTGCATTTGATCCGTGTATGTACACTTATGCTTAACTAACATAAAATCTGTAATCTTCGTTGAAATCAGGTAAAGATGAGCTGCTAATTAGCCTGATTATTGTAGGTGGTCCTGGCCTTCTGGACCCTTGTGAAAAAGATCCTTTTGATACCCTTGCTGTCATGACAGATCAGCAACGAGAGGATATTACTTCAAGTGCACAGGTATGGAAACGTGTGAAGTAACTAAATTTTTTTGATGGTTTTTGGTTAAGTTTGGACTTGAATTTTTCTTTCTTAGAATGTGGTCAGATCTTACCAGTCCTAAGCTAGGCATTAAACACGTCACAACAGAGCATGTGTAACAGTGTTCATTTTTGCACTAAAATTAATGTATTGTTCTGAAAGGTTTGTGCCATTCTCATCTAGATTATATATATCTGTAAATAGGCTCACTCTAAAGCAGTATGTTATTAGATTGGAAATTACATTGACATTTCATATATTATAAATAAAGCTGTGTAAGTTTAATTTTAGTATGACATTATGCTTGCAGGGTAAGAGGTTACTGCCTCTACCTCTTCATTTAATCCTTTTGCTAAAGATTCCTCATGCCTAATGGGACATGTGACAAGCCTTGCCTGCTTCAGTGCAGGCCCAGCAGCTGAAACACATGTATATTATTTTGGAGCTAAGGTGATGTGTTTACAGAAGCAGCAAATCTGACATACACATTTTATTGTGTTGAATTTGTTGCGGGAAAAGAAAGAAGGGATAATGAGAGCTAAGGATATCATACACTACCAGTATTCCTCCCTAACTCTGTGACAAAGTACTCAAATTGACATTTGTTCCTAACAGAAATAACCTTTTCCTACCCTTTCCTAGTTTGCACTGAGGCTCCTTGCATTCCGTCAAATACACAAAGTTTTAGGAATGGATCCGTTGCCGCAGATGAATCAACGCTTCAACATCCATAATAATCGCAAAAGGAGAAGGGACAGTGATGGAGTTGATGGATTTGAAGCAGAGGGGAAAAAAGACAAAAAAGATTATGATAACTTTTAAAAATGTTTGTCATCATTGCTAAGATTGAAGCTAATGAAAAGTCCATTTGTTGCCTTGCTTCACTTCATTCATAATAATGTCTGTTTAAAACATCCAAAACTTGGGTTTAATTCAAACCTGAGAATTAGATTTTGAAGAGAACAACTTCACTCTTCTGGGGGATTCTGAGAATTTTAATTGGATGTACTCTACCAGACAAATTATGGATGGAAAGACTGCAAATGGAAACTGTAGTTGGAAAAAATAGTGTTAGGGTTTTTTCCTCACTGTATTTTCTTTAAATGTGTTCCTAACTTTAGTCTCTGTCTGTCTTTGTCTCTCTTGTGTATTGTCTTATCTTGACTGTATTTAATGCAGCATTTGTGCTTCTGTTGCCATGTGTATTTTGATTTATTTTATTTAGGAGGTTTTTTTGTTTGCCTTTGACACTAGTTGTATGAGTTACTTTGTATTAGGTAGTAAAACTGTTCCCCTCCCCATTAATATTTTGCAGAAGTTGGTTGAGTTTTATTGTAAACTGAGACTGCAGGATCATGTTTTATTCTAAGTGTGAAGGGGTTACAACACATAATTGTCCTGCCATTTGAGTGCTCAGAATTAAATGTTTTTGCCAATCTTGTGGCATTTGTCTCCTTAGTGTGATATAACGGTGTAATTAAGACAAATTTGTGTTAATCTAATCGAGTTTGCTGTTAGTTGTGCATTAGCAGTATAAAAGCTAATATATACAGTATGGTCTTGCAACAGTTTTAAAGCGCTGCATAATTGATCAACGATTTGCATGATGGGTTGTTTTTCTCTTTTATAGAAGGGCTTTTAAAACTATTACCTTAGGTTAAATGCATAGGTCTCTGTATGATTGAATTTGTGACATAGCAAGGCCAAAAAATAACTTTCTGAATTTCTTTTCTCAACAAGCAAAAGTGGGCATTTCCCATTTAGACAAAGTTAGTTGTTCATTTCAGTCAACTTTGTCAGTATGGTATCAATGCCCCTCAGCCCTTAAAGTAAATGTTTGTCATAT
>VWZD01002324.1:0-30433 GCA_013396695.1 Sakesphorus luctuosus | reverse complement strand
GGGCGTGGGCTTGGGCTTGGGCGTGGGCTTGGGCTTGGGCGTGGGCGTGGGCTCGGGCTGTGGCTGGGCTCTGCGGAACCGGGCGGGGCCACACCCTACTGGTCCGGCCCGGGCTGTGGCTGTGGCCGGGGCTGAGCTGGGCAAGATCACACCCCACTGGGCCGGGCTGGGCCCCGCCCATGCCGCCCCTCCCGCCGCGCTCCGGGGCCCGGGCGGGGCCGTGTCCCGGTGCCTCGGGTGACTGTGCCGAGCCGCGTTGAAGCGGGCGAGTGTCCGAGGTGGTCACCATCCTCCTGCGGCTCTCGCTGGTCTCTGTTTACAAAAAAATAAAAGTGTTTCAACGCTAAAACCGCGGGACGTGAGCGTCGGACTGTCGTGTGGGTGCTGCAGCAGCCTCCTGGCTCTCTCGTGTCCAGCTGCGCGAGCAGCAGTGCTGGCAAAGGCACCTGCTGGCTGTGTGCTCTCTCAGAGTCAGCAGAGCGGTGTTCTCGCTGAGTCCCTCGTTCCGGTCAGCAAATGCTGGACATCTTCGGAGAGAAGCATGTATTTCTTTCATTTGCATTGCTGTAATAACTGTCCTCTCCCTTGGTCCTCTAATCAGTTTTCTTAAGTGGCTGACACCCATCACTTGCCTCATGCCGAGAGGACAGAGGAACAATGACTACTTGCTCTGTGCTGTGTTTTTGACAAAGTCTCCCATGCCCTGCTCAGAATTTCTATCACTACAGGTACACGAGTGGGTACACATGCACAGATGTGGAAGAAAGTCCTTCGAGTGTCTTGAAGTAGAAATTCCTATGCAGAAGCTGTAGACCTTCATCTGACTGCACATTGTTGAACTCGTTGTATGTAATAGAGCATCATAATGCAGCCTGTACATATTGGGGTATTTCCAGTTGTTGGAGGTTGATCCTGGTCAGCAGGCAAACATCCCCACAACCTCCTGCTCACTTCCCCTCTGGAGGATGGGGGAGTTACTAGGAAGAGTAAAAAGTCAGAAAGCTTATGTGTTGGGTTAAAAGAAGTCAGTGAATGAAAGAAAAAGAAAAGCAAGGCAAGGGAAATAACTAACCACCTCCCATAAGCAGACTGATGCCCAGCCAGTCTTCAAGCAATTGTCTGTCCTGGAAGACAAACCCCCCACCTTCCCATTCTGCTACCCCAGTTTTATTGCTGAGCATGTTATGTTGTATGGAATATCCACTTGACCAGTTTGGGTCTGCTGTCCTGGCTGTTTCCCCTCCAAAATTCTTGCCCACCCCCAAGCTACTCACTAAGGGAGAAAAGCATGAAAAAGATAGAGCCTCCACACTATGCAAGTACTGATCAGCAATGCTCAAACCATTGCTGTGTCATCAGGGCTGCTTTAGTCACAGAATATAACACAGAGCAGCATATGGGCTGCTGTGAAGAAAATCAACTTCATCCCAGCCAAACCCTGCGCATCAATTTTAGAAAATAATTCAAATTCGAGCAGAATAGGCAAGGATTTTAGGTCAGGAGAGGAAAGCAAAGTATCACACCACCTTTCCAGGCATCACAATCAGCTTCAAGCTTTAAGTAGAAGAGCCACTGAGTCTGATCATCTGCTGGGCATTCATTCTCAGTTTTGACATTGGGAAATTAATCCTTTTAGCTTCTGCCCGTGTTCAGGGTGAATCTTGGTGCTCTACATTATCAGCTAGTTACAGTATCAGTTAAGTAACAACTTCATCTACGAGTCATGGTTTAGAATGACCTTCAAGTAAGTTCATTCAAATCAGAATAATGGCAGTCAATACAGAGTGACTGATTATACGAGAAATACTCTGCTATCAATTACAGAGGTAACCTACATCTATAGCTTTATTTTCCTTATTGAGACCTAGGCTGTTTCTTCCTTTCCAAGTAGAAAAAAGACTCAATGGCTGAGCCTCTCCTTCTCCTAATCTTCTTCTCTAGAGGTGCTTCTACTTGAGTCTTTGTAACAATTACTTTCACTCTGCTGAGAGGATAATTTTCAGGTTAAAACCAGCTATAGTCCGTTTCTGATGTTGATACTTCAAAGTGGCATGTTGCTGGAGAGAATCTGATTTAAGTCTTCATCTTTAAGCTAGCGTATTTAAGTGGGATGATATCTTTTTCCATAGTCTAGCATAATATCCACTTAAAATCAATGCAAATAATGATTTTAACATGTTTAAAGGCATTTTTGAATGCTGCAGGAAATACTGGTATCTCCAAGAAACTGCTTTTTTGGTTTGTTTTTTTTTTGAATACTTTAAAGCCACCACAAAATTCAGCTCTGATTCAAAACCAAACCAGAATTATGAGGGAGATCTCAAGCTTTCTTTCTGTCCTTGGGCCCTTTTGGGGAGATGGTTTTTATGCAGGCTTCCTCCCTGAAGTTCTAATTACTGCTGTTCGGTTATGAATCCGTCTAACTGACAGCTGTAAAAAAGTATTGTTAGCTACCATTATTGAACTTTACTTGAAGATAAGCCTCTCATCTGTGTGATGTTATATGATAGCATGTAGCTACCTGTTTGCTTAAGCACCAAGATCTACCTAAAAAAAGAAATTTATGCCCATGTCACTGCTGAGGATAATAAAACTGAGTATAAAAACATAACTTCAAATTTTCATTAATCTGGTTCAAAACTGCCCCCTACAGAGTATTTAAAACTCTTGAATAAATTCCCTTCAAAATCCTTCATTATCAGTGGGATTGGTGTTTAACCTGACTCTACATAACCACTATAAAAGCAGATTACATGTTCAGAATTTTCCCCAGCATCATAGATAGCATTTAGCACTTTCAGTCCCTCTATATGCAGAACACAGAACAATCACCCTATTTATAAAAACAAACAATACACTTCTTTTAAAATGTTTTGATCTCCCCCCCAAGCTTGCCTTCAAGAAGTTTTCCCATGGTAACATCTGTAACACTCCTATATTTAGCAACATATGTAGCCTAGTAGTCCAGTTTATTTTTCTAAATAAATGTATGGGTCTGTAAATCATTAGGAAAAATGCTATGCAGTTAAGAGAAATTCAATACTGCCTAATTGTGTTTACTTGATGTTTTTTAGTTAGCATTTTAAAACAGATCCTTTTGGATTGCTCTGGCTGGTGAGCCCATGTAGATTCTGGCAAATTTTAAGTGCTGAACCAGAACCTGTGTTTGCATTGCAAATGGAGATGTGACAAGAGCAAATAAAGGTACATGAAGCCTGAAGACCACAAACTCCACTACCCAAACCACTACTGACTATGCTCTATGCCATCTCACCAGTTCTTTCACGTCATTGTTATTGGGAATTAGATGCTGTCATTTGCTGCATTGCTCAGACTGAAACTGGGCCATTGTGCCCTGGTTACTTGGTTTGAGTCAGCCTTCTATGCTCATCGCTGTACACCACAGGGAGTTCCTCAACAGCACAGCTTCACTTTGGGCCACTTCCTCATGCCCTGTGGGCATCTCAGTGATTAAAGCAAGCCCAAGCTGTTAGGGACACAGTCCAGGCACTCCTTGCTCTGCTCTCAACCTGCAAAGCTGCTCTACAACCACTGCTGGATTGAAGGGGTGTCTGCTTTTGGGTGGCTGCAGTGTCCTTACAGCCCATCCTCAGCTGAATTACTGCAGCCAGTGGTGTTAGCAAAAGCCAAAATTCAATCTAGTCAGCAATGGACCATGTATCTCAAGTCCTGAAATCTGTTTTCTCCGCATCTTGAACAGAATGAGTGCTTGTTGGCATTTTATAAATGACACATACACAGTAACTAACATGCATTTGTGAATGTCCTATGTAATTCAGCTTTGGGGAAACATATATGTTTATTTATATTTCATATTTATAATATATTCATAATATATTTGATAAAGTCATTTAGGAATTTTTTTTTCAAAGCAAGGAAATGCATATGTAGTTAATAACTTTTGTGGGGGCATATCTGTAGTAAAAGTTACCTTAAGCCTGCACTTATCTGACATGACTGACTGCGATGACACCAGCCTATTTTCTTGTCTTATTTTGTTGGGACTGGGAAAAGAGCTAGAGAAAACAGCCCTAATAGAGGAAACTTCTGAGTTAGAAAGAGTTGAGGCCTGAAGCCACAAGGCAGATATAAATTGGAAGCTGCAAGAAAGACTTAAAAATGGATTAACCAACTAAACAGTGTTTAATTAGTTGCATTTAAAAAATTTCAAAGCATACAAAAATGGTGCCACTCCTGAAGAGAGGAGACTTCAGTGACATACTTTGACAAGATGTGCTTTAGAAATGTGTTCTGCAGCAAGAGCACTGAGAAAGAAATCAAAGCTTTGATTTATTTTTTTGTACGTAGTAGTATATGCTGCTTTTGATATTCTGATGCAGCTGTAATATTTGGAGTATCAGATGTCTATTCTTACTGTTGCTTCTAATTCCCTGAGCCTTTTAGTATTTTATCACGTAGGGCATTTGAACCCTCCATCACTTTTATTAAGTCCTTTTTTAAGGCTTTTTCCAATAAATTATTACCTCAAAAATAAATATATATAATCCGTTAAGTCAAAAGATACAATTTCAAGTGAATGGCTTGTATAAAAATCTCTTAATAGTTGCATACAGTCATCAGAAATAGCCCAGAACAACTTTTCCATCCCAGAAAGTATTCTTTTTGTGATTAAGACCTTTGCTTTTTATTAGTAATAATTATTATTACTCTTACTATTATTGCTACTACTTACTATTGCCAGTGCCATTGCTATCCCTATCGCTGTTGCTGTTACTGTTGTTCTTGTTATATTACTTGTTGTTATTTATTATTACAATTGATTTTTTACCATTTCTATGGCTATTTTGCTGATTATTGTTCTCTGGCAGATGTAAACAGTTAAAACTTTTAAAATAAATAAATAAATGTGATTTTTTTTCTTAAAACTCTTAGTCAATACCCTAGAACATTAACTTTTCCATACCTGAAAGACCATGGAATCATGGATCAAGGAATGACAGGCTTGTCTTCATTTGAGTACTGCACATCTCTGACAAAATGTTTAGCAACGTGATTAAACTTTGGATTATTTTCAGGGCATGACAAATCAGGAAAGTGATTTCTTATAAAACATTGAAATGAGTGTGGTTTTTTCTGTCATTAAGATCTCATAAACAAACAGAAGAAGCCTAGTGTGAAATGGTCACATGAGAAGCAGGAAGATGGTTTTGCCCCTATTTGAGATAAATCATACTTCAAATCATGTATGAAGTTTTATACACATGTAAGTACATCCCCTTCCCTGATGGGCATAACTTCAAGCTTCTGACTCTTTAATGGCTATAATAAGTAATTTCTGTTTATAGTTATAAAAATGACTGTAAAACTCTGTGTTCTGTAAAAACCAACCTAAATCATTTTTCCTTAGTTTCCAAAGGAAAGTATGATTATTCTCAGTGAAAATATTTGAGCTGTACTAATACCTAAGTCAGTTATATTATTTTTGCTTCCTGGAGCATTTTGATCTTCAAACAAATTAGGGTTCTGATTCAACAGGATTCCTCCTCTTCAATGAACACGTAAGTACATCCTTAAATTTTATTAACATCTATTTCCTTGAAGCTAAATAAAATAAAGAATACTTTCCAAAAGCCTTTTTAATATGGTTGTGCCTACTGGGCAAAGTTGAAAAGAACGCAGCAAAATGAGGGCCAAATTATGAAGTAATTTTAATGAAATTCCCATTGACCTTAAAAGGATATTTACTTTAATAAGAATAATGAAATTTGGAACCAAATAAATGTGATTTGAGGGGTGAATGAGAAAGTGGTGTTCTTACTGCAGCAAGCCTCCTTTCCAGGACACTGCATGTGTGTGCAGGGCACAGGCAAGTGCAGGAAGAGTGTCCCATTTCTGCTCAACCTGACTGCACTTTAGTGCTTTCTTATTAGTCAAGCTGGAGGAGACAGGCAATGAGAAGGAAAGTTCTAATTAGTACATATATTTTGCTTTTGATAACTGCTCAAAGTGGTAGATAGAACATTATCTACATTAAATACATTTCATACATACTCCTGATTGTTACAAGAGCTTACTTTAATGAAGTATAAAATTTACATATAAAATTGTTTTCAGCAAAGTATGAAGAACTGGATCTGCTAATAAGCCTTGTTCTGGTTGGAAACCAAACGGAACCATAGAGTCCCAGAATGCCAGAAATAGGATAATAAATATTTCTGGCACAATTTCAAAGGTGAATAATGCCAGACACAGACATGTAAAAGTAATGGCAAACTCAACAGAGATTATAAAAGAAATAAAATCACAGTTCGTAATTCATATAATCATGTTAAATAGCAGGCTTATAAACCAATTCTTATAATAAAATCCACATGTAAAAGTATCTGTGATTTCATTCAGTCAAAGATGACAAATATTAGAGCTCCCCTTGAAAGTGAATGTATATCTAGCAAGCTGAAGGACAATGAACGGTTGCTTTATGTTCATGTTTAATAGTAAAAACTCTGCTAGTCTTTTTACACATGTGATTTTCAAATAACTTTTCAAAGAATGTGAAATTTCAGTGTGTTCAGAATTTTAGAACATACTTCAGCTGCTGTGTATCCTTTACTACAACTATTACTACTTAAAAATTAGATAATTTAAAATCCAAAATTAATCCCTTCATGTGCAAAACTCCCAGGCAACACGATTTTCTCACAGTATGTCATACTAATAAACATCTAAAACAGAGCTTGAGTGAATTATACTGGAAGGATGTCCAAAAAAATTCCCTTCTCAAAATAAATGTATTATATTAAATGCACATAGAAGTTGGACAAAAAGCAGAACTTCTGCTGTAATCACTCCAGTAACTTCAAATGATAGGATTCAAAGTCATTCCAAGCCTGCTTTGGCTACATAAAGATGCTTAGATAAAATTAATGTGTCTTGAACATTTAAAACACCCTTGGGAACTGACATTTCATAGCAATGAGTTGGGGTTTCATTGTACCTTTTTCGGGGTAATAATCAAGCAATGGGCCCATAATCAATGAGTGAAAACTAATGATAAAGATGTAATGAGTCAAAGGTAAAATGCAGATGAGATGTGGGGGAAAATATCTGAAATAAAACTTTAGTTCTCTAGGCAAAATAAACCGGAATAAAATGCATTAGAAAAGGCTCATTTTCCAGCACAAGCAGCACATCAAATTGAGTGCTGTTGAGACTAATATCAGAAAATACAAATAACATGTAATGAATTCTAGGACTCTTGTTTTAGGGCAATATATATTTTTGTTAGGTCTGGGTTATTTTATTAAGTGATATACATTTATCAACACTAGATAAGTTCTTTCATGCCAGAAAATCAGGAAAAAATACCATAATACATTTTACGTTTATCAGTTACTTAAATTCTTTATAAGGAATAGTAGTTTTATGCATTCATTTAATTATCTCCACTTTAAGACCGATAGCTGCTAATCTAAAACCTATTAACAGTGAAAACTTAGTTACTGTCATTGTTAGCTGCCTGTCTTAGCAATTTGTTCTTCAAAACATTACATCTATTTTCACAGAAGTTCCAACACCACAGTGCACGGAGAGAACCTGTGAAAACTAACAATATCTGGCACATCGCTAAGAGAATAGTATTGTCTTATTAATATTTTTTGTTTCTTTCCCTGTATTTGAGATATTAACAGTTTGATGCTGTCTCTGTTTTATGCTTGAATGACCAATGGCTAGCAAACTGGGTCCTAGGATTCCTGGAAAATTCCACAGCACAACTATCCTTCTCCTATTCTATGAAGTACTAAATTATACCTCTCTGATATATGCATTGGCAAATAATAGGCTTTCCTATTTGACTTGTTTGCTTACCTTTTGATTTACCAAGAAAACTTTCAGAAAGGGTTTGTGGGTTCAGGTGAGATACTGCAAGGGGTCTGATTTTCAACAAGTACTAATTGTCTGACCTTTGAAAATTAAGGAAGTTTTAAGTGTCAGGGGCAGAGGAATCCAGTAATAGTTGTTAAGTATTTTTAATCCTGACCTATGCATCTTCCTGGGTTTTTTTCTAATGTTAATTATATACCCTTATATGTACATTATATAGCTTTTTTGTTATAGTTAAAAATTAAAAATAAAAATTTTAAGTAAAAATTAATCATTACGTTATTGCTGAGAAGAGTGCAGGCACCACACATATTTCCAACAATCTATAAATGCATTCCTACAAACTTGTTTATTGGATAAGTCTGGCCATAACTGGCCAGGACACAGAACTTTATATGAAAAAAAGCAGAACATTGAACAAAAAGTTATATGTCCATGGTATTAGATTTAAAGTAAAGTAACCACAAACTCCTAAACTTGTATCCCAAAACTCACAATCTTTATAATGAAAGGAAAAGACCACATCATATAACTGTCTTAGCCAGGCAATTTGGCATTTAGCTTGTTTATTTCTCAGTTAAACAAAATCCAAATATCTCTGGGGAAGACAATGCTAATAACAAACATAACCACATAAGCTTTGTATATGAAGTTCAATTTTAGCTTTAGTAGAGCCTGTCAAATTGGAAATTGTAGTAAAAAGCCAGTAAACTTTAATCAAATTCTATCACACTGATAGATTGGGCATTTTGTTTTTTATCCAATTTGCTCCAGAATTTCTGGTCTGATCTTGAGTCCTGAAATATTCTCATGTTCTTTTGATATTATTCTTAGCTTTGCAAATAATTAACCATATTCTTAGTAAGGAAATTCTACCTTAATGGAAGAAATCCTTCTTAATGAGCCCATTAGAGAAATGAGGAATATTGGCCTTTTGTTTTTCTGGTGATGTTAAGAATTTTCTTGAGTATGTGATTCCCTACTGGAGAACTATTGTTGTTTCCCTAAGAGCAGGATCAGCCTGCTCATGGAATAGCAAACTGCAGCCTACTGATTTTAAAACTCTCCTGAAGACACTGCTTTAGCAATGTTTCCAAAAGTATATGCATTTATATATATTTGTTGAATTAATTTGTATATATCTATAATTTTTCTTTGCTTTTTCACACTGTGCTTAACTAGTTTTTATTACAGTGGCATCATCTTTCATTCTTCAACACATGCTTTCCTCAAGTTAGAATTTACGCCTTCTCTACTTTTGAGCATTGCATGAAATCAGACCCTAATCCTTCATCAGAGTCTGAGGGATATTTCAGCTGCATACTTCCCCAGAACTTATTAGGGTTCCATACAGTGTCAGGGGTCCACACCTAATGCAGGACTGAGACCTAGTAATTCTGTGACACAAATCTCTTTGATTATTTGACAATTTGAATCTATCCTTTCTACTCTTGCCCTTCACAATGTTTGAAGACTAGTGGACTTGCAAGATGGTATATGCTTTTTATTTATCTTTGCTGGTGTATTATCTGAACTGTGCATTGAACTCTAGGAGATTGTACCATCCACCTAATTTTATAACACTCATGCCTTCCAAAACAACAGCTTGTGTTGGGTGCCAAAGTGACAAAGTTCCAGAGATTCTGCCTTTTAAGACTGAGTAGATTACTTGAAGCATTAATTAGAGGCAGTTAGAACTGAAAATGTTAAGCATGTAAAAAATGGAAGACTCATCTGCTCTAAAGTCACCTCTGGGTGTTCAGAACTTTCCTCACTCTCACTATCTTATTGCTTTATTGAAAGAAGTTTCAGTTATTAACTGAAATTATACTGCATACATTTTCACATTTTGGGCTAAAGTCTTTTTTCAGAGGAGCACAGGAGCTCTTCAACTTCAGCAGAATTTTGTGTGAGGACATCTACAACCTTTATCCTAGAGGACAAGGCTTCTGTCTTGATTGGAATCGTGGAACACATCTCTCTAAGTTTTCAGAAAGACCCTGGGGTAAGAGCTGCCACCCTTATTCTTCACCCCAGATATCAAACAAGAGAATGGGCACTTCACTGGTACTCATAACTGTGACAGTACTCTTGGCTCATATATAAAATATTTTAATTTCCAAAAGGGTCTGTGTCTCATCTACTTACACGTCCACCAACCAGCAGTTCCTCAGCTCATATTACATCTCCCAGAAAGGCATTTCACAGAACTATGAAAACAGATAGCGGAGTAGGATTAACAGAAGTGGGAACCCCTTCATCCACAGCCTCAAAACCACACTGCTGCCAGCAGACCCATGACACTGATCACCCACTTTGGGTCTGACTTGGACTTACCCTTCTATGGTCAAACACCACAAGGACGATATTAATCCCCAGCATATGCTCAATATCACGTATCTCCGTATCAGAAATGGGTGTGTTATGAGGAGTTGATATCAGATTAATTCTATTTTTTAAATCTTTGTCTTTGAAATGAGAATTCAGTGATCCACCCAGCTGCATACAATTAAGAGCAGTGGTTGGACATAATAGGGTGAGGAACTTTTAATGGGTGTTTATAGGCTGAAATTAAATTAAAGAAGTAGAAGAAATAGTAATTGCTAAAAGATAACTCAGAATTCAGAATGCCCTAAGAAGAGGAAGATCTGTTATTCTTCAAGCTTCAAAATGCTAGGCCTTCAGAAGACCTCTTTATTTCAATACCCCCTATATCCCCAATAAGGGGGATGGGAAACTACTCTTCAAAATCTACTGGGGAGGGGGAAGGAAAAGAAAGTTGCATTATCATTTTTTAGCTGCTTGGAAGGTTAAAAACATTCCAGCTAAAGGGTCTAGATTGAGGTATGTGAGGCAAAACAAATATTTCTCCATAAAATGGCTACACTAACATAAAGAGAAATACTTAGTACACTTAAGGTGGGAATTTAGGGAATAGTATTTTTGGTTTTTTAACAGGAAATACTGTTTAGGTGTTTTATATAGGGGGTTCTGCATTTGAGAAGGGATAATTTGCTCTGAAATATGTGGGCAACCAGCCTAAATTCTCTAATTGAGTAGTTTGCTTATAACCCCAGGCCATTAGGTGAATGTAAACTATTACAGGCTTAGTAAGAAAATAGTCCCATTAGGATTTTTGTATTTGTATGTGGTTGTGGGTTAGTGTGACTGTTTCCAAAATGATGAATTAATTAAAAGGTCTTTTTTTCTGAGTTTGCAAATACCTCCTTTGAAATACCCACACTCAAATTAAGCTGAAGAGTTCATTTTTTTTCTATCAAAAATACCAGATCAAGGCTTAGTTAGCTGTTAGTTCCAGTGTGTGTTGTCTAGGATAAATCACAGGTGTATTTGCAATCTTTACAAAACAAATATTCCTAAAGAAATAACTAATTAAACTTTTTATTCATGTTTCTTAAACTGTCCTTAATTTTAAGTGCCACCAATTAGTATAACAAAAAATGTCTGCTGAGAAAGCCATGGTCTTTCTGGAAATGTATTTAGGCTTCATGCTTTGTACACGTGCTTCAGTTGTTACTGTTAAGATGTTACACAAGCTACTTGTAGGCTCATCCTTCTGTAAGGAAGGAGACAACTTTATGTGCAGTTTCTTTTATACTGCTAGTATTAAATCTTTTACTTTTCACTACATAATACATTTTTCAGCTGAATAGTCTATTGCTTTTCCTGTTTCCAGGCAAATTTTAGCCTACCATATTTTGTTTTTCATGGCCACTGTATGTACATAATATAGTAAGATATTAAGAAGAGGAAACATAGCTTTAATTGAAAGTAATAGGAATAAATGACCTACATATAATCATATTAGAAGTTAGCCCTAAATTCACTGATAACTTTCAGCATCAAGCATCCTTCCCACGAAACCTGAGAACCAAGAGTTATGAAGAACTACAAAGTCTATGAAATGAGGAAACTCCTGTAATAGATTTGATGCAAGAAAAGATAAAGTATTTGTTTCCTTGGTGCCTAAAATCCAAGGGAGAAATGTGACCATAGAGATGGTAATTCTCCAGATGAAGTGAAGGAGGGGTTTAAGTAGCTCAGCATCCCTTGAACTCTAGAAAATATTCACCTAGTAAAAGAAATGCCTGATCTGAAGATAGATGAAGTTTTCCTGTGAATTAATCAGTTTATCAATGCTGTAGGGACTGGAAGGATTAAAAGAAAGAAACCAAAATCAGTACATTTTGAATCCAGGCCAAGTAAAACTGAAGTAAAACCTTGTAAGAGAAAGACATAGTGAAAAAAAATAAAGGTAAAAGGTGGTATTGCACCATACAAACAATCTGGGCAATTAGAGTGAATAACCCTGTGAATTAAGAAACTATGGAAAGGGGGTTTATTTAAAAAAAAAAAAAGTGGTCTCTTAGCTTGTCCTGTTTCTCTTAAAATGTCAAAAGATTTTAAGATGTTGATGTCTTCATTGGTTTGTCAGGTGAATGTGATAAATAGGAAATCCCTATTTTGAGGATTTAAAAAAAGTTAAAAGCACTGCAAATCAAATAAAATAAAGCACAAATGAAAAGAACATGAACACAGAATAAGCCTAGAAATGTAGCCAGTAGGGAGCACTACATGAAATACTTGCTTGCTCTGACTGTATCTACAATCTGTGTCTACATCAGATGGCGAGAAAAAACAGTAAAAGGCAAAAAACAAAAATTATAATCTGATAGGTTACCAGGACAACCACTTGGGAGAAAATACTAAGATTTCAGGATTTTTAAAGACAATTTGCTTCGCATCACGTTTAATCTTCTCACACAAAAGTCCTCCATAGGTCATTCCCGTGTCCTCATCCTTTCTATCCCATATTGTCTGCACAGAGACTGGGAACTTGGAAATTCAAGTGTCCCAGGTCTCAGTCGCATGGCCTGGATCCACATGATTCACAATTACAGTTATAAACAATTGCAATGAAAAGGGAAAATTTATTCACCACCCCCCTAAAAAATGTGTCAATGCAGTGTAGCAAGCATGTCTGCCATGCAAAGGTGGACTGTGATCCTTAAAGAAATTATTTACTAAGCCCTTACACATTGCCACTCAGAATTTTGGAAATAATAGGCATATTTATTGGTCAAATCGGAAAAAAAAAATCCCTAACTTAAGGACAACTTTGCTAGTCTTTAAGTTGTTGGTCAAAAAAAGGCTTTAATATTGGGGTTTATTTTTCACTTTGGGCAAAACAACATGTTTTTCATTAATGTAATAGCTTAACTTGTGGTGTTAAAATTTTCAAACATTTGTCAAAGGCAGATACACAATCATTTGGTGCTGATAATGTAAGTCTAAATATCAAGGACAATGGACAATGAGGTCTTGTAGGAGGTGTGGGAAACATTAGCTCTACAAAGTACTATTTGCAGTACCTAAAACGAAGATTAAAACTCATATACAGGCAGTTTGATGGCTGTAACCGTGCAAATTCAGACGTTCTCCTGGAGTTGTGAATTCATTTTAAGTTGCTCATTTGCATTTCCTCTTCTCCCAAAGAGCTTAGCCTTTAGCACCATTTTAGGCTCCAGCTTTTGCCATAGACTAATAGAGTGGGTTCTGTGGGTTGAATCTCCAGAGAAAATTAGAAACCAGCCCTGAATACAGAATACAAGCTGGACATTGAACCCTGAACATAAAAACAACTGAAAGTTTTACTAATTCCATCAAACACTCCTGAATTTCCTGCTTTCTGAAAGAAGGCTGCTGCTCCGAGGAGTCTGAGATCTTACTTAAGAGCACTCACGCTCTTCAGGGAAGAGAAAGCAGACTGAGCACTCACCATTTTGCCTGTGACGGTGTTTTTGCATTCCCCAGCCTCTGGTTCTTCCCATCCATCTGACCAACTGAGAGAAACAACTCTACAATGACACAGAAATGCCTCAGTTTGACACAAATGTCTCTCTCATTCAGTTTTGCTGCCATCACTTTCCTTATTCCCCACCTTGCCATATGCAGTCTGGCTGCCTCTAAGGTCAGAAGGAAGACACTGTTGCCTTGAAAATACAGAACTGGATTTTGCAGATGTTCTGTTACTCAGATGAATTCTGCTTGACAGCATTTGAATCCTTTCCTCTGTTCTCTAGTCTGTCCTACTATAAACATTTGCAAAACAAGGAATTTGGAATAAATATTGGCAAATACCTGCAGTCAGTGTATGTGTGAGGATTTTCATACACAGATACCTCAAAATTTTCTAAGTGACATTGATTGTTCAAGAAGTCTGAATCAAATAGTATTGAACAACTAGACTTAGAAAGTAAATATGAAGCAAAATACAGTGGAGGCACCAGAGACTAAATTTTGCTAAGAAAATAAATGTATATTTATTACCTTCAGAAGTTTTATGAAGGAAATTACAGATACTGAATACTTCTGAAAATAAACCACTTCTCACTGTGGAAAAATGAAGTTAGTTTCCATCAATCAGAATTGCCCTAATTTGCCCTATGTAATTTCTCAGTCAAGATTGTCCAGGACAAGCTAAAACGAAAATGTGTCAGCTATTAATAATTTTTTAGTCTAGAAGAATATGCCAAAGTGGTGACATGGAAGGGATGAAGATTCATTAACAGTTTAATTTTTAATAAATCTCCCATTCTGTTTCTACAGAATTCCAAATTATTTTTCTCCTGTTCAGCTTTTCCATAACTTCCCTGGGGATGAGCTTCAACTCATGTGTCAGTGGAGGAACCCTTGGAGCAAAGCTGGTTTGGTGGTTCAGAATAGGCAGCTCAGCCTGGCTTTCCAGGAACATGATCAGTGGTACTTTGTGTCTTTTAGCAACTGTGAACTGCTGCCATAGACTTTTTGACTTTAAATCTTAATAAAATTGTAGCATTAAACTGTTCTTTGAGATTATGCCTAGAGAACAATGAATTCACAAGAGAGTTGATTTTAAAAGTACAGGCTGGGCATGAACTTTACCTACTATGTAGTTGTATCATGAATACAGGAACTGTATCTAGCTTAACCCAGGGAAGAAAGCCCTAGGATCAAAGCCAGACTTTGTAGACATTTTTAATTATGTATTACTGGTAAAGCAATAAAAGCTTACAATATGGGCTCTATTCACAAAAAGGACATTGTTTTGTCATGTTCTTCTTGTAAATTCCTTATGCATGACTCAAAGTGTCATTTTACATGAGATTCATAAAGACAAATGTCAGTTCTACATGGGTGTACCAATGTGTTACAGAGTTTAATCAAAAGCAAATGTGTATGTTGAAATCATATGTGTCATTAAGAGCATTTTTGCCCATAAATTGGAACTCCTATTATGGGCAACAGACTGAGCTCCCATGCAATAAAGCTGCACTAGCCCTTCTGCATTTCCTGAAAGAGTTTACCAAATTGTTTCAAAATGCAGTTATGAAATACAGTGTTCTCTAACAGAACTATTATCACAGGGAAGTACTTCAGGAAGAGTCTACATACTTTGAATTTGTACTTCCATTTCGAGTATTGTCAGAGGAAAAGGTCTTGAATGACATATGACATGAGAGCATTCTAAGAGAGTTCAGGTTTAGTCTTTATAAGAAAAACAAAGCTAAAGTAGCTGGTGTGTCAGAAATTATGACTGAAAGAATTAGGAGGTATGTTATTGGGGGAAGACTTGAAGGCTAGTAAAACAGGGACAAGTAGATGTTGAAGAATTGTGAAGTAGAACACTGACAACATGCTGAACAGTAATTTTCGTAGTTATCACAGTGAGGCATCAATGCATCACAACTGTGTTGGAAAAAATAATAGCTTGTTTTTAAATGCTGCCTTATGGCAGCAGTAAACACAAATAAACTGAAATCTTTAAAAGTATTAATTGTATTAATAATAATGGTCAAAGATGAACTTACAGGAATAGAGGTGCTGTAATAATTCTTCATGTGGCACAAATAATCTCCAAGGTTATTGTGCCTTATAACCATACATCACCTAATTTCACTTAGCAAATAAAGAAAAATTTGTTATTAAAGGAATACAAGTAAATGATAATGTGATGAAAATTACCAGGAAAAAAATTAGCACCTGAAAGTCAAAAGGACTCAGATCTTGTCTAGATTTTTAATGGGTAGTTAGAAAATCCAAAAATATCACCCAGACATCCAGGAAGGAAACTGATAACATACATTCAAAAAGGAAAGGCAAGCACATCACTGTATTTTGTAAAATATCTGCATTCCACATGTATGACCAGCATGTGTGGAGTCTCCAAATGAAGTCATCTGCTATGAAAGAGATACCAAGGGAAAATCAACTATCAAATAGTTTCAAAATGTTATTGATACTAATGAAAGGCATTTGAATCTTGGAAAGCAAAAAATAGTCAGGGTTAGAGTCTTGATTCTGATATACGTCTTGGTTGATTCCACTATAAAATCTTTTATTACAAAACTGAGCAAAAGCCAGAATCTTGGTTTCCACTTGCTATTTCTGTTCATCTGTCTTTTGATTACTCAGAGGAATTTGAAATTCTCTTTCCCACCGGTTTTCCCACACACAGACATGCTCTTATGGGGTGAAATATTTGCCCCACAGGATAATACTGTAGGACTCATACTCCTTTTACATACTACCACCTTCCTTGCCATGCCATGCCATCTCCCTCTTCTCTGACCATGTGTATTTCCCCAGACTGGTGTGATACTTGAGAGGAACTGTAAGGACAGGAAAGTGTTTTAATCAGTGGTAGTGATCTTCTTCCACCTATGCAGAGGAAGATCCAAGTTTGGAAGGATTTACTTCATCCATGGAGCTGAAGATGTGACCTTGGTCAGTAAAAGTAATTTCTTACTGCCAGTGAAAGGGTGAACTGATTCCTGCATTTACCCACTGAGGACTGTTTCTTGCTTTTTATTCAGCTGCTACCAACCATGAATTTTCTTTTACAAAGTTGGGTCTCAGCACTGGATAACTGGAGTTTGGGCTTTACACTGGCCAAAGCCAGAGAGAAATGGGAATGTGGTTCTACAAAAGTGCAAGACAGACACCAGGGAGAGCTTGTGTAGGGGTCCAGCTGAGTGACTCTCTCACATGGATCAGAAGATTGTATAGGTCTGCAAAATGCATTTGTCTTGACTTAAAGCCCTTTACATATGCAGGACAGTTGTGGCATGACTGGAAGCTGTCTCAACTCAAAGTACAAAGCATCCATTTTGAAGGAAAAGTTGTTTGTTTTAGATGTCACTAGCACTGGCTCTGATTTGTTGACTATGTAGTACAGGGATAGATATCCTTATACATCCACAGCAAAGTGTTTTCTTTTCCTTTCTGTTTAGAAAAAAAATGTGTGCAAATCACATTAGGGATTTTTGAAGTATTTTTCATTTCTTTTTTCCTCTAGCCTGAGTTAGAATTCAGTTCAGGCATGTGTAAATTATCCCACAGAAAACTAAATATAGCACCAACCAAGAGAGATTAGATGAGACTGTGTGATGTTTTAGTGAGCTGCAATTAGACAGCCAGCAGCTTCACTTGTAAATACCAGAGTTTAAAGGATAAAAGGCCAGTGAATGTTTCCTTCAGTAAAGTGCCTTGGGAAAAAACACACTTTGTTTGTCAAGTGGGCTTGAAAATAATTTCAGATGGCTCATTCCAAATTCATTATATTTTTTACTAGTGTATGAATGCAAATTTTTAGGAAACACTAAGAGGTTTGATTTTTCCCTTGAGTTAGAAAGAATTATCAAAATAGGAGAATTCTCCTTGGAGTGGAATTTCCTCCATTAGTAAGGAACTCACCTAAGACTGTGCCTTGTTTACTCCTATTAAAGCTTTATTTTGAGTTGTGCTTAACCCTTGAGCCAGCATTCTGCAAAGGAGTATATGTAACTGAGACTCCTATTGACCTCATTGCTCTTCAGCTCAGGTCCTCAGCAAGAGGCATTCCATCTCTCTCATGACTTCCTCCTGCTGATACCACACCACAGTGCTCTCTTGAGGGGCCTCGGTGGTTCAGTCCCTTGTTTCAGAGCAAGCTTACAGTGGAGAGGAAAAGAGCTCACAAACATGTGAGAGAAATAAAATTAGTGAATACTAATGTTCAGTTACAGAGAGAGAAATAAAATCAACAAATATTCAAGTTCAATCATAGTTTTGCCTTGCTACATTTTCTTGTCTTGTGGGGAGTTAAGGGAAACAGATCACGTCATGAACAAATGAAATCTCCAACAAGATTTCACACAAAAATGTTGATCTTTTTCGTAGCAGTACTTATACCTTGTGGCCTACTTTTTTTTCTGCTTGATTATTTGGCAGAAAAAGGTTGAAAAAGTTTAATGGGAGAAAGCACAACCCCCTGGGGATTCAGAAATTGTTTCTGGTTTTGCTGTGAAGTCGCTGGCTAGTCACCCAGGACACATCACTATTTTTCCATTTTTCAGACAATGATAATACAACTTATTATTTTCAAACATTACTGTGAGAAATTCCTAATTTTTCAGAATTAGTTTTGCATCACTAACTGGCTGAAGAATTGTATGAAAAAGGAAGGTATCATGTTTTAAAAAATCTCCCTTTTTTGCTTATGTCACTGAAATTATTGTATTTAGGTGGCTTCAGAAGAGTGATACTGTAATTAAAATGAAAAAAATGCATTTCATAACTTAAACTCTCTATAAGACAATCAGGAAGAAATAGAGATGTCATGTTTTTAGAAAGAAAAAGTACTCCTCAATTATATTATATGCATGGAGAATTATTTGCATGTGTGAGGAAGAGCTACTAGCTTTAAAAAGCAAAACTAAGTATGATTCTCATACTCATCTTCACAGCATAACTGAGTTCTTAATTTCTCTGTAATGTTTTGCATTCTTTAAGGATTCTGCTTAGATTTGACTTTCCTGTTCTGTGTGGTTTTTTGATACTCATATGAAGAACAACATGTCTTCAAAACAGTGAATACTCTGAATTACTCTTCTGACAGAAGCACTAATCCTCCCAAAGGCTGGAATTATTTAAAACCTCACAATACAGCCGAGGCAGTCTTTTAGCAACACAACTGGTGCCTTGCTTTTCAACTAGGAAGACATGAACTCATGTCAGGGCATTTCAGGCACCTGTTATTTCCATACTGCTGGAAAAGGGCTTCGGGGGCTACTAATGGAAAAGGAGGGGCACAGTTTGTTAATGCATAAAATCCAAGAATGTGATGGGAATAGTTCGATATTAAGGTTAAAGCAGCCTAACAAGGAAAAAATTGAAATATTAGCCTATATCCTTTGGGGTTTTAAAGACTATGCCAAGACAAAGCATGGTGGCCAGTGGTCTTGCTACAGCTGGGAAAGCAGTTCGATTTGGCCCTAGAAGTACCAGCTAAGGAAAAAGCCAGCCTGTCTTTGGAAGAAGTGAGAGGAAAGAAACAAAAAGGTTAGGTGGTCCCTTTCAGTGCAGTATTGCTGTCTTCTTCCTCAGATTCTCATTTGAATAAGAATGGCTGTCAAAAATGTGTAAATTTGTCACCCTTTTAATGGTGGGTTGTATTTTAATATAAGCTTTAGGAAACTCAGACTCTAGTCAGAATGCTGGATTATCATCTGGACTTAATTTGACCTTTCTAACACCTAGATTTTATACAGATAAAATTATGAAATGACAACAAAACATACACATATAATAGTAAACAGACTAGAGGTATCCTATCAAATAGAAACAAAACAAAATTATCTTGTGTTTATGACAATATGATGTCTGATACCCAAAAGAGGTCTGCCTAAGCTTTATGTAATAAAACAACTACGAAGTTAAACAATAAAATTACAGACAGATCATGTAATACCTAGGTCAAAATAAATGAAAAATTGTTTCATTTTCATAAAAGGTCCTACGCTATCAGTTAAATAAAATACTACTTATGAGATACCTTTCCAATAAAGCAAGAAGGAAAAAAAATAATTTGGAAAAGAAGGCACTTACAACAACCAGAAACCAGATTATTTGCATCATCTGCTAGCCTGGAGCCAAACGTTTGACACTCCTATGAGGACTGAGTGCTATTTCAATCCATTGAATACCTTTCATTACCTATTTTTCAGTTATACCTGATGTATCTACGTCTAAGGGTAGAAAGAACCTCTTGTTGGAAAGCAATGCATTTGTAGCACCACAGAGCACCTGCACACCATCTCTCAGGCAGGTTACACTTTTTTGTAAAGCACTATCAGATGGGTTGAGAGAGCTGGGGGTATTCAGCCTGGAGAAAAGAAGGCTCCAGGAAGACTCATTTTGTCCTTCTGTACCTAAACCAGGAGTAATAAAAGGTAGGAAGAGCATCTTTTTACACAGACTGGTAAGTGACAAGACAAGGTGAAATGGTTCCAAACTAAAAGAGGAGTGACTTAGATTAGGGGTTAGGAAGAAATTCGTTACTCAAAGGATAGTGAGACACTGAAACAGGTGGCCCAGAGAAATTCTGGAAGTCCCATGCCTGGAATTGCTTAAGATCAGGTTGGGTGGGGCCCTGAGCAACCTAATCTAGTGGGTGGTATCCCTGCCCATGGCAGGGAGGTTGGGACTAGGTCCCTTCCAACCCAAAGCTTTCTGTAATTCTATGATCATGTAAAGTACTGGACATTTTGTTCTATTCTTTTCAATACTGCTCTCTTTAATACCTTCTCTGGCTGAACCATTCCTTCTGCTTGCCCCAGGGCTAAGGATGTGCTGATTTTGCGCTCCGGCATTTGCAAGAGTGACCAAGCTGTGCAGTACTAGCAAGAAACACCCTGGAGTTTTATAACAGGTATAATGGCTTCCCTGAGTATCACTTCTGAACATCATTAACTTACCTTATTTACTGTACAAGTAATTCCAAGAAGTCTTAGCTGGGGTACTCAATATCACCCAAACAGTAAGTTGGAGAAAGTTTTAATGCACAAAAGAGACAAGGATCAGTTATAAATATATACTAACAGTGTGAGAACCTGGTGGAAGAAATCATCAGCTCCTTTTCCACATGCTTTAATATTGGCTTAACAGTCAGAAGAAAAAAATAGTACTATTTGAGAATAGTTTAATACAAAGTTTATATTAAAGCTCTGTTTAATAATAGAACTTTTCCTTCTGATTATTAAAGCTATATGAAAGATGACTGAGAAACATTTCCAAGCTGTGTTTGAACCTTGAGTTGGATGACTTGACTGGCAGAATATCAAAGCTTCTTCTTCAAGGAGATGGAAGCTCAGGCACAGAGGAACATGTAATCCTGACAATAATACATCCCCTTAATTTCCTTAAGAAAAATACTTCCCTTAAATAAACATGGAAAGTGTTTTCAATAAGAGAGCATGACAGTAGACAGCAGCTTTAAATAATGCCTGGAAGCATCTTCTCATGTCTGGCCACCAGCAAGAGTCATAAGTAACACCTCCCACTAGCAAGTAGTAAGAACAAACCCTGCTACATACCTGACAGCTGTGCACTACAAGTTTCAGGGGGGATTCTTCTTCTGCTGGCTGTAACTTGGCCCCATGGGCTGAATGCCCATTTATGGCTGGTGTGTAGGAAGTTACCATCTGGGCTAGTTCACCTGAAATTAGTACAGGTGTGTTCTGAGGTCAGTCTGCCAAGTGAAGCAAAGCGGGAAAAGACAGAAATATTCTCTACAGAACTCTATGAAACTGCAATGCCACGGTAGGCACACCCACAATAATTAGTCAAATTCATTTTATCCTGCATCTAATGAATGCCAGCATGTATCCACCATCTCTGATAGACACATGGGGCTTAGATGACTGTCAGACTGTAGCCATCTGACTCTACAGGTGAGTTTCTTCACCTCCATGAATGGTTCTGATCAGGCATCCGGGCTACCATTCAGAGAAAGAGTTGAGCCAGCTTGTTATGTCCGAAACCCTTGTTTATCCATCCACAACTGAAGCTTTTCTTTTCACACTAATATACTCCTGCCTACACTGTCTCAGGTTAAATGAGACAAAGCTGGGACTTGATTTCTGTTTACAGAATCAAAGAATTCAGGACTTAAACAGTTCAGCATCCACACTGAAATATATGCAGAAAATACAGACTAAAGGTGACAAAAAGTTAAACAAAATCCAATAGAAACTTCATACCTTAGGAAAATTAATTAATTGTTCTGTCTAGTTTCTCACATAAGATGTAACTTACTTACGTAATTTAAAACAACTCCACGGGAAACAATAAAAACTAGTGCAGTATACTTCACCCAATAGAGGAACACAAAGCAAGATCTGAAAGCACAGGCAAGGATATGTCTAAAACGCAAACAAATGGAGGTGCTCTTGAGCTACCTTTAAATTCATTCAGCTTGGATATTGGCAGCACAGCCAGAGGAGCAGGATACTCAGCCTGGATTAACGTCAATTCCACCAATAGATGGTGTATTTACCCTTTTTTTTTTTTTTTTGGTTGGGCCATGTAATTCACACCCGGCACTGAGCTCTTAGAGCTACACCCCTAGTTTGGTTAAAGGTCATTAGAGTGTGACTGTATGAGCTGTAGGCAGGACAGAGTAGGTACTGTTCCATGCCCTGACTCTCAGGAGTGGGAGGATTATGTTTGTGTTTGCATTCAGGCCTTGAAGCTCTAATGAGTCACTCTGAATGTCCAGTGAGAGATATGTTGACTCAGGGCCAGTTATAATGAGACTGTAAAGGGCTGTAATCAGAGGATTTGCTAATGGGATTGGGTTATTTTCTCCCTGACAGATCTTTTTCTAGGCCAAGTGCTGATATTTTTGGCAAGTCAAGTATAAATCAAAATATTTTTTCTATAATGAATAGCTAGAACCAGGGTGTTATCTCAGTTGACTGCAGTAGTCACCTGCTTTTCCAGCCAATACTTGTTTCCTGGTTTCCTTATATGTAGAAGGGCAGCTGTAATAGATGCAGGGAGGAAAAGCAAAAAACAAACAAAAAACAGCAAGAAACCCCCATAGTTTTAATCATCTCGTCAGTGTGACCAATGAGTGTGTTAGTATGTTACATGGGGTGCAAGAAAAAGAATAGAGTTCAAGACCAAATGCAGTATGTGATCCGAACAGTATGGGATCCAAACAAAAACAAAATACTAAGTACCTTGTATAATTAATTTCTTGCACAGATTCCTTTAGTACTGCAGTTGCCATTACCACAGGTACTTCATTTAACACTCCCTGTCAGGCAGTGAGTCACATAATTTGCAACATTTATCCATAGTATCTCAGAAATTGTGTTTGCTGAGAATATACTTGGTTTGAATTACTAATGCGGCCAGAGGTGAGGGCAGTAGGCCATTCAGCAGCTCAACCTTCACAATGCCATCCACCTTAACACTGCAGAAGGATCCCATGTCAAATCCCACCTGAATTACTTCCCTGGCATACAGCCACTCTTCCTAATTTCATTCTTCTGCAATATCATCTCTGTCTGGTTTTAAAATCAGTTGTCCTCAGATAGCTGATGAACATTTGTCAAACTTAACTCAAGTAAGAACTTATCTTCTCTTGCTCCAGTGGATCATTATTTTCCACTTCTGGTAGGAACACTTCTGTTAAGTTCAGTAGTGAAATTTTACAGAAGCTCTTCCAGACTGAAAATTTCAAAAAGGAGATAACCTATAGAAGGTCTTCTAGAAAAGAGAAATGACTTTCCAAATCCTGGGGGGAATCTCCTCAAAATGTGCAGTAACTTTTATGCCATACCAGAATGACTACACAAATGTTATGAAATTTATCAAAGATAGAGGAGAAAATCTTGAAAAATTTTAGTACTCAGACTAGATCATTATCAATAATCAGTTTCATGCGTTTAGCACGCAGATGAAATATAATGATGATAACACGGTAAAACTCCCTGCTGAGATACGCTCTGCAAGAGAAAAAGAATGTTTTATTCTTCAGTAGTTTGACAACAGGCTAATAGTTTAGCTGAGCAAAAGAGTATTCATATGCTGTAGTTCCTATAGAACAAGAAAGGTTTTTGCATGGAAAACTGCTAGTAGCAGTCTAAGGTAATCCTAGAAGGACATTGTCCAGAGGTCTGTTAGAAGAAAGCTACCAGGAGATGACGTAGAAGGTAGGAAGATAGAGACAGATGGAGATAAACTTTTTTAAAAAATTGGTTCCTAAAAAGTCATGATCTGACCAAAAATTAACTGTGGAATTTATGTGTGTGATCAAGTATTCAAGCAGAACATCCATCATTCAAGGACTCACAGATGTATCTGAAAAAGTAAATTGATTTTGTTCATTTACAAATTAATTACATAGACCTATCTGCACAGCAATGCATTTTTTCTTCAAAATGGAAATAATAGTTGGTAAATTAATACGTGAGCTGGGATTAAGCTAAATAAAATTAGCTAAAAATGATCTTTATTTGAGATGAAAAGAATTTTTAGCTACAAAACAAGAGGCTTTAGAGAAGATGAAAAGGCACTGTGACATGTTATATCATATGACATGCCACTCACCAGAATAAAAACCATCACACTCCATTTTATCATCTGAATTGTGCCATCTAAGTTTTAATACTCAGAGACAAACAATTGGGCACTCCATGTTTTTAATAAGAAGCATGTCATATATGTTAATCTCAGGTTCATTTTGGATATGGCCTTTGCACAGCAACTGAGATTCTTTAAAGGGAATCACTGCAGACTGTAGAATCATGTTCCTGGGCTCCTGGAGAATAGACAGAGTTAAATACTAGACAAAAACCCAAGAAAGAGAAATTGATATGACAAAGTGTTGAAGTGTTGCTACCCTTGCAGCAAGATGCAGCAATACATACAGGTCAAGTAGACACTAGATCTCGGCTACATCATTTGTGATTGCAAGAATCATAAATAGGATAGGAGAAAAGGTGATATATATATATCTGTCTTTCTGATGCAGCATAAAACTGACATCTTGCCCATTTCTTGACATTAAAGATTCTACTACTAAGTCTGCGATGCTGGATTTTTTCAGAGGAAAAGGTCTATTTTTCATGGAGCAAAATGGTAGATTTCATGAAGACTGCATTTCATAAACAGATACTTAAAGAGACATTGTCAACTAAATAATACTTCATAAGGCTGTAGAAATTATTCACTACATGTCTGAAAACCAACTTTTATTCACTTTTAGTTATTAAAATGTTACTTCTCTCTATGAAGTTGAGTGGCTACAAATGTGGGTCAGGAATCCTTTGCTCTACTTTTTCCTTTCTCATTCATATTTCTGACTGGATTAGTCTCCTTGCAATGGTTTAGGACTTTGAAACAGACCACAAAGATCAGTAGGGACAAGATGAACAGTAAAAAATAGGACTCTATGTCCTTAAAGAAAATGATACTATTTTCTCTTAAAGACAACAAATCACTTCAAACCAAACCATCTCCTTCATTCTCACACATGTTTAAAGACACCTCATGCAAATTCCCAACATATCTGTATTTCCATACATATGTTTAGATAATGGGTCATAGGCAATTCAATAAAAATAATGAAATTAGGCACACAGATGATTAGAGCAGATATAAAAGTGCAAGACCCCATTCACTGCCCCACTTTGCTTTGTCTGAAGATAATAATTAATTGATTGGTAATATTCTTCTCTCTCAAGAATTTTCCATACATGTCCAGGAAGTGATGAACTGGCAAAAACGTCAATTTCACACTTCTGACAGAATTTTTTTTTAAGTAACGAACCCATGAGAGTAATGAAAGTGTTACAGTCTTCCGAATGGCTGTTGTCCAAACCCCAAGATTTGGACAAACCCCAAGTTCTGGAATGACAGCTCTGATGCATACCAATTTCTGATTTCCAGATCTTAAATCTGAAGGGACAAAATGATCTCTGGGTTGTGTTTGCAATAGTTATGTGCTGTGACTGAAACACTGATTAACGCTGAAACATAGCCAAAAGTCTATCTGGAAAACACTGAAACTGATGCAATGTTCCTGTTCTGCATGAAGACTATGCCACAGAATTCTGTTAGTCTCATGACCATATTTCCTTCTCATATACAGATGAGCTTTGGGACCTTTATGCTTCATTACGAAAATATCTTGTTTCTTCCCAAATGATAATCACACTTTCTTCTAGATTTTGTATTTTCCTGGTTATGGCCAATCTTCATGGAACTTAAAAAGCAACCCCTAACCAAAAACCAAAGAAACCAATCTGCTATGCATTCAGAGTATCCCAACATTGGACAAAGAACCAGATGAAGAAAATGTCATCAAAATGGGATTGCTCTGTCATGTAAGAGCTGAGTGCCTCAGCATTCTTTTTGGTAGAATGTTAATTGTGCCAGCTTATACCTTCCTTTAACACATTATCAGAACTGCAACCGTGTAACTATGGATCTACTAGCAGCTCTCCCCAAGCGGAATAGTTTGAGTAATGTGGACTTAATTTTGCATAATATCCCTCACGTTCCTTTTGAATCTGCTGTTTATTAGGACTTGCTTCTGCCAGGTTCCCAGTGTAAAACCCACAGTGAAAATGAGCACGCTCGAGCAAACTGAAATGGTAGACCATGCTTTGCTTATTTATTTGTATGAACAAGAACATCTAGGTCTCTCAAAACTGTAAAATCTGTATCTAACAAGCCTATGAAAAAGTTTCACTACTTCTAGTCTTCCATTCTTTCCCCTGACCTGGGTGGCTCATCCACAGGTCCTATCTTCTCTTTAAGCCCAGACAGATTTCTGGAAAGAGGCTGAAAGTGAGTACCTAAAAAGCAATTTTACTTTTTTTCATGTAGCAAACTGTTATATCACATAACCCAGGTGCAGGCACATAGGTCTCATCTAAATCCCAGAGACTTCACTGAATTATAGACTAGGTCCAGGAAGACTATGTGGGACACTTGAAAAGTCTAAACTCTGATATGCACAGGGAAGTGTGACAGTCTGCAACTGCACTGGGGGGATGAGCAAGACCTAACATAAATGGAAGGAGTCAGAGTAGGTGGAAATACCAAAAAAAGTATCTGTGTCCTTTACAACAAATTCACTTCTTGATTTGACAATTAAGTTGTGGTCTTCTTCTCCTGATATTAAATCACCATAGATATGCCAGCCCCAGGTGGCATTATGTATACCACTTCCCTCTGCTTGCTGCTTTAACAGATCCACCTGGCATGGCTCAGGTACTGTTGAGAGGTTACAAGGGTTAGGAATGACCATATCCTGATTCTTTAATCCTGGAAAACGAATGCAAAAAGCTGTTTCAAAAGGAAGTTATGATTGAAAATTCAAGCATTCAGAATTTGGAAACTGATAGTTTTCATGTGATTTATGCAGCCTTATCTCTCCTTGCTCCACCAGCTGTGATTGCACTATGATGCAGTCATGGAGGATAAAATCCTAATCTCTGTTGCTGCTTGAATGACTAAACTCATCCAGGGAAAATACGAGTTCCTCTGAAAGTGACTCAGGACTGTATGGGGAAAGTCTGATATTGGTAAAACCCCAGCCATTTGCCTGAAAATTAAAATTATGCTTGAAATTCTTTGTTGAAGCAAGGGAAAGAATGATCTCATAGAATAGAGGAATTCTGCTTTGGTTAATATAACAGAACCTCTGCTTTGCCACATAACTTTCATACGATGCTAACCACAACATTTAAATCCATAAATGTTTTTCATAATTGCTTCCAAAATCTATTTTCCATGTTGTGGTTTTCAAATCACATTCAAAATTCTGTTTTGCAAAGCAATGAGCAGATAATATTGTTAACTACACTAAAATTATGGGCTCAGTATTCTCCCTGGGACATAGAAAATGAATGCAAATTTTGTATGTCTCTGATCTTTGGGATCTCAGTTATAAAATTGAGTTAATCCTCACTTTATAGAATCATTCTGAGAGTTAATTTGTTAATATTTGTGAGGTAGCAAAATGAGAATGAGAAGAACCATAATCAGTCTGATTGGAAAATTACCAAATCTGTATTTCACCCAGAGTCAGAATCTTGCATGAGAAATATTGCTGAGAGCCCTACCTGGGCCGGACAAATGCATACGCTTAATTAGCGCATCAGTGAGTGAACACCAGCTTCCTCTGTGCAGGGGTGAGACAAGCCCATAGAAAATGTAGTCAGTTTATAATGCAAAGCTCAGTTTTGGTGTTTCCTAACTTTTTATGTTTTTTGTAACCTTCTCCTTTCATTTGTAGTACATTAGAAATTTAAAAACTGCCAGTTCTCATTGTCTGGTCACTGCTTCTTTTTTTGCTGATGTAAGGCCAAGATGTGTTTTCAGTATTTTCTCAATAAAGTTAACAAGATCATGAATTTCTCTCAAATATTTAAAAACCTAGTGTTCTAAAGAGCATTTTGGAATGTTTTTTTTAAAATACTCTAAAAATCTGAAGTACTGATGTAGTTAAAATCCATGTCAGAAAATTAAGAACATTGCCTGTAGGGCTGTGCTCTTGGTCTCTGATAGCAGAAATTAATTCCAGACTGCTTCTCCACCTGTGTTAGTATTTTGTGTGGAAAAATAAACTGCTTGCAAAAATGTATAGGGAAGCAGGAAATCTGGAGTCTAAAATATGGCAACATACACAGACCCTTGCTTTATAATTGTGTGCACTGTAGACCATCTGTCTAGCAGTTAAACACACTCCCATTTAAATGAGTAAGTACATTTAATGGACAAAATATTAAGATCACTGAGGGGTGAAGTTTTTTATTTGCAGTGTGCAAATGCCAGAGTGGAACCACTTCTACATTCTCAATAATACACACCTTTAAAATAACTAAGAAAAATGACTACTTACCTGCTGCACACCAAAACCTGGCTCCTTTTAAGTGAAACATTACAAACTGGAATAGATTGAATTGAAAGCCTGATGGTCTCATGGCCTCCATTCCAGAAGTATAAATCGGGCTGCAGCTCAACTACCGCTGTTGTGAACTCTTTAAATACACAGAAAGTGAAAAATAGTGGGAGGAATGGTTTAATGACTTTACTTGAAGTATTCATAGTCATTTCAATCATCTTTTAAATAAGACAGGACTGGAGACATCCTTCCTAAACACCTTAACTAAGAAGTTGTCAGTGTTGAAACAACAATTGCGGTTCAAAAATTAAAATTAGCTGATATGATCAAGCCATATGGTTAATATAATTGATTTGTTCAGATTTTTAAAAGTTATGAAAACAAAGCTAGAGCAGCAGCATAATGTAATTTACAAATTTAACTAGAGGTAATATGTTCTATTTAGTTCGACAACAAATAACGTCTTCCTGGTCTTTTAAATTAACTACAATGACGGAAGGACCAAGTTGCGTCCTAAATAGATCTGACCCTGGAAAACGGATTTCAAAAAGTTCGGGACAGCAAAGTCATTGGCTGCTGACCAGAGGGAGTGTTGATAATGGGAGCTTAGGAGAGACTGGGTGTTGGAGGAGCAGACTGGGTGCCCCCGGGGGCCACGCCAGGGGCCAGGGCCGGTGCCAGTACCAGTGCCAGTGCCAGCCGCCACCCCCGCCCCAGCCCTGCCCGGGCCCCGCGGATACGCTCGGGTGATATCCCTTCTCTTGGAAAGCAGGCGACTCCTGAGAGGGTCGAAGCTGATGCCACAAAGCGGTACCTAAAAGGCTCGAGATCGGGTTTCTCAGAGCTTTTTCAATTACTTCTGAAGCTTAGATTCGATCCGTAATTTTTAAGTCTCTCCCACTGTCAAAGCGAACGGGTATTTCCCCTTCTGATTGACTGGCACTCAGCAAAACAGACGGAAGCCACAATAAATCTGCACTGGAAAATACATTTGTGTTTCTCTGCCGTGGAGTTTTGCAGAGCCTTTCTTAGTTGCCTTACGGGTGCGTTTTGTCCTCTGCCTAATTACTGCTGCCTGGAGGTTTCTCAACACTGGCTGAGAACGGCAATTTTGAGTCTGGACTAGCAAAGGAATGGAAATTTGGGAAAGGAAAGCTTTATTTTTCTGACAAGTTCAGTAGGCTGCAAAAACAGTGTGGAGAAGGAGTCCTACCTGCTAGCTGGTGTATGTGCAGTGGGAGAGCTTTACCCTGCTCAGACACACATCACAAGCACCCTAGAGATGTCTTTGCTCTATAGCAAATATCCTGAAACGATTTAACGCTTAGAATCTGTTTGCTTGTTTTCTCATACAAAAGTACTCTGGCCCTGATGACCACCTCACGCTGAAGGATAATGCCACGAGAAGTTGAATGCAAAAGCTTTACATGCGTAGACTGGAAATATAGACACGGGTTAACTGATAACTCCTCTGACATTCTCTCCCGTCGCTACTAAGTGTGAGTCTCATTAAGGTGCTAATAACGTGTTAATAATTGCTGGCCATTGGTTAGAAAAGGAAGGCTTTGAACCAGCTGGTTTGTACGAAACGCACCTTCTTGTCCACCCGGGTGCGAGGCGGGGGAAGGGCAGGCAGGCTGCCCGCGAAGGGGTCGGGCGGGAGCCTGTCTCTGGCCGTGTGGCCGGAGGGCTCCCACGGGACACGGGAGGGAGGCAGCTGCGACGCCTGGCACCCCGGGCTGCGGTGCCTCACTCGTGGGAGGGCAGAAACAGGCAGTGCTGCCTGCTGTGTTACACCCCGGGAGAGTGGAGGAGGGAGATGAG
>VWZD01002316.1:14324-36803 GCA_013396695.1 Sakesphorus luctuosus | reverse complement strand
ACCATATTTGCCCTCTTCTTTTTACCTCTTCCAAATCAATTTTCTCCTCCCACAGTTTAGGCAATCAAGCGTGAGGCACAAAAACTATTTAGTATCAATTGCTTCCACTGTCTATTTCATCTACAGTTTCCTGGCTGCCACAGTATTTTCACAAGAAAGACAAAGTATAGTATTTAGAAACACATTTGCTATTTGTAATCAGCACATCTCTTAATGTATTCCATCAAAGAGATTCCTAATATTTGAATAAAAAAAGCCAAGAAACAGAGTGGGAGAGAGAAAATAAAACACTGATTGTCTTTTTAATTTTTTTTCTTTTAGTCCCCCTCCAATGTTTTTGACATTATCTTGTTAATTTTCAACCCAGCATTAAAGTTACTTTACTCAAAGATCAAGACAAGACCTAATTTACCCAAGCTTTCTTCCCCTAAATGTAAGTATTAAATAATATTAAAAACTACTGCTAACAAGTTCAGACATAGGAATATAGAAACATATATCTCCTCTTACAGTTGGCACCCTTCAATGGATTCCTTTCTTCTAAAAATTTGGAGAAAATCAAAATTGGAATAGTGTGGAAAACAAGTATTAGAAAGCTCTGGGGCACCTCATGAGAAGACGAACAGTGAAGACACTTCTGAAACAATGGCCTGACCGCAGATCTTCCCTTTTGTAATAGATGCAACATCTATCATGGTTTCTTCACAAAGCAGGTCCCAAATGACTGACACTTCTAGGCCAAAGGCTTAATTTGAGAAATATTGTAGAGTGGGGCCATCAGATAGATAGAGAACATCAGATAGATGGAGAACATCAGATAGATGGAGAACATTTCTATTTAACAGCTATTTAGTGGCTACTTTTTACACCAGATTCAGTTTCAAACGACTTTAAAGTTGTAGCTTTATACAGAATACACTGCAGAATTCAAACCTAGGACAACAAATGCATGGACTAGTGCAGGAAAACGCTTTATTTGTAAAAAGCACCATTCATTCAGTGCATGTCAGTCACAGATCAAAACATATTTATCGGAGTCTAAAATACTACAAAGTTGTGTTACAAACTACAGGTAGAATTCTCTTCAACAGTGGTACTGTCAGTTCTGAATAGTTCCTCCCACTGTTCTCATAATGCTGTGTAATAATTTTCTGGATTGAAGTGGGTATGTTAATCTTCATTTATATCCCAATCTCAAAAGAAGCACATCAAATTTTTTAATCAAAACAAAATAGATCCCATTCCCATATATAGTCCTAACTGAAAATCATTCTACAGGTAATCAGAAACCTGTATCAGGGCTTTTTTTCTTACTTAGAAAAAGACCTTAATTTTTATATCCACTTTATTTAAAACTAAATCACTCATAGACTTACCTAAGAACAACACATGACAGCAACCTGCAACAATTTATGAGAGAAGTTAGGCATGGGAAAGAAATTCTTTTGACTTAACCTTGCCTCTTCAAACAGCAAGGTTAAAGAGATGAAAGTTTTAGTTCTCAAAGTATCAAAACATTACATGAACATTTGACATGTGACTAGGTCCAACTGACGCCACAGGGAAATTACTAGCTGCTCATATATACTTCTTCAGAGACTAAAATACCATTAGTTTTTTACAAAAGCCCTGACAATAAATCCTATTTGGTCACACAGTTATACAATGAGCCTTGTGACTGCCTTGGACCTATTTTTATAAGTGCTTATCCTTTTTCTGATTAACTTTCTTAGCTTTGCAGGCTATGCCCCCGAACTCGAGAGCCCCTACAAGAGTGGGAGATAAGATACCTTAAGCCATCCTCTTTCAGCCATGTGGCTGTTTTGATCATCAGGTTTGGATGGGGCAGAAGCAGTGCCCGGAAAATAAGCATGTAAAAGATTTAGCTATAAATGTCAAAGTATTCTTAATTTTAAATATGCACATGGCACATCACAAACCAGAAAGGGATTTGCCACATACATATACATAATTATGATGGCAACTAAACCCAGAAAGAAGTATTAAGTCTTGTGCTTCTGCACTTCATCTCATCATCATGACTAGACTTCGTGAATGAGGATTTGGGAAGGGCAAGAAAAACCAAACAGAACCACAAGTAATCAAACAGCAGTTTATGCAGGGATTTAATACTATCCTGTGAAAGCATCTAGCTTTGGAACAGATACAGGTATTTCCAGCAATTTTATGCCCAGGAGGTGGTGCTGCTCTCTGTTTTGGCAGTGAAACAGGAACATGTCCTTACACCATTCATGCCTAGATACGATGGGGATGCAATGCTATGATTTTTTAAAAAATATTTATTTCAGGAATACAAACCTCACATGTAAATTGAGTGATTGCAGAAGTTTAGTATTCAGAAGGAACAAGAAAATCATGTGGAAAACCTCTGAAACAGTTATCTAAGTACAGCAGAGCATTCTTTGTGCTGTGATTACCACAAGAAAAGGTTTAGAAATTCTTGAAAAGAATTAAAAATAGTATAAAAATGCTACACAAGCTGTTAAGGCAATTTAAATATTCAGGGATTCACTGGAATCTCCTGAGAACGGTCTTCTACATTTGCAGAATACATGAGAAAACTCATCAGTTGATATTAACCCAAAGCCACAGATATCATCTGAGGGTATGTTCTCTTACTGCCTGTCCTCTGAAGGCAATTAAATCATAAACAAACACCAGAAAATATATTTAATCTTATTCTTGGGGAAAAAAGTTAAACACTTTCAAAAAGAAAAACCTACTTTTCTTCTGTATTATAACAAGTTAGTTGCACATTGACTTCATAATTTTAAAGATAGTGATTTAGAGAGATAATTAAAACTACCATTTCCAACTTTATTTTCATATCCATTTCACTGTCACTTCAGATTCATCTAGTTTTAGATGTATTTCATATGAGATAGCTTGCAAGGATTTTCTTTTTTAAATGACCTCTCGATGCTCTTAAGTGCAAAAGGAAAAGCCTGAAAATATGAGCAAAACATAATATATAAACCAATAAACAAAGTATAACCCAATGCAAAGAGAAAATGGCATTACAGTTGAAATGCTCCAGCTCTTCATTAAAATGTCCTGCATGAGTCTACCTTTACTTTAGGGAGAGCATAAATCAGATATATGCATTTGTACTCTAAATAGTGCCAAGATACCAGTCTCACTTCTAGTGAAGATTTTAGTGAAATTTTTTAAAGGCAAAGATTTAGTAATTTTGAACTACTGATGTGATAAACCAGACTCTATTTTTGTATTCTCTACATTATTGAGACATACGTAAGGAGAAACTGATTTGATTTCTGCTGAGCAATATGGAAAAGAGTGAAAATATCTTCCTAAAATAGCATGTATATCATGGATATATAGGATGTTAAAGGCTGAAAAACAGCTCTAAGATCATCAAGTACAACCGTCAATGCAGAACCATCACTGTGTTCACCATTAAATCATGTCTTCAAGCGCCATATCCAAACTTTCAGGGATGGCAACTCCACCAGTTCCCTGGGCAATCTATTCCCTTACCTGACAACCTTTTCTGAGAAGAAATTTTTCCTAATATCCAGTTGAAACCTCTGCTGGCACAACTTGAGGCAGTTTCCTCTCCTCCTGTCCCTCGTTGCCTGGGAGAAGAGACCAACTCCCATTTGGCTGCATCCTCCTTTCAAGTAGTTGTAGAGAGCTCCTTTTCTCCAGGCTAAACAACCCCCTATCCCTCAGCTGCTCCTCACAGGACTTGTGCTTCAAATATATAATAAAAATATTAAAGAAGTTAATCTCTCCATTCAGACTTTTGGGAAAGTTTATTGTGATTTTCAGCATGATAAACTGATGGTCTTAAAGGTTTTTAGATCTAGGTAACAGAAATGCTAAAATGGCAGCACTAAGCAATAGTGCTTAATAGGCATAATAAAATAAATTGCAGAAAGTTTCAAACATGGCATCCAATAATAATAGCACCATATTTTCAGATTACATTTCTGTACTAGTTTTGCTCAGAGTTGAACTTCAGAATATTGTTTTTGAGATTATAATTATGTGAAGGAATTGCAGAATTGCAACAGACATTAAAAAAATTAAAATAGTAAGACTAAGCAAGTGCAGTAACAAGAACATGCAGCAACAGTTCAAGGGCCATTAGGTGAGCAAAATGAAAAGGCTTGAAATTACTACACTCAAGGTATAGTAAAATAAAAGAGTGAGAATTCTGATTATACAAAATTATTGGAAACCAGCTTGATGCTTAAGAAACTACAAAAGACAGTAAAAATGAAATTTAATTTTATTTGAATGCTGAAAATCAGGTAGGGGGCTCACACTAGGAGTAGGACTATTTGTACTAGTATTTGGCATGGTATCATTAACAATAGGGACAACTTTCAGCAAGTGTTTTGCTCAACCACCACCAAAAGACTCACAGAATGAATATTGTGAGGAAAAATGGGAAAACAGAAAAACTACTAAGGGAAAGAAGAATAATCATAAGTACTGTACTACAATTCAAAAGTAGACAGTGTAGAACTTTGTCATGACTGGCTCCACCATTCACCGCATCAGTCAGATACAAGTGGTTTGAAGAAGAACTGGAATTATTGCTAAATGCTAACAAATGTTAAATAATCACTTCACTTCTGCTACAGGAAACTGGCCATAATTACCTACATGTGAAGGATCTTTGATGTACACAATTTTACAAAAAACCACTTGAGCTCCTTGTATAATTGTTTGTACTCATCTCAACTTTCAATATTGCCTTAACTAAAGGAACTCTTAGACCAGCTCCTAACTCACTCTATGAATAAAAAAGTCAACGATGGTTTTCAATGTAGCTCGTTAATGGTTACAGCAGAGCATCTCAGCCATAGATTCGTAAGACTGGCCCTGAAATGAAAATCAGTAAGAGCTTATACCTGACGTCAAAGCAGATTCTATCAAACTTACTGCACAGCACTGTGGAAAACAAAAAATCACCTCAGCTCTAGTTGTTAGCTCATTTCTAATACTTACTTTACTCTTTCACACAGAAGTCAATAATGGTCTAATGTTTCTCAAATTAACCTAAATATTACATAAACTCCTGCTAACAAAATGTTATTCTTTCAAAAGTATCCCTCTGGACTTACAATAGGGCCTGAAAATTAATGAAGCAAAGGCACAGTTACTAAAGAGGTATTCCAGAGTTAAAATTTGTAAGACATAAAAAGATGATGCATCAGAGGCAAGTGAACCATGAAATGATTTTTTCAACAAAAGCATCCAAAACTTGAGAGCCAATTGTCCCTGAAGCAAAAACATATATAAATCCACTGACTTCAATGGAACAATTGTGCAATAATAGTAATGTCAAAGTGGCCTGAAACATTTCTATAAAACTTTTCTTAACTGGTTAAATGTATCGCAAATATCAGGGAAAAAAAGGGATTTGTGCAATATTACCAATAATTTCTAATTTGATTTTATACTCAAAAATACTGAGACTAATCTCTAAAGACAGTATCTGTTTTTCTTACGAATAGAATGAAAAACAGTGGGGTTTGGGTTAAATACACAAACAAAAAAAGAAAGAGAGCTCTAGACTATTCTATCATTTAGCAGAATTGGCAGTACCTGTACAGAAATATATAAGGATTCAGCTAGTAGGAGGACCTTCTAGTCTTTTGATTAGCCATATGCATGCACAATGTCCATGTAGTGGTTCTGTTAAATGGCATCTTAGTCTCTTAGGACTGATGTTCATAAGAACAATATGGACGAGGTCTTACAGAGGTATTCGCCAAATCTGACGGTCAATATATAAAGGAATTTGATCACCCTTTAAGTACGCAAACACTTTTGGAAGCATATTTTACTTCTAAAATATCAAGAGTTTAACAGCTTCAGCCAAGAGAAAGAAACCAAAACAACTCTGAAGGACAAACAGCATTTTTAGATAGCCAAAATAGGGCTAATGAAACAGGAAGCCAAAAAGATTTGAAATACTAGAAAATTTCCAAGGAACACTAGGTTACATTTAGCAGACTAATCTGGACAAGAGAACAGTAAACTAGCATAAAAATACTGGAAAGCTTCCCCATCTAAATACACTCAAGAGGAAGACAGTAAAAACTGCCAAAAGCATCTTTAACAAGCTTCCAAACATACGTTCCACATCAGAAGAGATTCCCTTCTGAGAAGCAGAAGACTGATGGGCATCTTAGAAAAAAACAGAAATATTTTGTTAAACCAAATAAATGTGGAAGAAGAAAAAGCTGTTGATATAAGCAGTAAGTGCTTATACATAATAACATTTTCAATATATAAGTAGGTTTCAATGTGTCTGAGAAATTAAGAAAAGTACTGTAATGATCTGCTCCTCACTCTCATTAAATACTTACAACTTACCAAATCGGTCTTTGATGTTGCAAATGGGAAGCAAGCTCCAATAAGGAAAATCTGGGCTTCATCTCCTGAAAATAACCCTATCCTCATATTTATAAATACTTAGTTAAGATGACAAAAATTGCAACAAACAGGGGTTTATCATGGAATACCAAATGCAAGAGCTCATTTAACTTTAAATCTTACAACACGTACTTCCATGTCTTTGTGCCTGAGTTTAGAAGAAACCAAAGTGTCTACCAAGACTAGAAAAGGGGATTCCTCCTCAATAACTACTTCAGGCCTTATTAAATTTAAAAGAATTGTAACTAGAAAATGTATAAAAGAAGGATAATTGTTCTTTACTCTATCATCTATCTATCTATCTATCTACCTATCTAATCTATCTAATCTATCTATCTATCTAATCTATCTATCTATCTATCTACAGACCAGAGCAAGCTACTGTCCCGGCACCAAAAACAACCTTGAAAAAATTGTAGTTTCCCCCTGGTGCAAACATATTTACTGGCAGCAGGTAGTAGTGTTGCACCTCAGCTGGCTGTGAGGTGAGTTCTGTCTTTTCCCAGAGAGTCAGAGACAAGAGGGAGGAAAAGGTGCTGGCCTTATGACTCAGGTGGGGGCAGGATGAAATCTTCTATGTGGGAAAGAGTAGACTCTCTGCTTATCCTTTGTTCAAAGAAGGAAATTCTGGAAGTTGAGGAGTGGTGGTAGTTCCCGGAGATCTCCTTGCAGCCAAAGTCAGTCCCCAGAAAAAAAAGGGCCCGCAGCATATCCCAAACCAGCTGTCATACTTCTCTCTCTCTCTCTCTCTCGTGCGCGCTCTCTCTCTCTCTCGCTCTCTCGCGTGTGCTCTCTCTCTCTCACTTTCTCTCTCTCTCAAGTTCTCTCTCTCAAGCTTTGGGTGCCTAGAGATGGAAAGTGAAGAGGGAAGGAGCAGAGCCAGAAGGAGCTCTCACCAGCTCAGCAAAATGGCAGCTTCTAGTCACACCAGCTGCCCAAAATGAAGTGAAGCAAGCACCCAGGAAAAGCCTCTCCCTCTGCCAGGTGCTGAGGGTCTGTTTCTCACCTCTGACCCACCATTAAGCTGGAATCTAGAGTTGTCAACCACTCCTTTGTTCTCAGTACTGGCCCTTCAACTCCCCAAACCTTTCTGTTGGTAGGGAGAAAAAAATTCTCTGANGAATGACCCTTCCCCCCCCCCCCTTTGTTTGAACCTTTAACACTGTATTGGGAATTCATAGTGTTGAAATTTTGGTCTGTATTTTTGCTCATGCCACCTGTGAAAGATGTATTCTTTTCCTGTCAAGTTCTAAGGAAGAAAAGCTGATAGAGGGAAGGCTTCGTCCTTGAACACAGAGTTTGCATAAACTAAAGTTATTTGGGTCTCTCCTATTGGTTGGCAGCCTTTAGAGGACAGTTGAAGGAGGGAGCAAGGAGGAAGAAGGAGGGCAGAGCCTGAGACCTCTACCTGGGCAGTGCTGGCCACACCTCTCTAGGGAGACGTCACCAGCAGGCTCAATAAAGGTGAGAGGGCTCATGCTCTGGGTATAGTTTGCTTCTCAAAAAGGACAGTGGGGACACCTGCTGTCTGCCAATGCCTAGAAGATGTAGTCCCTGCCTTTGGGGGAGTGAGGAATATTTACAAGTAGGGCTCCTGGTTTTCCTCCTCGCTCTCCCTTCTGTGTTCCCGCTATTTGGTCACTTCTGTTAATAAAGAAACTGTGTTTTCTGAACTCTTAATGGTGTTCGGCTCCCTTTTCTAGCAACTGTAGAACCCACTCTGTTACAGTCACAAAGAATAGTCATTTCTTATTCCTTACAAAGATGTTAGAGTCTCAAATTTCTTAACACATTTTGTTTTTCACTAATCTCAGTGAGTTCAGTTCAAAGTCCTCACTCAAGAAAAGTTCGCAGTGGACTCACTGTGAATTCTGACAAAATAAAGCTCTAGGAAGAAGTACAGATAGAACATTAGATTTTGAAAAAAACCCAACCAACCAACCAAAAAATGTAAGCCCCAGAAACTAGTCAAGTGTTCTATAAATTCACAGAGTTAGTCTACTTGGTATTTATTGCAATCAGTGTAAATTTAAAGATAGTAATTTTGTTCCAGAAACCACTTTGAATTTTAATATTTACTTTTTGTTCCTTCTACAAAGGGAGTAAAACTGTAATCTCTAAGGCAATCAGAGCTACCCAAAGGTATAAAAGGACATGACAAAGTAGAAAATTTCCACAACTGCATGCTACAAATGTGTCTGAAGATAGACATCCATTCATACTTATGACATAAATTGGAGCCTTGGCAATATATGTTCTATTTGGTAACTTGAAATACCAGAAAATAGCTTTGTCAAGCTTATCAGAAGTAAAGTCCAATAAAATTGTTCAAAAGCTTATGCTGACTGTTAACATTTACTGAATTTATTTTGAAGGCTTTTTAAAATACTTGAATCTTAAGCAGTGAAGTCTGATACTTTCTGCTTGGTCCTTAAACTTGGCAATAATGAAAAACTTACCATAGCAAATAATCACTCTACCTTATAGAAAACATTTAATGCTTAAGAAATTAGCAAAATGACACATCTTGTTTTAAATTAAAGTACCAATGAAATAAGCCCTACATCTTACTAAAAGCTTGTAGAAGTTCAGCTGAAGAGCAAATGGAATACACATTTCTTCCTGGACCTGTAACTCAAAATGTAGCACATACTTTGTTTTCTGACTAAAGAGAAAGATCAGTAGTAAGTCTGAACAGTGCCCTAAAAGCACCAGTGAGCTCTTTTGTTAACCAAATAGCAATTCAATGGTGTTTGTTGACAAAAGGTCTGTCACGAACACAGTGCCATGAGTCAGCTCCCAGATATCCCAAAGAACTACCAGACACAAAAAAGACTTCAAGATACATATAGTTTTGCTAAGCATTTAATTTTTCTGCCTTTTTTCTGAACTGAAGGATATAGAATACATTCTGATGGAAAACCTGTCAGTCCTTTTCTTTAGAGAACTTTCAGTGGGTTTTCAACAATAGAAGGAAGCATTTCCTCTGAACTATTACATACATATGTATAATTGACAAGATAAATACTTTGAGAAGTCTTAATACAAGACAAAAATATTTAGCTTTCAGAAATGAGCAGTTGGTGTGTTATCCTCACTACTTTCATGCTAGTCATAATTATCATGTGTTTATAGAAACCTTCTCTCACCTTATGTTTCAAAGTCAGCTTGTCAGCCGTTCTGCAGGAACGGGCTTTTATATTGGTGTTTGCATAGTGTTGAGCAAAAAGTGATCTTCAGCCATGAATGGGTACAAAGGAAGTCAGCTCTTCACCAAACTCTCAAAAAACCTCACAGCTTCTCAATGAAAGATAAAGAGAATGACCCAAACTGGTCAAAACATGATCCTAACAAAACATTTTGAGAGAACAAAATAATCCCTCTAAAGTCTATCAGCATATACAATGATTTGAAGTTCTTACTAAGATTTATTGTGTTCTTTGAACGTCACAATAGTCACACTGTTTTCTGTTAACCAAACTGTTTATATTTCAAGAGAAAAACAAATCCAGCAGTAGAAAAAATGGTATCATGTGTCTCTTACTCTGACAGAATTATGCTAAGAAGTAAGCATAATCACTCTGAGACTGATTTCAAAATAAGATTTCTCTGTACAGAAGTGATATAATGCAATAAAAGTAAAATGTAACAAAAGGTTTATCACTCTGTTGGCATTTACGATGAAGTGTCTGATTTTTTCTTGTTTTGCTAGGTTCTTTCATTCTTTGAATATCCTGAAACTACTAATTTATAATAATTGACACCATCTCTTGAGAAAGAATATGTGTAGTTCTACATTTATATCCCTATAAGATATGAATTATTAGTACAGCTAAAGTTGCAGTAGACATTTTATGATGAACTAAATGATTATATTAAAAATAAAACTGTTGAAGCATTTGTAAAGCTCAGGTTATTATGCCAATAAATCACCTTTGCATTTTCTGGAATGTTCATCTGAAATATAAATTAAATTCATAGCCAATTATGTCTATGTCAGAGTTCCAAAAGATGTTCCGATGCAATAAATAAGAGTAGCTACTGGTTTTGTTACAGTGTTTTGCTCACTCTCATCCATTTATTTATGGTTTTACAATTTTGAGTGCTCTGTGATTAAAGATGGATATTGAAAAGAAAGTTCTCCCCTTTCATAGTACAATACTTAGACTAAGAAAACAAGTTCTGGTCTGTTCACTCTAAGTTTGCCGTCTTATGCAATCTGTAAAACCTCTCGTGACGGGAGCTGACTGGCCAAAATGCCATCAGCAGGCTGCCTTCCACTGCTTCCAGGCAGTTTACCTACCACTCACACCTAAAAGAAGACTTTTCAGATCCAAGGAAAACAAATCTGACAGCATGGAAACTGGTGTTATTTTTAACTGAAGAATTCAATGCTGTGTAACCCAGTACCATCAGTGAAACCTAGGGCATTCACTAGGACAGAGGCATATTCCTCTGTTACAACCATGAAAAAGAACATGCTAACACAGATTCTAATACACACTGACAAAAGAACAATACAAAACACAACAATGATCCATATGTCCAATTTCAGTTGTGCTTAATCAAGTCTGCCACTGGTATCAAACCTCATGTTCAACAATATTTTACTAATGATGTTATTTTGAAAATGATATTCAAACAACCAGTTAAAGACACACCTGTTCAGAAAAAATACCATTTAACATTATATCAAAGACAGGTGGAGAGAGCTGCCACTGCTCAGCATGGAGAAGACTCCAGGGAGACCTCATTGTAGCCTTCTAGTAATTTAAGAAGGGCTTATAAAAAGGAGGGAGAGGGACTTTTATATGGGCAGATAATGACAGGACAAGGGGCAATGGTTTTAAACTGAAAGAGAATGAGTTTAAATTAGGTGATGGGAAGAAAATATTTACTGTGATAGTGGTGAGACAATACAACAAGTTGTCCAGAGAGGCTGTCGATGTCCCATCTCTGGAAATGTTCAAGGTCAGGTTGGATGGGGCCCTCAGTAATTCGATCTAGTGAGTGGCATCCCTGCCCATGGCAGGCAGATTGGAATTAAATGATCTTAAAGAACTCTTATAACCCAAACCATTCTATGAAATCTACTCTTTACAACTTAGCAGTCAAAAAAAGCTATAATGGTCGCCAAAAATCTACCTGGAAATAACAGAATATTCATAGAATGTTCTAAGTTGGAATAGACTTACAAGGATCATTGAGTCCAACTCTAAAGTGAATGGCCTGTACAGGGACTGAAGCCACCACCTTGATAGTGCTCTAAGTGAGCCAGTCTAGTGTCGGACCAAATATGGGATGTTAGGCTTTGCTGATCTTTGATTTTGAACAGTTGTTGCCATTAAAGGCTTCTGTTTAGAGTTTCAGGCATACAAGCAAAGAGGAATAGATAGAATGTACAGGAAGGTAAATACTAGCATATGTCAAACCTTTGAAGATGTCTTGTGTTCACTCAGTTTCTTTTGAAAGAGTATGCACACTCATTGCAGGATGGATTTTAAAAAAAAGATAAATTACAGCTCTGCCTACACAACATGTACAGTTGTAGAAGTCACTACTCATTCACCTTCAAAGTCAGTTTGCTGTGGGACAAATTTGGACCAGGAATTGTTTTACTGCTGTGATGAGCTCAAGATAAAAATTTTCCTGTTAACTCAGATTATTACATCAAGCTCAGCAGTGAAATAGTATGACTGCATTTCTCCTACTCACAGCAGTGTCTGGATAGGATAGACTAGAGATATGATTACACATATCCTTCAATACAGATATGGTCCTAGATAATTTTGGAAAAAAAGATAAAATACGCTTGACCATAGAGAGTTTGCAGTTCTCTGAGATGACACATTTTTTACCACATGGTGAACAAACTTTGCCTGCATAGGACTGTCTGTATTCTTATCATTCACTTTTCAGAAATTTAGCAGCGTAAATATTTTTTTTATTTGATGGACTGGGTAAAAGGTCGGTAAGTCTGGAGATTTTACAACGTAAAAGAAGCAGGAAATCTTGCATGAAAATAACAGAATGAAATTCTTCTATTGCAGAGTGGTAAAGATCTGTTTCTGGGCAAGCAAATGTTAAAGCTACATAACAAATCCACTGCAAAATAAACAAAATGTTCTAAATAAAATTATTTGTGTTTTTTTTTTAGAAACTAATTATTAGACAGACTTTCTAACAACTATTTCAATAACACTTTCTGCTGATTTCCCAATTTAATTATTTTGAGGATAATGTCTCTCATTAGAGATATAGAAATACCATTTGTTTTTAATTATATTGCATTAAATCAAGCTAATGACAGGTTTGAGAGTACAGAATTAAATAAAGTAAGCTGCACTGTTAAAGTACTTAACAGACATAAGCCTTCATGCTATTGAAAATTGAAATCTTCATAAAAGATGTGAGGTATGCAAAAAGTTTAAATGATGAAGAATAGCTTTAATATTACACTATTATGTACACTAATATTACACTAAAGCTTCTGCTTGGGAATTTGACCCTAGCTCAGGCCCAAGCCCTTTCACACATCTTCAGTGAATCCTTAATGCCTACAGACAAAAAGGCATATGTATACAGTTCAGGTAGGTTTTGAAAAGAATGGATAACTTTATAGTGATAAATATTATTTGCAGGTTTTTAATATAGGCTCTGTGCTTGAGTGAGAATGATGCCTCATCCAAACTTATCACAGAATGGTTTGAGTTGAAAGGAACCTTGAAGATCATCTAGTTCCAAGCCCTCTGCCACAGGCACAGACAGCTTCCACTAGAGCAGGTTGTTCAGGGCCCCATCCAGCTTGGCCCTGCCAACGCAGAGTGCAGGAGATAAGGTTCAACAACTCAGCCAGTTTGAGATGACATTTTGGTTCCCATTTATGTTCAAACAAAACTCATCTGAATACACACCCATAAATGTTTGTAAAAACAGAAAGCATTCATCAAAACTGAGAATTTGCTAAGGCTTGTGAGGTTCTTATTGAAAGACTAAAAAAAAAAAGTGGCACTATATAAAAGATGCATTTATACTAGTCATTTGTTGATACAACATAGCTGCTATCTACTGACATTCCTGAGGTAATCAAAAGCTTTGTGTTATGAGGCCACAATTATATTTAGTTAATACCACTATGACACCAAATAAAAAAAATTCTTCCTATAAAACAAGAAGGAGCATGATAAATGGAAAAAGTAGAAGGCAAAGGCATTTCCCCAGTAGCTGAGTAACTGAAACAAAATAACAAGTGTGACCATTGACTGCTAGTTCAATTACAAAGTAATTTTTGAGAATAACTGGAAAACTTAACTAGTTTAAGAAAAGTATTCTCACTAGTACACTAGCAAAATCTATGGTTCTACTTGCCAGCAGCCAGGTCTGAAGTTCAAGATAAAGATTCTTCCTTCTTCTAGTTAAAACTCTGCTCTCAAAATGCATAAAGAAGTATACAGAAATGTAAATCATGAACATGTAATAGCTATACACAATAATCTAGGATGAGGTATGTTCTTCTTTAACAACAGAAACATAAGCACCTTTAGAACCTACTGACACCGAAAAAAATCTTTTTGTTTGAACAATTCAACCAGAAAATAAAGACAACATGCAGCTATGCAAGAAAAATTTGTCTGTAGTTACTGGAAGTTGTTCTAAGTGGATATTGAAATGAACCATTTGCAAGAATATTGTTTCTTATTGTCATAAATAATCAGCTCAGATGAGGCAAGGAAATAAAACAGCAATGCTTAACAGCTAACCCTTTTCAAATAACCACTATAAAAACTGCCCTACAGATACAATCCATGGTAACTGGTCAATATTATTTCCATTGTCTGAGCTGCTTCTACAATGATTTAATCACATACTTAAATCTTGTGGTATCACCTATACAAATGAGGTAAAATGGATCCCTGAAATCTTTTAAAATGGGGTTCTAGGAATGGCGGCAGGTAGTTCTGAAAATTCAGTATGCAGAAGAAAACATTAAAAAAAAAGTAAATATTACCTGCATATCTTTTAAAACTAGCTCATCTGGAAACTAATTATTTGAATATTTAACCCCATGATTCAGTATTCAAAGCTTTTGGGGTTGAATACATATGTTTCTGGAATTTCTTGAATAGCCATGTTAATTGAAGAGTGCAAGACAGTATTAGAAGAATTAGTTAAGTTCTGATGATGTCTGTGGCAAAACCTAACTCCTCAGAAGAACACTTAATGGTTCTGTGTGGTCCCTATCAAACTTCTTTTCTACTCTTTCACAAGCCTCCCCAGTCAGCTGACAATTTCACCATTGCAGTAGCCTGTGAAAAACCATGATGAGAAAGCTTTCCAAATCCATACAGAAATTTGAAGGTTAAAAGGAAAAACTGAAGTTAGAATATGCATTTGATGGATACCAGAGTTTTAAAATAACATACTTGTGAATAACTTATTTTGCTCCCTAAGTTGACAACCATGCTTTTCACCAGATGGTGTTCTTTCAAGACATTGTATTTCATTCTTAGATAGAACAAAAGGGAATAATCAAGTCTGAGGCATACAAATGTGTTCGGGTCTGAGCTCAACAGGAAAGGGAGCTACATCCTAGCCATTAGTTGACAGAAAAAAGAGTTTTACGCTGCCAAGGAACATACCAATGTATCTTTGCACTGTCAGAGCTTTATAGTAAAAAAGAAAAATNTATTATTACTATTATTTTTAAAACAGCAGAAAAGCTCAAATACTTATAACAATGAATTTATTTAGGTTTAATTAAAATTCGCCTCCTGTAGCACCGCTTAACATCTGATATGATGGCTTTATGCATACTATATATAAGTACGCAGTGAGAACTTTTCCAACACTGAATTGTCTGCATATGTTTAGAAGTATTATATAGCAAATTTTTCTCAAATACGCCTCTTGGTACCATGAAGAATCAAAGTGTAAAAAAGCAGAATTGAAAAATACATGATCTTCAGCATATAAGAACTTTTAAATATAAATGCTAGTTATAATATGAAGATAAATATTGAAGTTTGCTACTTTCAGAACTTCAAGAAACAAAGAAAAAATAAAGTAAAAAATAATACTAATTTAATATTAGGGACGCAAGACTATCATTTTCAGAGACACAAAGACATGAAAGAGGTTGAACACTCAGTTATATTCTTGCAGAGACAATTGGTCTCCTGAGGTTGGGTTTAAGGCACACTGGCAAGGCTGTATGTGCTGTATTAATAACAGTGTTTCTATTACTTCTTATGTCTGCCATTCTAAGTATTCCCTGAGCACAATTATGGAAGCATTTTAAGACATAAAATTTTATGGCATTATCATTATAAAAGCTATACATTACAGAAGATTGCAAATGTAAATGCTGCCAACATTATCCAGCTAGTAGCAGAATATTAGGCCACTCTGAAGGAATGCAGAGATATATAGCCACCTAAAATTCTTCATTGTATTTTAATGAATCATGCTCAAAAAATATTTTTTTTGACAATTTACTCAAAGATTCAAGAGTCTGCAACTAAATTTATCTTCTGGTTTTATAGGGCTGCTCAACAGAATATTCACATCAGTTTGTAAAAGCTGATGGCATAAGAGGGCTTTAATTTAAAACCCTGTACTTGTAGATACAGAATTAGCACCATATGACTGATATTGAAAATAAAGCTTTCCTAGTTTGGTTCACTATTCAATCATATGCTGCAAATCATATTGGAATAATCCAATAACTGCTCACTTAATTAATTACACTAACCTGTTTGTCTGGAAAGAAAAGGTAGTCTGTGAACAGAAGAGTTGAAATCTTTCACTTCTTTCAGGCTAAAACAACTAGATGGGCTCTGCCTATCTTCCAAGTTTATAGAAAGAGACTGCTCCAAGACTGTAGAACCAGTAGAAGTGGCATTAAGCTGGAAAAGAGCATCTTGTGCTTTCTTTTTTTCTTTTTTAAGCATATTTACCAAAATATCTGCAAGACACATTAAGGAAATAATTAAGGATTTTTTTTTTAATATATAAAGCAACAATCATCTTTATTTATCCATAAATCTTTTTTCCCAAGTGAAACAATTCACATTATGGAAATGTATATGCAAATATGAATTTGAAGTTAGATATACTCTTTGTAATTATATTCATCCACTTTAGTTTTTCCAAACAGCAGATTCATTTTTACTAAACACTAACAAATTCACACATTGATCACAAATTCTTGATCCCATTCAATCAACCCCTGATAAAATAATTTACAGACCAACAGCAAAGAAAACTCTAGGATCTTATTGCCATTGTGTGGCACTCTATTTTTTAAAATTTTGCAATAAACAAGACTTCCAAACAAAAGGAAGAAACCTCTTAACTTACAGGTAGTCTGGTCAGTGTATCTCATCTGTAATCTATTCACAGTAAGAAGGTTTTCTAAAATGCACAAAAGGTCTTTAGGGAGTTTCTTGCAATAGCACTACGCATTTACTGGAAGTATGTTTGGTATAAATACATTTTGCCTAACAGCTTATAGAGGGTGCACAATGGAAATACTGTATGCTTTCAGTCAAAACCACAGAACTCCCTGTGATATGTTTTTGATATGCTATTAATTTTAATCCTAATTATTCTTCTGAATGATCAGCAGAAAATCTAAGTAGTCTTTAGGGAATATTATTAACTGGACTAGGTAGTAATAGTAAAACACTTTCCAATGCAGTTGTTATGATAGCTTCCAGTTACTGTAGGCAAGAAGGAACTCAAAGTTTATTTACTAAACAGCTTCCATGCTTCCCACCACTTCATCACATTAGACATTTTATTAATGTTCTAGTGATGATGTACAGTTGCTTAGTGACTGCAAACTCTGTAAATCAGTTTTGACTTCAAAGTCCTAATTCTCGTAATCTTCCTATATAATTCTAATATGGATTTACACAAGTTTTCTCCTTGTACTTCTGCAAACAAAGCTGTATAAATCTATTGAGCACAAGTGCATTTGATAGAGATATTTTGCTTTTATTCTCATGCTAATAAAATAATTCATTTCAGGAAGAAATGTTTCTGGCAATTCAAATATTAAAATTGACATGAAATTGAAGACTATTTTGAAAGGAATGAGTCAGTGTTTTAGATAGATTTATTTGAAATTACACCTTGGAAAACGAAAATATTATCATCTGTGACAGAGCAGAAACAGAGAAGCTTTCCTGCCACCTCAGCTCAGACTGGTAGCATGCCACACCCAATGAAAAATTCTCATTTGACATTTAAAATTGATCTGGAACTCTTGACCACAAACAGGGCAAATGAGTTTGCTTTTTACTAGTATCTGTGAAAGAATCTCTGTTATCTTCAAACTCAGTAAACCCATATTTTCATTTCTCTGCCATATAAAATTTTACCCACTGAGTAGCCACAAAGTTAGGGACACAGAGATGCTGCAGTTTACCTACAGTTCTGTCAACCTGCTAAAAGTAACTCCCACCCACTTTTCTTCAGTGCAGCTACTCGTGCAGTGAAAGCCAGAAAGCTTGTCTGAGCGGCTTAGCATTTTTGTGAGCAAAAACCTCTAGCTTTAATTTAAATTTTAAAGTTAAATGTAAAAAGTACAAGTTTTATATTTGTTCCAAAGGCAAATAGCCCAATAGTTTCCAAAGCAGCACATCATTTCACTAAAAATAACACATAAAGGAAAGGCTATTTTTTGTAAGGTTTTAAATTGTTCTTTATAGAGCACCAGTTTCCCACTCCAAAAAATGAGTTAACTTATTTGAGAGTGTTTTAGGTGTGGCCTGGCTCAGAGTATTTGGATTGGGTGAACCATTCCAAAGGTAAATGGTGCTTGGATCCTGGATTTTGATTTGGGTAACAACTGAAAGAGGCGCAGGGGCAAAGCAGGAGTCCTGTCACGCAGAAGTTGGGAACTGAGTATTTGCTTTAACATAGTGGGGTCAACTTCAATACAGCCTATCTCACACACGTAAAAACCATTGTAAACCAGAATATCTCAAAAAAATATTTTTTTCCTCATAAAGGATACTGATTTCATTGTCTCTTTGCTGCAGAAGTTCTTTCAGTTTTTCCATATCTTCTTCTGCTTCTTTGTTACTGTCTTCTTCAGGGATGTCTCCTGAGATCAGTTTCTTATCAGAAGTTCTTGGATGGTTCATTAGTTGCTATTAGGAGAAACAAAAAAAGCATACTCTTTTAACTTTACCTCCAGTTCTGTATTTGTTCTACTCTGGGATGGTCTAGCTATGGTAAGAGGTAAAGCCTTTCTAGACTCTTGACAGAACAAAATCATTCCACCAGTTGACTGTCAAATTATATTCATTGTGTCAGGTAGGGAACAAATTGCACTTGTTAGTCTTCCATACCAAGTGTAAAGTTTACTTTACTCTTTCTACACATAAATTCCAGTGTTCTCTAGCATCACAAAATAGCAACAATACAACGAACAACTTAAGGACAATAAACTAGGATCAGGAAGGAATATATTGTTATATTGCAAAAACTATATCCCAAAATAGAGAAAAGGATTATCTTCTATTGCTTTCCCTACTCATTTCACAATTGACAAGCAAATCTTGTTTGCTCAATGATTCAGAATCGCTTGCAACACCTTCAGGAGAGTTAGTATAACAGATTTAGGGCTATAGTGGTTTTAATCTACATTTTTATCTCTTTCAACATAGTTTGTCCAAAAGAAAGTGTCCATAGTGCTGGAAATACAGATGGGAACATCAAGGCCTGTGCAACCAACTTCTCTTCATTGACATCAGTAACTACCAGTGCTCTTTTACTGCTTCTATCAGTCCTCCAAAATTCAACTGGTTTACCCCTTTCCAGTACTTCTCAACTGTACTGCATTTCTTTTAACACTTTTCAGCCATGAATGTCTTCAACTTATTTTCAGAGTACCACCTCCGCTTCCATCTACGTTTAAAAAAACTACCTTCATATGAACAAAGCAATACTTGATCTTGCGCATGTCAGCATCAACATCCAGAGTGCTATCAGGATCGTTATCTTTGAGAAATGTTTCAACTAAATCCTCCAACCTGCAAATAGAAAGCATTTTTAAGAGAAATAAAAAATATCATAAATAAGCAGACATCTCTGCAAAATGGTGTCTCAAATACAATACAAAATGTAACAAGCTGTCTGATACTAGTAGGCTATTTTCCTTCAAGGTCCATTTGAAATGTACCTTTCTTCTGATTATTAAAAGATGGATTCAAAACCGAAGATTTTACAACTGCATATCCAATCATACTTGCATCTGCTAAGGAATAGTTCTATAACTAAAAGTATCTAAGAAACAATCTTTTCTTTTTTTTTTTCATTTCTTTTATGATCTTTTATTTTTTTGCTATCTCATAATTGACAAGACCTAAAGCCTACCCTCTCAGAAGACTAGACTTTTAGAGGCTCTGGACACAGGATGTGTTACTATATATGATTATCTGTGCAAAATAAAAGTTACTTCCTTTTCTATTACAATAGTCAGCAGATAGCATAGCCTTAATATATAAAATTCCCTGCTCCAATGACTAAGCAAAGCAAACTATCTTTTAATGCAGGTATTTATAGATTTCTCAAAGACTTACTGCCTTTCTACTGAGTAATAAAATGTAGTTAGTATTTCATTCTCCTACAATGTGTTCTTTGCAAACACCTGACAAAACCTTCTTCAGGGAGAAATTATTCTTTTTTCAGTAATTCAGTCTTCATAAGATGATCTGGCACATAGAAGCATCCTCTGTATTTTTCAAACCAAAATTAAAACATGGAAACCCATACAAGCATAATATACCATGCATTTAGGCTGGATGTCACAGCTAAAATGATAGTGAGAATTCCTTCTGCATGCTTTCACCATCTTTCCAGGTTTTGCATTCCAACATGCATTGCAGATCATTCTGAAGACAAAAGGAAGAGGATTTCTAAACCCAAGCTAGCCCCTTAACCCATTTAATATGGTACATTTCTGGAAAACAGCAAGTGCAGATTCAAACTCCATCAATTGGATTTAGATTTATGGCTTCCTGGTTATTGACAGATACTATTACAATTATTTAGTAAGCAAATGGTGGGCAACAATGGCAGGCATATATCCCGTAAAGCATATAATTTTATATGCTTATTTAGGTTACTATCCTCAGAAGATGAACTTGGATTCTGAACCTGAGCCAAGGTATCTAAAGTAGCAAGTGCCCAACAGCATGAGCAGGACAAGAGTTCAGAACCATCTCTGTGCTTCGTGTTTCCTTTGGACTAGTTTTATTTAGCTCCTCATTTAATATGCAAGCCTTCTGACTGTCATTTCAGAGTAATTTATCCTCCTCAGTTACAGGATTGGGAAACTTGTTGCCATTTTGCTACCTGAATCACCTTCTTGTAAACACATACAAAAATTTTAGGCATTAAAACATTACACCATCGAAGGCTGATCCTAGAGTAGGCGTTGGGTTATTGCCTTGATCTTGAGGACTTCTCTTACTGAGATCCCTCATGTTACAGTAATAGGAAATTGCTGCTGGAGAGGGAAACAATGAGATGCATAACAAACAGGGGGAAAAAATTTATTATTTTCAGGAGATAGATACCTGAAAATCAGTAGCTGCAAGACTGGAATAGAAACTGGAAAACGTAACAGATAGGTTTGGTATTTATCTCCTCTATAGACAACAAAATGGCAATACTCAGAAGAAAAAGGAAACTAGAGTTAGTTTCAGATAACCTGTGCTTTACTATTTTCATTATTTCAGTTAAATAAGAGACAAAGATGTTGTCTAAATCCACTTATTGCATGTGAAAAGTTCACAACTTTAGAATTTACAGAAACTCCCTGAAGTCAATGTAAGCTGCACATATGGAGAGCTTAAAGGAGAGGATATTTAAAGAAGCATTACTGGCATTGACTTGCTTCTCAGCTTGAGAGACTACAAAACTTACTCATTAAAGGAGACCAAAATTTTGCTTAGTGCTGCATTGAGTCCAACAGAACAGAGGCCAGTACTGCAAGATGTTACTCATACTCTCTGCAGACACACTAAACACAATGAGCAGGAGAATTAATCCTTCACACATGGAGGCAGACATTTGTGCAAGCACCAGGAAAAGAGAGGCATTTATACTACTAATGAGAATATGATAGTGATTATACAGACAAAAAGTAAGTCAGTATTTGTCCCTATCTTAAGCATCTTATTGATTTCAGTAAGAAGAAACAAGTAAAAAATATTTTTTGATAACTAGACTGTCTAGACTGACTATATGAAATAGCCTATAAAAATGCGCCTTTAATCTTGAACTAAAAATTATGAAGGAGATGTTTTAGCCTTTCAAAGATTATCTGATTGCCAGGGATTTACCCATACTCAGATTACTACAGATTCAGGCTATGGCAATCAATCAAAAAAATTACACTAACTTACACCATTACCATTATTATAATGTGAAAAAATTCAAGAGAAAGAAAAAGAATATGTCATTCCTGTAAAATAATGCACTATTTTTGGAAATTATTATTTTCCAGTCAAGAGTCAAGGTTCATTTGTCAAGCGTAACAAATTAGACAAGCTGTAATTATACATATGANGGTTTCCATGTAAAAATTACCAGAACTCTTTCTAAAATAAACACACAGTCTGACAACATGTGGGATATTCTGGGAGTTCTTCCAGAATACTAAAGCACTAAAAGGTACAAAATAAACTGTCAATGTGATACAGATGCAGCTTGAAGATTCTCTTCTTGATGAGCAGATCTTTGCTAACCAAACAATTTTTAAAAGTGTTTTAGCAATTCAGGGATTGTGGAAACATCATATGGATTTATACAGTAGCAAGATTTTTCATTTTTACAAATGAAAATAATCTAACAATGCTCCTTCATTTCCAGAGAAGTTAACAAAATGAATGAAGGAGATGATAAAGAATCACAGGAGGGGAAAAAACCCACAAGTGAGAACAGGCATTAAAAAAAATAAACAACTATGCATTTTTTTAATGTATATTAGACAAGATATGTCTGTTTGGTAGGTGGCAGAGAAAAAAA
>VWZD01002312.1:4566-61396 GCA_013396695.1 Sakesphorus luctuosus | reverse complement strand
GCAAAAGCTCCTATCTTATTTTTTATTTTATGTAATTTTATTTGCTCTTTTATTACACTTGTTAGTTTTTTTTTTATTTTGATCTTTTTAAATTGATTTTTTGTTGAACTTATTTTAAGGATTTTTTAATTATTTTGTGTTATTTTTTCATTACCTTCCTTAAAGGCTGCTTGAGATAGCCACGCCCCAGAGGCTCGGGAGGGGTGAGAGCGGGGAAAGGAGGGCAGTGGGGAGTCCCCGGACCTCCAAAATTGGAGGGGGGGCGTTAATGGGACGCCCCAGGGCCCCCTCCCTTTTTAGGAGGCCCTACCCACGGTTTGGCGGAGGATGGGGGGGTTCCCCCGACATTTTCGGGCCCCTCCCTGACACTTTTGGGGGCTCCCTGCATATGTTTTGGGTGGCCTCTCCCAGTTTTGGGGATCCCCCTTCCTACTTCTGGGGATCCTTATCCACGTTTGAGGGTCCCACCTATTTGTGGGGCCCCCTCCCTGACATTTTGGGTGGTCTCCACCCCCTTTTAGGGGGCTTTCCCCACTGTTAGGGGTCCCTTTCACCCACTTTGGGGGCTCCTCCCTGACATTCTGGGGCTCCCTCGCCAATCTTTGGGGTCCTTGGGGGCCCCCACCCCCTTCTCGGGGGAAGCTCCCACCCTTAGGGGCCCCCCACTAACTTCTAGAGTCTCTCCCTGAAATTCGGGGGGGGGGGGCGACCCGCTTTTCATGGTCCCCTCTCCTACCTTTGGTGCTCTCTCTTCAATATTTGGGGTCCTGAACCCCCAAACCAACCCTCAGGCTCACAAACAGGGACCGCCCTGGAACAGAGAGAAAGGTTTTGACGCACTCCAGAGCTCAGATAATGTTCCTGCCTTGCCTGGCATCAGATACCGAGGCACTGCAACAGCTGCCAGGGTCATTTCCTTTGGCAGTGGAGTTTTTGTAGTATTTTTTTATTTAGAATTTCTTATAATCTAAAATCCTGTATATAAAAGAGTAGGTGCATGATTGTATTTTGAAATAATTTTTTATATAAATCACTACTTTTTGTCTATATATAAAAGAGAGACTTTTCTCATATATATAAATGAGTTTTTAGTATTTTACAAATATACACACCCTCACGACAAAAGTCATGGTTTGTAATAGTTCAAATATTAGTGGAGGGTAGTGGCTGGTTACAGCAGCACCAAGATTCATACAGCCTCCCATCTTTATGGATTTATCAGAATAAAAGCAAGCACTGGCAGGACAGAGAGCCAGAGAAAAAGTACTGAGCGGCTACAGGACAGAGAGGGAGGAATGAAAAACAAGGAGCTGGAGCTGAGGCCAAGCAGAGGGTGATGGAGAAATTAAAAATATCAGCAGGGCAGAGAGAGGGAATTCGGGGGACAAAAGGGATCTGGAGCTGAACAGAGGGATAAGAAAAGAATAATTAATGATGTGAGGTGCAGCCTTTCCTGATCTTTGACCCTGCTGGGATGGGACACTGGTCCCCCCATGCTGAGCCTCCAGTGCAACCCCTCAAGCCCCAGCATGGCTCCAGACTGCCACTGCCACCAGCTCTGGCTCCAGACAGTGCCCACTGCCCCTCCCCATTGCACTGAGAACTTTAACACTCAACATCCTAACTGCATGAGGCCACCTGGCAAAATGTTGATGCCTGCTCTCAACTTGATCACCTGCTCTCTCACACTCCAGTGACAATACTTGCCAAATTTCCTTTGGTATAAGTGAATGTCTGGAAGTTTTGTTCGGGATACTATTGCTGTGGGTTGATCCTGGCTGGATGCCAGGTGCCCACCAAAGCCCCTCTGTCACTCCCCTCCTCAGCTGGACAGGTGAGAGGCAATACAAAAACGCTTGTGAGTTGAGATAAGGACAGGGAGAGGTCCTCACTGGTTATCATTACAGGCAAAACAGACCTGACTTGCAGAAATTAATTGAATTTATTACCAATCAAAATCAGAGTAGGAAAATGAGAAGTAAAATAAAACTTAAAAATATCTCCCCCCCAGCCTCTTCCTCCTTCCCAGGCTTAACTTTATTCCCGATTCTCTCCCTCCTCCCCACCAGCAGCGCAGGGAGATGGGAATGGAGGTATGGTCAGTTCATGCTGCTGCTTCCCCCTCAGGGAGAGGAGTCCTTGCCCTGCTGCAGCATGGGGTCCCTCCCACAGGAGACAGGTCTCCATGAACTTCTCCATCATGAGCCCTTCCCATGGGCTCCGGTTCTTCATAAGCTGCTCCAGTACGGGATCCTTCTCACAGATTCAGTCCTTCAGGAACTGCTCAAGTGTGGGGCCTTCCACAGCATGAGTCTTTCCCTTCCACAGGGTGAGTCTTTCAGGAACTGTTCCAGTGTGGCCATTCTATGGGATCAGTTCTTCAGGAACTGCTCCAGCATGGACTTCTCTTCACAGGCCCAGAGGTCATGCCAGGACCTGGCTCCAGCATGGCCTGACCACCAGATCACAGTCTCTTCAGCATCCACCTGCTCCAAGATGGGGCTCTTACATGGGCCACAGGTGGATTTCTGCTCCTCTGGGAACTGACATCGGCTGCAGGAGGACAATCTGCTTCACCATAGGCTGCTCCACGGGCTGCAGGGGAATCTCAGCTCCAGCATATTTGACAGCACCTCCTCCCCTTCCTTCTTCACTGACTTTTATGTCTGCAAAGCTATTCTTCTCACATATTCTCAGTACTCTCTTGCCTGGCTGCAATTGCTTCTTCCCAGTAACTTTTTTTCCTTCTTAAATCCCTTATCCCCGAGGTGTCACTGCCATGTCTGCTGAGCTTGGCCTTGGCCAGCAGCAGGTCCATCCAGCTGGCACTGGCTCTGCTGAACATGGGGGAAGCTTCTAGCAGCTTCTTACAGAAGCCACCCCTGCAGCTGCTGCCCCGACCCCCTGCTACCAAAACCTGTCCACACAAAGCCAACACATGTACAAACATCACAGGAGCTTAAATATAAGCAAGAATAAGTCCAGTCTAAAGCCTTGTTACAGGTCTGCAAGTTCTTCCTCCTGCACAGGAAAAACATGCCAGCTATGGCACAGGCACTCAGATGAACTTTTCCTGCATTCTTTTTTCCTTCTGGTTCTCTCTCCAGATTCAAAGGAGCTTCTGATTGTGACCTTATCTAACATCAGTGAACAAGACACACTTTGTGGAGTTTCTATATATGCTACATCACTCTTCCCATCCTGTACAAAGATGGAGAGCCACTTGTGGCAGCACAGAGTCTCAACTTCACTCTAGCACTCACATGAACAGCAGGACTCACAAGTCACCTTGCTGAGATGTTTCTCTTGGTTAGGCTGTCCCCTCAAGAACAAAATGAAAGACCAATAAAGGATGTGTGAAGTAACAGTGTTAGGATCATCTTCACATACTTCATTGATCATAGAATCACAGAACAGTTCGTGTTGGAAGAGACCTCAAAGATCATCTAGTTCCAACCATATGCCATCGGCAGGGATGTCACTCACCAGATCAGGTTGCTCCAAGCCCTGTTCACCCTGTCCTGGAACAGTTCCAGGGTTTCATTTATTTGAGAAGAGAGCAAGGACAACTACGAGTGTATAAAAATTTGATCTTTCAAGTTAATGCTTTGGGAAACTGAGCAGCATATTTTTTCTGGTTACAGAAGCTGCTCCAGACTGTTGACTTGTTTGGTAGAGTTCTTTGATCATAGAAAGCCCAAACACCTGCATTACTGACAGTGCAACTGGGGACAGATTGGTCACTATCAGACTTGTTTTTCTTCCAGTTCTTGTGACTTTATAACTAAAGCTACTTCTGAGAGACTACGAAATACAAGCACATCTGGTATGGACAACCACGCTGGTGTTTATGAAACAATGTCATGACAAGAGCAGCAAAACTTACATTCTTTTGATAATTCTCTGCATTGGTAACAATTTAAAGCTCTTCTTTTGTACCTCAGAAATCCTCCACACTCCATCATCCAGTTCTGCTAGTGCTCTTCACAAACTTGGCATTACCTGAAGTCCATTGCAAAGTGACAATCTGAGACACAGAATAAGGAAGAAATTTGTGCCCTGAAATTTGGCCTTTAAATTTTAGGAAGTCAAGTCAAACACTGCCATGCAGATCCAATTTTCTGAACCTGCCCTGCATGTACGTGGCTAAGCTTCAGTACTGGTACAGGAACATGTACTCAGATACAAATATAGCAGTGTCTTTCTGTTCCCACTTCCATATTTGTATTTATGGAAATTTTGTTTTAAAAAATGTTGTCTCTCCTTCCTTGTATTTCTATACCCTTCTGTCTATTGGCACAGCTTTTCCTCCCAGTTGGATTTATACACTATGCCGACGGTTGTTGATCATGGCCACAATGTGTGACAGGTCCAAACTTTTCATCATAACCTCCATGAACTCCTCGTCTTTCCTCGCTCCCTCCACAAATTCATCCAGAGAAAGTTCACCTGTGTCAGACACAAACAAAAGGCATCAGAATCCACATCTGACAGTAAAAGGAATACAGTAATCTAACTTTAGAGACCACTTCCTATATAGGCACTGCTCTAAACCACTGAGGCCTCAGAGAGTCTTCTTAAGTTTTATGAAACTTCCCTTGTGTCCAGGCAACATCAGCTTCCTTTTTTTCCCACACAAGGGAAGGGGTACATAGGAGCAGTAGAAATGTCTGTCTAAGGAGTGGGATCACAGCACCCCATAAATAAGGCTGGATTATCTGCCTCCTTTTCGGTCCAACCTGTCGTAGTCCTAACATGCCCTATACTCTCTGGTTTTCATGGATAAAGGAAGTGACAGAAGGAGGCTGTGACAGGCAGAAATAGGTTTTCTGTCCTAGGCTAAAATGCCCTTGTGCAGGGAAGCAGCTCAGAACAGTTATTCTGCAGTAACAGAAGAGCCTGTGAGGATGTCATGAGTACCTAAAGAAGCAAGGAAAGAAATATCTCTGAGGGATATACAGTGACTATAGGTAGCATTGATCCCTTTTGACTGAGCACTTCATGTGTTTGCTGTACTGCCTGCAATAGATCCAGTGAAAAAGCTCTGAACTTTAACATTAAATTCCAGGGTTTCCTTTTCCTGCTAAAATATTTAGGAGCAGCTGGGGCCATTTGCTAATATTTTCCACTTCTAACTGGCATAAGCTACACTGCAACATACAAAAAGGAAAGAAACCAAACCAAAACAAACACCATTCCAAAACCTCAGCACCAAACTCATGTGGACAGAACACAGCTCAGAGTCAGTACAGGGAACAAATCCAGTCATATTCATTATGTATAATCCAAGGAGAAAAACACCTTTTGATTCATGGAGAATGCTTTACTGGCTGAGAATGCATATGAAAAAAATTATGAAATGAAGAGGCACAAAGTTCAATCAAGAAAGGAAGACACAGATGATTCTCTGTAGAGCAGCAACTATCTGAGCTGGATGACAAAGGCAGGAATCTTACCATCTCCATTCACATCAATCCTGTCAAAGACTCGGTTGGTGAACTCTTCTGCACTAGTTTCATGGTCACCACCATTAATAGCTCGAATAGCCTAAAATAAAAGAGCAAGAAATGAACCAGCATCATAGGAAAACACAAATCATCAGGCCTTATGGCTGGTGCTTAAGGGTGCAAAGGGAGCATCATTTTGGAGCATGGAATGAGCAGCAAAACCCAGAGGATCACCCTAAATCTGCTTAGGTACAGTTTATGCACTGCAGAAATGGCAGAATCAGGATCCACGTGACTGATCCACCTTAGGCCAGTTGGTGACCCTCCAGCCCACCAAGCCCCAGTAACAGTGTCAAACACCCTCTGCATCTGGCATTATGAAATTCCTTTGTTTTATGCTGTGGTCATTTATTTCTATTCTTGCTTTCCCAATTCCCATGTATATCCTGTTTCCTGTGTGTCTGGCTCTCCTGAAAGCTCACTAGAAATTAATTTTTGGCTTTAAAGTATTATCTGCTATTGTTTACTACAATTCTTATTCACAATTACATAGAGAAGGGTTCTCTTTTCTTTCCATGCCTAATTATCTCCTTTACTTAAGGATGTCAATTAAATATGTGGTTCTAGAACCTTTATACTGATTTCTAAGACAATTCACTTTCTAGTTTTCATATTTGATAAGTTTCTTCATTCTTTTTCAAAGGCTAATTTACTAAAATTAAGTATCACCTCAGCAACCTCCTAAGGCTGCCAAAAAAGACACTGAACTACACCCACAAAATTCAAAGGGCAGTAAATTGCTTGCCACCAATTGTTGCCTACAAGACTTGTTTCTTAAGAGCTTGGTGTTAATTATTGCTATCTACTGCTTCACTGTAATATCTGAGTATTTATATTGCAAAGTATTAGTAGAAGGCTGTATATTATTACAGTAATTGATTTTGGTTTGGTCTCTTTGATACCCAGCATTAAAATGCATATCCAGATGAGAATGCATTTCTAACATCTTAGTGCTTTTATCTGTGGACAGTTTAGGCTTCAAACCTTTATCAAATCAATGTCCTGACCTTTCATATTTAGAAATGTAATTTGTTTGGGGTCAGTGAATCTTTCCTGCATCTTGGTAATTTCCCACTGTCTAAATAATAATCTGTATTTGCAGCATAAATGACTCTGAGGTATTCATAGTGATCTTTATACCAGTAGTTCCAACTCTGTCCACAATAGCTATTTGCATACAATCCTTTCCGTTCAAAATCATTCTTCAAGCTATTTCCCAGTTTCAGGTATGTTTTATTGCATTGATATTTATGAGCTGCTTCTAAAAAGCAAATTGGGAATAACTCTCCAAATTCTCATGGGGAAAAGGACATATGAAGGGCACATTGCAGAGATGGCAGGTGACAAAGCCTGAAACCTTGGAAAGTGCAGTGTAGGTGCTGGGCAGCTAAACCAAATTCCTGGTTAGCTACGCTGTAACTTATGCTGTGATCACAGAGTCTGCCAAGTCTGACTGTTGCATTATGGGATGGTGGGGAATTCTGCTCAAAGAAGGAATGATGTTAAAGGTCCCATCCATGATCATCCACATGGTGAACAACATAAATCTTACTTGTGTGATTTTGTCTTTAAGGAAAGAGGAAAGACCACAGACCCCTGGAGAGTCACCTTAATGATGTTGAGCAGTTCATGTCGATCAATGCAGCCATTGCCATCTACATCGTAGAGCTTGAAATACCACCGCAACTTCTGCTCCATTTTCCCTCGGAGTACGAGGCTGAGGGCAGCCACATATTCCATGAAGTCAATATACCCATCCTGTGGAAAAATGAAAACCAAACTGTGACAGGAATAAATCGAGGGACTTGTAGCTCTAGAGATGTTTTACCTTATTGCTCTTCAGATTCACAGTTGAATAAGAAAGGCAAACAAATGGCACACAGACTTTGTCTTAGGAAAAAAGCTTTAGTGCACACATGCACATGCTATTCCTCTGGCCATTAAACTGGATTCCTAAAGTTACGATCTATTATATGTCTAGGCTCCTCTCTTCTCACCACCTACAGTGGGGAACCAGCCACTCCTCATGGCCAGTGTGAACAAATCCCTCTCTGACCAAAGCTGGCAGCCTTTGGCCTGCTGGGAGAGAACACGGAGCCCTGGCTGCAAGTTTCCTGTAATAGTCTGCTCTCCCTTTGTGGAAAACTATGCTATTTCATTAAGGCATAAACCTCCATCCTCTGGAAAACAGAATGACTGGGGATATTTTTTAAAATACATAGAACATAATTTGACCACTAGAAAAATATTCTGTATTTAGGTTTTTAACATTCCATTTCTTGAATCTACAAAGAAACTCACAAGCTCTTGTTTCTTCTGCATGAAAAAGCCAGACAGTAAAGGTTTGTAAGCCCTAGATTTAACCGTAAAATTTCAAGTGTTTAAAAACAAACTACAAATGAAACACTTATCTCCATCAAAGATTCCAAATAACTACTTCAACAAATTACAGAGCAAAAAAACCCTTTCATTTATTGAGGTATTTAAATTAAATCAGGTGCCTTTCTGGAATGGATGTAAATAAACATGTCGAAGGGGAATGCAGGTGAACTAGCAGAGCACTACTGTTCTACAGCAAGGATCACATTTGACATATTCATTCAGCGTGGGAAGAAGGGCATGACAGGCTCAGAGAGTTAGGGCTGGTCAGCCTGGAGGAGAAAAGGCTCCAGGGAGACCTTAGAGCCTCTTCCAGTACATAAAGGGGGCTTGCAAGAAGGCTGGAGAGGAACTGTGGACAAGAGCATATGGGATAAGACAAAGGGAAAACGGCCTTAAGTGAAGAAGGGCAAGTTTAGATTAGATGTTGGGAAGGAATTCTTCCCTGTGAGGGTGGGCAGGCCCTGGCTCAGTTTGGGCAGAGAAGCTGTGACTGCCTCATCCCTGGAATTGTCCAAGGCCAGGCTGGATGGGGCTGGGAGCAATCTGTTTTACTGGAAAATGTCCCTGCCATGGGGTGGAATGAGATGATCTTCAAGGTCTCTTCCAACCCAAACTATTCTATAATTCTATGATGACAATTTATAAAATCAGTCTATTGAAAATTTATCCTCTTTGTTCTCAGCATCTGAAGGTCCAGAGGGCAGATGATTCCATCCATCATGTCTGTGTTACTACAGGGTGGATCTTCCTCTGGGTGCTCTTGTTCCTTGTACTTGTTAATACGAGGAACTAAAGGATCTTAGATTAAGTGACTAAGTAATAACAGACTAAGACTAACTGATGCAGGTCCATCTGCCCTAGTTGCCACCGTCTTCACTCCTCTTGAGATCACTATCACTTCATTTAGATGATAGCTTTTTATCTGTTCTGACCAAGTTTGAATTTGAGAGTCTTCTTAAAAGATTATTTATCACATAACTCAGGGCTCACGCACAGTATCCATGAAAAAATTTTGAAGTCCTTAAACACCCCAAGGAATGAGAGAGGTAACATTAAAGAAAGACTTGTGCAAAATCCGTAAAGGTTTTGCTTTTCTTTATGAAACTGCTACTCATTGCTATCATCATCCTGGGCACTTAGGACCTCAGGATGAGAAAGGATATTCTTTGAGATTTTTAGTCATTTCCAGTCATTACATCTACCACAAGACTGTAGCTACCCTAATGGAGCCTGGCTGCTCCTCTCTTTAAGAATTTTGTAATATTTCTTAGCATTTCTTAACTCCTTATTCCGTCTCACATGTCAAAACTAAAGTCCTTTGCTCAGTCCTTGTGATTTCCTTCTTCAAGACTGACCCCGTGACTTCCCACCTGGTTCACATGCCTCTATGACTGGATCCTCCTTGAATCCATTTCACAGTCTTGGAGCAGAGGGCAAAGCTGAATTCTCCCAAAGACAAATTTCTTTGTTGTTGAGATTACAGGCCTGCAAGGACAGGCTGAAATATATATGGATACAAACCATGCAAAAGTGAGGGCCATTGTATGCTTAAAGGAATTATGGGGGCTATTGCTCATCACCAGCGGTCATCTGTCCCAGAGAGGAACACTACCCACCCTTTGCTCCTGCTTCATGAGGTGCATCCCTCACCCAGGGGAACCACAGGGGTTATCTGCCCATGCTCAGTTCATCTCAGCTTCCAAATACCTGGAAATTACTCCTCTGTGAATGCTATCATGATCTCTGTGCTATCTGATTCCTGGGATCTCTACGATCTCATACACATGTATTTTTGAAAAATAAGAACATGTAAGAAAAAGAATAATGAAACTAGCACTTTGATAGTCAAACAAGGCCAAGTCAAATAATACACAGGAAAGAATTTTCAAAATTCAAAGACGATCTTGCAAAAAGTAGTTAGTAATCAGGTGTTATTACCAAGGCTTGTGTTATCTATGTCATTATCTATGCATATTAATTTGCTCTTTGCATTTACCTATTTTACATTGGCAGCTTTCCACACCAGTGTTTGTGAGAGAAAAGTGAGGACTCTAAAAGGGCAGGAGTTGGTTCACTTTTAAGCAGCACAAGACAGTTAATTCCTTGCTGGAGAACTCACCTTGTTCATATCAAATGTGCGGAACATCTGCTCAATGTACCTGTTGGCTTCTGGATCCAGCCCTCGAAGCCCAAAGAACTGCTTAAATTCATGCTCTGTCAGCTGTCCAGAAGGACACTCCGTCATGAACTTCTTGTACCAGTGGTGGATCTCGACAGCCTGTAGATCATCCACAGTGGAGCTGCTATTGTTTCCCATGTGTGTCTGTGGTCAGAAGAATGATGCCACAGGAATGATCCTCTTCCTCCTGGGGCTCTCACAGCACTGCCTGTCTGCTCCTGTCCACGTTCAACACTAATGTCAGTTATGTGAGGGATCTAACCTTCCACAAGCCAATTATAAACATGAATCTGCTTAGAGGCTGATCTACAAACCAGAAAGTTTCAATGATACAAACACTCTTCTTAAAATGGATCCAAGATAATCTACTAAATCACTGCTATTTCAGGAGCTAAACCAGAAAGGGTGAGAAGGTTAATCAGACACGGCCACAGGGAGCTATATTGGTTTGGTAAACTACCCTGGTTTTAACCTTGATATAATTATACCTGAAGACAAGAGGAAATGGCTACAAGATGCGGGATGGGAGGCTAAGTAAAGATCTGCTCCTCTAACTGGATTTGAGAGTCTGTTTTCCCAAATAGACATGTTGAATAACTGGGTGAGGAGGACCAGAAAGTGTTATAGAGGTGGCCCAGCATAAGAGTGAGACTACATGGGGAAAACCTCACCTCCACACACACAAAGTGGCACAGAGGAACACAGGCAGGTGGGGAAACCCAAGTAATGCCCTGGACTGGCTAATCTCAGAATCACCACAGACCTGAAGTCACCTCATGAAAGGCTCATCTGTACAAAGAGGAACAAAGGGAGACAACCACAGGCCAGGGAACCCAAATAACCCAGTTAAGAGAAATGAAGGCCCTGTCCCAGCTCCTTCTAAGTCTATCACAGGGGAGCCATCAGCCCCATGGGCCTAGAGGTGATACCATCATGGTGAGTCAAGGGGAGAGGTTGTCAGAGTACTTTACAGACTGTGTACTGCCTGGGGGCATGGAAAACACTATGGGGGGCAGGGGAAAAGCACCTGGGATTGACTGCACAAGACTCACAACAGGATGTTTAGGGGAGGAACAAAATATGGGGAAAGGGATGGGTCTCGGTGTTTTGGGGATGAAGAACGGAAAAATGGAGGAAAAGTGGATATAAGGGGCGTGGTTGCATGTAGTATGGTGCTGGTCAGTATGAATGTCCAACCATACCCTGTGCCTGATCAGCACAGTCTTTCCTGTCTTCTAACATTTCTACCTCTTTTTTCTACCTCTTTCTTTTTCTGGCTGTGCAGTGCTGTGCACTGGACATCTGTGTGCATGGGGATTTAAGTGCCCACAGCTGGACTGAGTGAGAGACCATGTCAGTCTGTGATCACTGGTGAATGGCAAGCCAGACTAGACAGCACATGGATTAAGTGTTTTGGGAACTAGGTGTGGGTATCTCTGTTAGTGAGACCACTGGAATAGCTGACTATTATAAGGACCAGAGGTCCAGCCCAACTGCTGGAGAGACTGAAGATGTGGGGCCAAGGGAGCCCCACTTGTCCGTGTGTTTCTCCAATCAGGAGACAGACAGCTCCATGCTGGGAGCCTCATCACAGGTACTGGATGACACTGGATACACTGTGGGAGGGACCCACAGTGTACATGCCTGCTTGTATGTCTGTGTGTGCAAGGGAATCTGTACCAGCCACTGAGGTGGGCTGTGTGCCTTGGGAGTCTGGCATGCCCCTGTGCCAGCAGCTGGGGAGACCAGGCATTGAGAGCCAGCTGCTGGGCAGGCTGGATGGTTAAGCCCAGCCACTGTATGCATTTCCCACTGATAGATCTTCATAGAATCATGGAATGGTTTGGGTTGCAAGAGGCCTTAAAGATACCTGATTCAGCTCCCCTGCCACCAGCAGGGACACTTTCCACTGCAGCAGGTAGAGTCAAGTGGCTGAGGGGAAGAATCCCCTCCCTTGACCTGCTGCCATGTTTCTTTGATGGACTCCAGGATACAGCTGGCTCCCTGGGCTGTGAGCACACTTTGCTGTCCATATTCAGTTTTTCATTCACTAAGACCCCCAAGTCCTTCTCCACAGAACTGCTTTCGATGCACTCGTCACCCAGCCTGTATCTGTGTTTGGGATTGCCCCAGCCCAGTGCAGGGCCTTGTACTTGGCCTAGTTGAGCTTAATGAGGCTGGCATGGGCCCTTCTCTCCACCCTCTCCAGCTCCTTCTGGATGTCCCATCCCTTCCCTCTAGAGTATAAACCACACTACTTTACATGTACATTTAATGCCAAAACTTATTTTCAGTGTAATAGAAATTTTAACAGTCTAGTTCAAGATCCATCACTAATCTAGATTTAATTACAGAAAGCAAAGAAAAATAATGTAGGCCAAGCACTTATACACAAGAAAAAAGCTGCACTAGTAGCAATAATCTAATTAAAATTGCAACACCCACACTTTTTTTCTGTGCCTTTTCTGGTGTTACACTCACCTGCCTGCTGCTGCTCTGGGTATTAAGATTTGTGGTTCACTTGATGTTTGCAGGGAGGAGAGGAGTGTCATGGCAAGTTGTCAGCATCTGGAGTCCTTCACTGGAGGAGTGTGATCTTGCTAATGATTTCCTCATCCTCTTTTCCTTTTTTCCTTTCTTCTCTGTCCTTCCACTTAGACTTATGTATGCATGTGTTAGAGTTGAAAATACCTCATCCTACCTAGAATAACTGCTTGCTGTTTCCAGCTATCTAAAACCATGGTTGTGCCACACAGAGATAAATACACAAAATAAACCAGCCATAGTGAGGGAACTGCTGCTTGAGCTTTATGAAATCTGGCCCTACACCTGGCTGGGGGCACCCTCTGCTTCCAGTACAGGCTAGGAGGGGAATGGACTGAGAGTTCTGAGAAAGAAAACAAAAAACTGGACAGGAGCTGGCAGTGTGCACAGTCTCAGTAGCTCAGGCAGCAGGAAAGGGAGGGAATTCTGTCCCCCTCCTCTGTTCTTGGGAGGCCTCACCCTGCAGAGCTGCCCCAGCCCTGGGAACAACAGCAGGAGCTGGTGGAGCTGCTGGAGGAGCCCAGAGGAGGCCCCGGAGCTGCTCCAGGGCTGGATCCCTCTGCTCTGGAGCCAGGCTGGGAGAGCTGGGGGGGTCACCTGGAGAAGAGAAGCTTCCGGGGAGACCTTTGCAGCCTTTCTGTATATGGAGGGAGCTTAGAAGAGAGACAAAAGTCTTTTTCTGCCAAGGACTGTAGTGTCCCACAGGGATAACTGTGAATGAGGACAGGTTTGCACTGGACACCTCCAGAAGTGTCCAAGGCCAGGTGGGACGGGACTTCAAGCCATACGGTCTGGCGGAGGTGTCCGTGTCCGTGTCCGTGTCCGTGTCCGTGTCCGTGTCCGTGTCCGTGGGTGGGACCGGGTGACCCTGAAGGGGCAGCTCCCCCCGGGCCGGGCCGGGCCTGGGCCCAGCACTGAAAGGGCGGGAGCTCCACCTGCCTGGCCCCGCCCCCTCCCGGAGCCTGCGGCTGATTGGTCGCTGCCTTGCTATTGGGCGGGACCCGAAGGCCTCCTCGGGATTGGTGACTTTGTGCCATGTTGCAAGACAACGATGGCGCCGCGCCGGCTGCTCGGTCGCGATTAGCTGATGATCACGTCTACCTTCCGTACTCTGTAGCTGATTGGTCACTGTCTCGTNGGCGGCCTCGGCCGTAGCTCCGCGGTCCCTTCGGCGCCGACCCCCGCCGTGCGGCAGGTCAGTGCCTACCCCGCCCTCGGTGCTGTCCCCGTGCCGTGTGCGGCCCGCGGGCTCTGCCGCCTGGCTCTCGGCGCTGGTCTCGGGCCGCGGATCCGGGGCGGGTTCGCAGCTCCCTGGTGAGGAGCTGCGGGCCGGGCGGGCCTGTGCTCCTTCTCTGCGCTTTGCCGACCGGCCTGGCCCCGCCGGCGGTGGGACACTGCCGGCCGTGCCCCTCGGCACCGGCAGCACAGCCCGGCCGGGGCAGGGGCCTGCCCCGTCCGGTACATCCGCGTCGCTGCCGGGGCCCCTCGGCGCTGCCCGCCCTCCCCGGGGCATCGCCCGCCGCTCCCGGGGCCCGCACGGCGTTCCGGAGTTCCCCACCGGTCGCGGTCTCTCTCGGAGCCCTCTGCACAGTGTGAGAGGTTTGGTCGAGGGCTTGTGTACAGCAGCAATGGTTTCAATGCCTGTTTGATTTCCAAAGAAAGAAATGCAAGGAATGAACTTAATTTATGTGTAACAAACTTAGAGTAAATTGGGGAGGAACACTTCAAGTCTTTCTCTGCTCTCACTGATACCGGGGGGTAAGAAACGCCTGGTTTATGCCCGGCTTACTGCAGGCTGCGCTGTCACTCTCAGTGAGCTGAGTCTGTTTTGGTCAGGAAGAGAAATGTACGTCAGGGGGAAGGAACCTCTTTCAGACAACCGCTGGTAGTCACAGTATTCAAAGTGGAAGTGTCCCCAGCAAAAGTTCTTTAGTCATAGGAACGGTGAGCAAAAGGTTATTTTCAACTACAGGCAGCATGCAGAGGATCCTGGCTGACATCCTGAGCATGGTGAGGGTCCCTGTGCTCTGCTGTTCATTACAGAGGTGGGAATCCACATCCCAGTGTGAGCCTGGGAGAGCACCAGCCTTGTCTCAGAGGTGCACTGTTTGTTTTATTGGGTGAGGCAGTGGAACACTGACTAACCTCTGTCCTTTTGTGTTTGTCTACTTGTGTTTGTGGGGAAACTGGCCAGTATTATATAACACTGGGATATTCCTGCCACAGGTCCCTGAGGCTCATTCATAGGACACCACCACCCTGTGTACAGACTGTTGGCTTTGGGACAGAATTTAAAGCTGTGTTACGTTTGTTCCTGGATTTGCTCTCAGGAAGGGTTCAAAGAAGGCTGAGCCAGGCTCTTTACAGTGTGGTGTCTGGGGTCAGGATAAGAAGTCATGACCATGAACAGGAGGTTCCCCTCATCAACAGGAAATGCTTTTTCACTGTGTGGGTCACTGAGCACTGGCCCAGGTTGTCCCGGGAGTTGTGGAGCCTCTGTCCTTGGAGACATTCAGAAGCTGCCTGCACAGTGGTCCTGGGCAGTTGGCTCTGCGTGGCCCGTTTGAGCAGGGAGCTTGGACCAGATGACCTCCTAACTTCCCTTATTGAGGGGTTCTGTGATAAGATCTTTCATGAGCCTTTTATTTGTTGTCCTTCACTGAATTTTCTCCAACATGTTCCCTCCTCTTTTGTTCTGGGAAGCCTAGAACTGGACACAGTACTGCAGACATTGGCCTCACCAGTGCTCAGTAAAGAGGAGGGATCACATTCCTCCTGATAATGCTCCCAGTGCAGCCCAGGATGCTGCTGGCCTTTGCCATGAGGGTACAGTGATGGCTGAGGGTCAGTTGCCCTTCTCTGCAGAGCTGCTTTCCAGGGAAGTGTTCTGAGGGATTCAGAGCAGTAGGCCCATGTTTTCCCTGTTTGCTATAAACAGCAAACCTGTTACTGTTTATAGAATTATAGAGTCACTTTTTGTTCCCTGTTCACATCCCTTGCCATATTCAGCTGAGCTGAGAATATAATTTAAAAATGAGTCCAAAAGATGTGACTCTCTTATGACTTGAGTTCAGGTTATTAAAGTCCACGTTTGTGCAAACAGCTGCAGTTCCTCTGTTTGCACTTCGAGGAGGCAGCTGGGAGCCAAACCCAGCAAGGCTTATTAGCTTGAGTGCAGTATCAGGTTAATGTGGCCAACGTGGACAAAGGCCAAGGAATATTTTCACAACAAAATGCAGGCATGCATGCTTGAAATTGTGATGTCTGCAGCATGCAGGTAGGTGCTGAGCCCCGTGCCTATGCTGGTTACAGTGGATGTCAGCATGTCTGGCTGTTGTGTTGGGGCAGAGCATGGACAGCCCTGCTGTTCTGACTGCTTAGGGAGGAGTTGCATCCCCCAGAGCTTTCTGCAGTAGCCAGTCTGAGGCCTGGCTTCTTGCTGCACATTTTTTTTGCTTCACTAACTGCTGCTCAAGCATTTTGTTCTGTCACCTGAAAAGACTAATCTCATGTCATGCAGTGTGAGAAACCAGGGCATGTCTCTGCAAGAACAGGAGAAATCCAGAGCTCGCTTTTTACGCTTATTGCAAGTGACCAGCTGTAACAATCCCAGAGTGTACTTTATAGGATGAGCTTATTTCTTTGCTGTTGGATAATTTATTTTCCTCTTCTTTTTTTGTTTTTTTTTTCTCCTCTCTCTCCATCAAGAGTCTTGGTTCATGCAGACTGTCACTACCAAAAGGATAAAAAGGAAGGGCATGGAGGACATGTGTGTGACTGCTCTGCCTTGGAAATCTCCTTACTACTGAGTAAGCAGACCTGTGAGCTCCTGGGAGCATAAAGCAGGTTGGTGTTCACATGTCCTTTTGTGCTGTCGGTGCTCTCATGTGCATTGTGGCGTTTTCTACTTCTGCAAAATCAGATGGTTAGAAGGTGTGACTGCTACAGAGAAGTAATGCTCTGCTCCTCTCCACTGTCAGTATTTCCACACTTTTAAACTGCAATCTAAGAGCAAAGATTTGCTTACTAGGACAAAGGAGGTCAGGAGGGAGTGGATCTGTGTAGCCAGCTTCACGAGCCTGCTTCTAGCAAGGCAGAGACATCTTGTCATATTGAAAAATTTCATTGAATGAAGGTGATTGTAGTAATGTAAAATTGATCAAATGGCAAGTGTGAGCTTGCCTGACTTCATCTTGCACTACTGGAGCTTCTGTATTTGTGCAAATGATTTTTGCCATTTACAGGCACGAACAGATCTGTAGCCTTTCTGTTTAGAGATTTTAAGTGTCACGTGTGACCTGACTTCATAGAACACTACAGTGATAATTCTGTGATTCTGAAGGTACTTTGGGAGTTCAGTTAGTCAAATCCTTTGCTCTTAGCATGTCTAATGCCAGACTGGGTCGCTGTGAGCATAATCCAGTATTTTTAACATCTTCTCTGTGCATTTTTTTTCTTACTGAAATTGCTTATGCTGCAACTTGTGTCCTCTGCCTCATGTCCATCTGCCGTGGCCCTTGTAAGGAGAGTGTGGTGCTGTCTTTGGGTACCTCATCAGGGGCTGCAGGGAGGACAGCAGCTGTATCCCATTCCTCACCTGCCCTTCTTTGGGCTGAACAAGCCCAACATTCTTAGACTCTCCCTGTGTCTGGTAACCCAACTCCCAGTCATCTTGGGGGCTTTCTGCTGTCCTTGATTTAGTTTGTCCCTGCCCCAGGGACCTTGAAAGTGGGCCCGGTAATTGAATTGTAGTCTTACAGGTGTGAATAGAAGGGATTAGTTGCTTCCCTCCTCCTGCTGCCTGCAGTCCTACCAATGCAGCTCAGTGTACAGCTGAGCTTTGTTGTGAGTGTGCTGCTGGCTCGTGCCCAGCTGGGCCATCAGCACCTTGAACTTGTCTTCTGTGACACAGTTGTGATGCCAGTTGCTCCACAGCCTGTACCACTCACATGCTTCTCCCGTCCCAGGTGTATGGCTCTGTTTTTGCCTTTTCTGAACTTCACAATCTTTCTATTCATCTGTTTCTCCAGCCTGTTGAGATCCTTCTGGTTGGCAGGTCTATACTTTGGCTTATCAGCTGCTCATTAGAATTTGGTAATTTTATTGAGGTGGTTTTCATCCCACCATCTTGGTTCATCATGGAGAATTTAATTTGCTGCTCTCCCCAGAATGACAAGTTACATGTTGCTGGCTGGCACTGCTGCATATTTTTTCATTCTTCACTTCCGCTTGCTGGATCAGTTTGGTTCCTGAATTTCAAGGAACAAAAATATGCTAAGCAGCAGACAGGGAATATATGCCCTCTCCAGACTGTTTCCCTGTGTCAGGGTCCTGTCCTGTCCCAAATGTGACGTGCAGAGCTCTCATCATCTCTGATGTGACACACTTGCATCTGCTTAGCAAACATTAGGGCTGAATTCATCATTCCCACTTATTAGCAGAAAGTTGCTTCTCTGTATTTTCAGGCCATGTTTGGCCTGTAAAGAAGTAACTTCATAATCACCCTTCTTTTGAGTAAACTGAATAGATCATGGTTCTGTAATGTTATTGTTAAGAAAGATCAGGAATGAACTATGACGATTTGACATCTGGTATCAAAATGTATTTTTCAATCATTCGTGTAGAGTGGTGAAGGAATCCTCATGTATCTTGATATCACCATATCCTCCCCTTTTGTGTTTAGAGAGTCTGACTGCTTCTGTTAATGTGATCATTTCTTTATTCCTGAGGCTTTACTTTGGCTTTTCCCTCTTGGCAGTGGTCACTGCTGTAACATTAGAGATCGTCATGGAAGGGGCTTATTCTTTTTAGCAGTTTTGACTCTGTAACTGTATTCAGACTTTTATTTTTGTTTTAGGCTGAAGATGCTGAGCCGTTTGTCAGGTTTAGCAAGTACTGTTTTACAAGAGCTGTCAGGGGAGGATGGAGATGCAGTTACTGAACCCTCTACTGCTGTAAGTACAGTGTTATATAAAGACTTTCAGTTCTTACCGGCAATTAGTTTGGGGAGGGCGAGTCATTAGACTGCAATTAGAACTGCCTCCTGCTTCTTCCTTACTGTCTAGATTGAGCTGTCATTCTACTTTGCTTTTCCTGTATTCCTCACCTCTTAAGTTAGCTCTTTTGTGAGGCAGACCATAACCTACCTCTTCAGTTTCCACCTCTCAAGGTAATCCTAGAAAAAAACCCTGAAATTATGATGAAGGCAGACTTTTAAGAGCACTAGTGATTGTGTATAGCAGAAAGGGGAGCTCTGCATGACTGGGTGACAGTGGAAGGCTTCATGTCTATGCTGCCCTTTGGTATTGAGGCAGTGGGCAGTGTCTGAGGGTGCCCCTCATTTCAGATTTGCTCCATACTCTGGTGTTCAGCAAGGTACTCTTTGCTTTTGTATATTGGCTCATGGATACCCTGAGCTTTCCTCCTGGATTCACCTACCTGTATAGTCCTACAGAGTCCCTGAAATGCCTACAGGGACCAGGGAGCTGAAGGTGTTATTTGGATGCTCTGCTGCAGGCAGTTAATATGTTTTTCCTTCAGAGTACTTATTCCACTGTTTCAGGCACAAGCCTTGGAGCCAGAAGCAGAAAGCATGGAGGAGGCACCTGAGGAGCTGTTGGAGCGCCTGGCCCAAACAGAAAAGCTGGTTGTTCAGCTGAAGGATTTGATCCGAGAAAAGGATGCTCTGCTCCAGCAAAAAGAAACTGCACTCAAGGTATCCTTTCCCCTTCTCTGGGAACCAAGAGTAAAATGCTGCTTCAGCTTTCTTTGCAAGGCAGTCACTGGTTTCTTTTGAACTCTGTCCCTTGAAAGGAAGTGCTGGGGTAGAAGCTACAGTTTTGATCTGTGAGGCATTTCAGAAAAAATTTGTATTGTGGATATGTTTTAAATAGTGCTCTTACTGGGTAGTCAGGGTTGGATAGAGAATGGCAGACTGGCAAGTTGTTTAACTTCTCAAAGTGGTGCTTCCTGGGTGACAGCAGGAGGCTGAGGTGGAGTCAGTTTGTGTCCTTCTCTTACAGGAAGAGCGAGAGGCTGCGGATGCGAAGCTGATGAAACTTAAACTTCAGGCCAAAGCCAAACTGGCTGCTCAGAAGAAACGCATCGAGGAGCTGATGGGGAAAGGATCACCACTGCCTACGCAGGCCTTATCAGAAGAGCAGGAACATCCCAAGGTCAGGAGAACAGGGCCACTTAAATGATGGAGCTTCTACAGATAACCTGGTGCTGCTGCTGTTTCAGGTCCCAGTGAGCCAGCAGGTCCTATTTGTCTTGTCAGCAGGATGTTCATAGTTCCAGCAGGGGTGTCTGTGCCTGTGCTGTAAGAAACTGATCTGTCCAGCTTTCTTGTAGTGAATGTGCCCTTGGAGTTCTCAGCTTGATCTCCTCAAGGGCGCAGACTACTTTCCCTTTGCATAACTTTGGTAATACATTGTAGCCAATCTCTTTCCTGCAGGAATTGTGTGTCTGTCTGGGCTTTGAGTTTCAAAGTATTACCTGTCGTGTGAGTATAGCAAAGGTTGGCTGGAGTACAAGAACAAGGAGGTCATTAAAACTGAAAGGCACTAACTTAAATATAAAAAAATAAATATGAATATATTTTCCAGCCATGTAACTTCCTGATCCACCACAAAGTTTTATGGTCGACAAGCCATGATTGTGTAACACTAGGTAAAAACTGAGGGGAACCAAGACACTAAAGAAGCTGTTAGCTACTAGCTAGAAACTCCCATTGGAGCTGGTAATTTTTGAAAATTTAATGCTGTTCTGCTGGCCACATAGTTTTTTTTTGAAAAAGTTAGTTATATTAAGCAATACAAGTGGGACAGAAGTCCAAACAGAATGCAAGACATCAGATGGTTTTCGTTAAGTGAGAGAAGATGGAGGTTATTTCAACACTGAAAAAAATGTAATATAAAAGGAAACATAAAAAGGTTAGTGCCAGAGGTGTCAGGTGAGAGGTGACAAGTGAAGATTGGTGCTATGACTTGTGCTGACTATTTTTGACTGAGAACATCATAAAATCATAGAAATGTGCTGTTGTCATTAATTTTGCAATACTGTCTTGAGAATCTTTCTCCATGTAAAACATCATTTGGTTCTCATACATGAAGAATTGGAGGATCTTGAGGAGTGACATAATACAAAAATAAAGCCAAATTTAACAAGTGCACTGTCTAGCCCTTGTGGTGTCCTGCCACTGTATACTGCAAGGCCATGAGCCACATTTCCTGGCTGCAGAGGCCAGTGAAGGCCTTGGCATTGCTTGTCCCTGGGCATTGCTCTCCTGCTGCTGAGGCTCTTTTTTAGCTTAATCATGTGCAGCATGTGTGTGTAACAGCTGTGTGCTGCTACTTTACTTTGTGTAGACTTGCTTTTGGGGACTGGTGAGTGTTCTTGCTTCAAAATTCAAATTTACCAGTTGAAGGAAGTAAAATGAGAGAAAGCTTATCATCAGTTAATTGGTGTGACATAGATGTTACGTAGATGTTACAAAGATGCCGAGTCTTTTTTGTACAAGGTGGTTACCCTTCTAACTATTGTACTGAGAGTGGCAAGGCCTCATGTGGAGTCTTGTCATGTTCTCCTCACTTGGAATCAGGAGAGATGAATTCTAAGAGCAGCACAAGACTTTCTTTTCTCCTGTTGTGTTGCCAGCTGTGCTGACAAGACACTTGGATATCTCGGTTATTTAGTCAACCATTGTCAGAGACGAAACATCATTTCATTCTGCAGTTGTGTCAGGAAGGTGAGCATTGAGAAAGTGGGAGAACTGTTAAAGTGAAAGCATAGTGCAGGTGGATGATGAGTATAAATTAGCCTTAGGAAAAATGGCCTTTTAATTAGAGGAATGAGGTCTTGAGACAGTCTCCAGTGGACATGGTATGGACCAGAGCCTTATTTAGTTTGGGTTAGAACATAGTTTGAGTGGAATTATATTAGGGCATTTACCTGCAATATTATGTATTTGAACCAGAAAGCACTTTCCAGATTCTTTCTTGTAAGGTTAGACCTACTGAAAAGCTATAGAATCCTTTATTCACACCTATTTCCCCAAGTAGGTGCTATCCTAAGTAGTGGTGTTATTTCCTAGACAGATACCCTGTCATTTGAAGATGAAAAATTTAGATAAGGGTTACATGTTGTGCTGAAGTATAGAACATTAGCAAAGGGCTGGGGTTTTTCCTGTCCATAATGTGGGCCCTATGGAACGTCTGTATTTTAAATATCTAATTAGTACTGGTACTTTCTGGGGTTTTAGCAGAGTGCCTTGTTTTCAGAAGAATGGAAATATCAGCTTATTTCTTTCTGTTAGATAGAACCTGTATACAGAACAATTGAGGCTTCTCTTAAACTTTTAAAGTGGGTAAAGATAAACTATGTTCAGACAGAAGAGCTTACATAGTTTGAAAAAACGTAATATTTGAATGCTTGAGCTGTGGGAACTTTGTGGCTGTGCTACTGTCCTTAGTTGCAGCACTGTGTGTCGTGGCCAGAGTGCAAGGACTTTATAAGAAGCTTTTCCAAATTCTACCATAGAAGTCAATCCTGAAAGCTAATTACAAGTAAGAAAACTAATCCACCCATCTTGCCCCCTGGCAGCAGCTCTGCCCCTGCATTATAAGTTATGTATATCCTTGGCTTCTCAGCTTCCTGCATTCCTGTTCTTTCTTTTTCTGTCCTGTTCTATTTCTAAACTTAAGTGCAATTCAAGGTTTCTTGTCTGTCTGTTCTACCCACTGCCAAAGACCATCTCTCTAGGTGAAACATCTTTTGAGGAACAGTAACTTCTTACTTATTCTTACTTCTTATTCTTATCACACTGACTTCTAAAAACCTTAATAAATTACATAAATACTGTGTAGCATCCCTGTGTTATTGGTGGTCTTTGACTCAATGCCTGTCAGAAGTAAAAAGGAAAAGATGCATTTTGTATGTATGCAGTATGAAATACCCAGCACTGAGTGCTTGCAGTAGCAGGGAGTGCTGAGATGAGAATGTGGAGGATGTTTGCCCTGCTCAGTAACAGGTGGTGTGCTGGACCTGCCTCACACAGGTGAGAAGCACAGCTGTGGGTTCAGGGACCCCACTCAGGTCTGAAGCACAGCTGTGGTGTCCTAGAATGTTTAATGTTTGCCCCTTTCTCATGTGTTGGATATTCTTCTATATCTAATTTAAAAATGTTTTCATTTCTGGTATTAGAGAAATCTGTGATGTTAAAAAGCCTCACAAATCAAAGTGAACATACCATAAATTATGTATTATATTGTATTTAATAATCTAGTCTACCTTAGTTGATATGATAAGCAGTCACAGGCAATTCCACAGCAGTTCAAGTGATTTGATATTTTCCAATTAAAGGTATCTTGTGCATATCTACAAAGAAATAGGGGAAATAGTTAATTAACATAGGCCAACTTCATTTAAAGAAACAAAGGAAATGTAAAGTTAAGAAATGAAGCAATCTAGTAGAAATAAGTGTCTGATTAGGAGGCAGGAGTGCAGTAGCGTTCTAGGTAATTTTTTTTTAATTAACCAGTAATACTGACAAGTTTACTTTCTCCTGTTTCTCTTGTCCCCACTTCTTTCTTCTTGCAATGTCAGAACAGTGAAAATACAAGTCAAGGACAGAGAGAGGAAGTGGAAGTACTGAAGGAGCAGCTCAGGGAGCAAGAGGAGACTGTTCAGGACCTGAAGGAACAGCTGACTCTAGCCAAAGTGAATCTGAAAGATGCTGAAACCAAGTATGCAACACAGGTACGGAGGTTTTTTCTGTTCATCAGACTGTGTGTTTCCACCCCACCGCTTACACCAGTATGATAGAATAAACAGCGTTTACACAAGTGGTTTTTAATTCCTTTCCTGTCTGTTTTTTCATTTTTGTTCCTCCTCAAATCACCTAGGTCCCTCAATTTCTCTGCCTTTGGTTCCTTCTCTCAGTATTCCACGGGTCTTTCCTAATCCCCAAATGCACTTCACCTGCCCCCATAGTACCTCCTCTATCCCCAGGGCAGAACCACCCTTGGTGCAAAAGGTGCCCCACAGGTAAGCAGTGAGTTTCACCCTTGGACAATGGGACTGCTGGCTCTCTGAGGAGGGAGAAACAGTCTCTGGAAGGGACTTGTGTTTCCTTCTTGTCAGTCGGTGGAGCCATTGCTACAATCTTGTTGATGACTTCTGTGGGATCTGTCATCATCCATCTTGCCACTTCACCCCCAGGAACTAGATCTCTTTGGCTGGTCCCTTGACCTTGTTCTTTTTGATGGCAAAACCAGCTTTGAGGAGAATCTGAATGATTTTCTCTCCTTTTTCAAAAACTGCCTTTGCTGTGTCTCCCCATACAATAATATCATCAATGTATTACAGGTGCTCTGGGGCCTCACCCTTCTCTAGTGTAGCCTGAATTAGTCCATGGCCAAGGATAGGACTGTGTTTCCACCCCTGGGGCAGTCGGTTCCAGGTTTACTGCACACCCCTCCATGTAAAAGCAAACTGCAGTCTACGCTCTGCTGCCCGGGGATGGAGAAGAACCCAGCAATGTCAGTGGTGGCACCACTTTGCTGTCTTGGACTCCAGCTCATACTGGAGCTCCAGCATGTCTGACACAGTGGCACTCAGCAGTGGGGTAACTTCATTCAAACCAAGATAGTCCACAGTCGATCTCCATCCTCCATCAGACTTACGTACGGGCCACATGGGGCTGTGGAAGGTTGAGTGGGTTCTTGCTGACCAGCCCTTGGCTCTCCAACTCTTGGATCAACTTAAGGATGGCAATCACAGAGCCTCTGTTTGTTCAGTATTGCCATTGACGCTTGGTTGTAGTGGCAGTTGGCACATCGTTCCTTTATCTGAGTCAGAATTTTGGTTCTTCCCTGCCTGCCTTTGTTGTTGTGCATTGGGCTCTGCAGCAGCTGGGGCAGTGTTCTTCCAGCTGCCCGACTGTCTGTGCTCTGCTGTGGCTGTGCAGGGCAGCTGCTTAGCACAGGATGTAACAGCTGGTACTGTATGTTGTAGTTATTCATGGAAATAGTTTTGTTAATGCTCTAAATTGCAGGTTTAGCTTTTGAACTGTGAATTTGGCTGCATCCTACACAAAAAAACCCCAGAGTTTTATGAACTGTTAATTATATAGTAATCATAGGTTTTATTATTCTATATATTTGTAGATTAAATTCTATGCTTTTTGCTTTCTGGGGTCTGACATCTGATCAGTTATTCTACACATACTGGTAGGATAAAGATACCATTTGACTGAGGTGACATATAGGATTGTCAAGCTGAAAACTTCATCACACACATAGTATGCTGGTGCATGTTGAAAGCAAGCCTGTGTGCCTGTCAGATTCATAACCTTGTTGGGTTTTTCTTATTTTATGGCTTATTTTTTCAGCTCAGCTCCCTGCAAGAAGTAATTCAGGAGAAGGAAGCTCTCCTGGAAGAGCAGGTGCAACAGCATCAGGCTGAATTGCTCAAGATTGTGGCCCAGTCAGATCTGGAAGTAGAGATGCAACAGGTATTTTTGATAAAATAATCTTTCCATGGGAAGCAGAAGGAAAAGGAGTTTTACCAGAAGACACCCTGAGAGAGCAGTTCTCATTGAAGTAACTCAGAAGGGGTGAGAAGAGAGGTGTTTTGTTTGGAGTTTTTGGGAATGCTAGTTTGGGCTTTGAGTCCTAGCTTCAATCTGCTGGTTTGCTACCAGTTGAAAAGACAGTTAAAAAAGTATTAAATCATTGTGCTCCAGTTCCCTGTTTGCAAAGCAGTTGTGAGTTCTTCATACTGCAACAGGGCTCCAGAATTGGTGTCAGCAAAGATGAACTGATTCAGGCTATTGAAGTAACTGTGTAATGAAAACCAGGTGTATGGATGAAAGCAGGGAATCTTCCTGTCTTGTGTGAACCTCCCTGGTTCTGGAATAGCCTTTTCTTTCTCACAGAACCTGCGCACACTCCAGAGAAAGCTTGAGGAGCAGGAAGCTGCTCTGCTGGGACGAACTCAGGTGGTAGAACTTCTGCAGCAAGAGTTACACTCTGCTGAACAACAAAACCAGGTACCTGGGCATGCTTTTCATTGCTTTGCTCTCATGTGTGTGTGCTTTGTCATCAGCTTGGAGGTTACCAGATTAGCTTGTTTCTGGTGCCAGGTTTCCATCCTGAAATCTGCTGGGGCCTCCCTCAGGTCAGGTGTTGGAGCTGCAGTTCTGTGTGCACAGCTGATCAATGGGGTGCTGCAGCTGCCATCTCTAGTGACCCAGGTTCTGGGCAGGTGGAGAGGGACTGCATCTATCCATACCCACGCTGCTCACTGGACTTTCAAAGCCACCAAATACACAAACTTTTGCCAAAGGCGGAAGTTCCTAATGCAGTGCTGCTGTAGCCTCAGTGTTCTGGACTGCCATATCCAGGCCAGATCAGAGCAGAAACAGATATTCTTCAGCATGTCGTGCTTATCTGATGACAGAACTTCTGGAGTGGAATTTGCTCTCACTGTGCCAGTTTGGATCATGAAGATGATGAGATCGCTTCTGTGCATATATGACTATATACATGTGCTCTTTGAGACAGGGTTTAATACACAACCTATTAAAAGGTTGGTTTGCAGTTAGAGCATGAGTGGCTTTTTCATTTTTCCAGCACCTGAACTTCTGAAAATTCTCCATTCCTTTAGAAGAGACTTACACTGAATCAGTCTCATGTTTGTAGGCTGCATGATCTCCAGCCAGGCGAGGGCTGGACCTTACTTGGATCATTTTTACACACTTAGGCCCCGTGTATTTTCTTGTCCTGTGGTTCCTGGCCAGGCACAGCAGTGGGTCCTCTTACTACCAGGAAGAGGTGAAGAACCTCAGTCAGCTGGCTTGTGCTCACTACCAAGTGCATTGCTCAGCAGGGTGTTTCATAGGGTAGTGGCATGGATATCTTCATGACATTGGTTGTTGGGGTCCCCTGAGTCCTCCTCAGTGTCTTTGACTTCCCTCATGCACATTCTGTCATCCGAAGGAGGCTTGGTGTACATACCAACTTGAGGCCATGTGGCTGAAGCTTCTCTTCCTACCCATAAATTAAAAGGAGCTCCTCAGCAAACTCCTCCCAAAATTAGCTATTCTGACTGCAGGTCCAGGACGAGGAAGTTTGTCGAGAGGAGTTTGGGCAAGTGGAAGGTCTGTGTCTGTTTCTTGGTCAACTTAAATCTCTGGCCAGTGTTGACCAGCCTTCTGAGATCTTTCTTAGAGCACTGAGCACTGTGTAGAGCACTCTGTTTGTTACCTCCAGGTTCATATTTCAGCATTCCCCTTTCATACACACACTTTTGTTCTGTTTTTTTTAATTTCACTCTATAGTTGTTACGTTCTTTCCTCTTTTGGGAGGCTTGTTTTCTTCTAAATGAGAACTCATGGCCAGTGTTCTATTGCTTCTTTTCTCTGAATTTCCCTTCACTAAATCAAGACTTACCTTTTCTTTGCCAAAATGATGAGTTGTTTCTCCCAGCATTGCTTTATTGCAATTTTCAGATAGTAGGGCAGTTTCTTTCCAACAAATAGAGATTTCTGACATATTTATTTCCTGCTTTCTGCTATTCCTAAGTTTTAAAAGGATTCAATGGAAATCTTAAAATATAATTCTGGTACTTTCTTTGTCAAGGTACTGAATGAGTTGAGAGATAAATTACTTTCTTTATCACTTTACAGTCACTCTTAGATCAGTGCCAGAAGATGGAAGTGGATCTGAGCTCTGTGAGGAATATGCTAGATGTGGAGAAACAAGAGTCTCGGGATCTCAGGGAGAAGATGGAGCTGGAACTAGCTGAGAGGAAGCTGTCTTCCCATTGCTTGCAGGAGGAGGTGCAGCGCCTCTCAGAACAGCTGGAGGAGGCAAGAAGGGCACAAGCTGAACTAGAGGTGAAGTATAAAGACCTGGAGCAGGAACACAGGCTGGAGGTGGAAGAGAAAAAGCGGCAGATTGAATGTCTCATGGTGGCTGAGCAGGAGCTGCAGCGTGGCCGCGCTGCCCTCGTGGCTGAAAATGAAGAGCTGAAGCAGGACCTTGGGCGGCTCCTGGTGCCGTCTGCAGAACATGGAGCTGCAACACCCAGAGCACAAGGTGAGCAGGTGCTCAGGAGCCTGAGCACCATTGGGTTGCCTTCTCTTTGGCTTTGTTTTTATAAAGCTCATAGGAATGGCTTGGTATAACAATTCCTAATTGCACAGGAATGTACGACTTGTGGTGCTGCTTCAAACCAAGGGGGTCTGGTGCAATGCCACTGTTCTGGCCTTGGCAGCTGCAAGAGGAGGAGCAGAAGAGTAGGGCAGCAAATACAGTGCTTTGCTTGGGTGCTGTCCCAGCCTCTTATCTTTTGAGGCTTATGGATTTCTTGAGCCAGGTGTATTTTTTAGTAGATTGTATTAACTTGCTGGATTTTTTCCATCAACTTATGTAAGTCTTTTTTAGGTGGGTCACATTCTTCAGAGTCTGAATTTCTACTGAAATAATAAGTAAAATAACCAAGAAAAGCAAACAGTACAATTTTCTCCGTAGACCTGTATTAAAGCTAATAACATTGATCTTGCCTCTTATTTCCAATTGGTTTTCTTCCAACTCCTTTATGGCCCAAAACTGAAACAGTGACTAAGAGATAAGGGATCTCATAAACTATTGTTCATGTGTGTAACTTGGATGTAGTTCAGCGAAACAGACAAGAACACACCTTAACTCCCCTTTTTCTCTTTCATCAGATGAACTTGTACAGAAATATAAAGAATTTGTCTGCTGTCAGAATGAGGTGAAATCCCAGTTAGAAGTGCAAGTCTCTGAACTCAAGCAGCAAGTATGATATTTTCATATGCTTCTCATTAAATTTTCCCATGTGTTGAGGACCTGAAACCAAATGAAATTTCTAGAATTCTTTTTTTTTATCATGTATTGCTTGAGAAAGGCTTTTCTTGGTTCTCTCAGCTGTTGGGCCAGATGTATTGTGATTATTGAACACTGAGAAAGAAGTAGGAATTAATTTGAACTATTTGAAAGTTGCCACTTGATTTTTTTAAAAAGTTAACTGAAAGAGCAAAGACTGATGTGTTTTTATAAACTGTATTGAAATTTATCTTTCTTCCCCCGTCCTGTGTTTAAACAGGATGAATCAACTTCACAGGAAAAAATAATAGATCAGGAAGATCAGAACGAGACTTCATTCCTACCCACAGAAAACTTGGAAAGACAGAAGACTGAAGGTAGTTATGATTACCTTACCTATTTTAGTATTATTAAAATATTTAAGAATTATTTTAGAATGAGATTGTACAACATAAGACATAACTGAAGTAGTAGCTTGCCCCTTGTACAAAATGCTGACACTCTGCAGGTGGTACTTCTGGGGGTGTTACTTTTGATGGCTTTTGCTGAAACAATAAAGGGCCTGTACATATGCCACATATGAAAAAACCCAGGCAATGAAATTGGTTTTGAGTGTCTGGGCATGTAGACTGGTGGCAGCAATATCATCTGTCAGAATTATGCTGTAAAACAATGGGTTGCCTCAAGTGTTTGCTTTAGGGTCTGCTGCACTGTGGTTATAGACTGTCTTGATTTTTACAGAAAGAGATTCCTTTTGCTTCCTGCCATTCAAAGATAAAACCTTGTCCTAAGAATCCTAGTGGGGGACTAATCACCAATAACTACTGGTTTCCTTGTAGACATTGAGCACATGTTGACACAGAAATCCAGCTTTTAATCTGATACCATGCCCTGAGTTACAATTGAGTATATCCAAAGTGCACCTGGAAAATTTTCATCAGCTTTCTTAAAAAGCAGCTCCTTCTTCTGCTGAAAGGAATTCCACCTGAAAAATGCAACGACACTGAACCTCATTGTTGTGTTACTTAAAACATCTTTCTAGTGCATGTTTAGCTGCATATTTACTTCAAAACAAGCCTTTTTAATTGTCATTCTGTTTCTAGTGGGTGTGTTGAACACTTGGTTACTGGCTTTTTTTTCAGGTTTTAAACACTGGGAGATATAATTTCTTAAAACCTCCCCACCAAAATATTAAATGAAACATGTAGAAAAATCCTCATCTTTCAAGCCTGCTTTGTAGGTTCTCAGTACTTTGTTATTCCTCTTCATCTTGTGATGACTTTCTAATTTGTTAGTCTTATTTAGAGTGAGCTTCCTAAAACTGCCCACAGTACTCCATTCCTCAAATAGATTGAAATAAGGATTTATATTATAATATGAATTACAGTTACCTTATATTTTGCAATTTCTGGTAATTTTCAAGCAGACCTCAACAAATGCTTTCAAATAACTATCAGTGTTTGAAATACAAAGGTTCTTGAAATTCTTGTACAGTCTTTTAATTTTCATGGGTTTAGCAGTGCATTGTACAAGAATATCTGTCACTCTCTTTACATACACATGGATTCCTTGAACTTTTCTTGAGGCAGCTCTTTGAGTGACTGAGGGTCTCTCTTCCTGCTCCCTAAGAGAACACTGACTTTATCTTTTTCTACTTTGTCTGTATGACAAGAATTGTTCTTATCTAAAAGGTGCTTAAAACAGCATGTTGTTTTGGTGGTTTGCCTCTAAAAAAACCCCAAGCCATATTATCCAATGCCAGTTTTATATATCCACTACGTAAGTGTTATTAACAGCCACATGTCCTTTCTCTAAAGCTTCTGGAAGAGTATCATGTTACTGTCTGAAGCAGTCTTAATTTTCAAAGAAATTTTTTTGTGTTTGAATGTTTCAGAAATACCACATTTGCAACTTGTTCTCCAGGAGCCTCAGCAGGAAGCTGTGATTGTCACAGAAGATGCTAAACAGGTAATGATTAAGCAGCTGAAGTAAGCTAAAACTAAAACAGGTCAAGGACTGACTTAAAACCAGCTAAGCTGTCATGGCCTTTTTTATCAATCCTCTTTTGAAGGTTATTAGCTGGATTAATGATGGAAGGCAGAAATAGCTTCCAAATACTGCTTGCACTGTTTCTATCAGACTGTTTCCTTTGCTAGCTGTGTGGAATTCTTGTGTCCTTCATCCAGCCAATCCATATTTGTGCTATTTTCTGCCTCTTGTCAGTTAGTTCTTCAGCAAAACCATGGGCTAAACTGAGGCAGGTCTCTGGAAACTCAATTCCAAAGGCTTAGCTGTCATTATAGGATGCCTTTTCAACCAGCCCTGTCCATTCCCACTGCCCTGATGGGCATCTGGCAGACTAGCTGGGGAGAGGTATGTGCTCATGAAGTAGGAGCCTGGTGGGCACAGTCCTTGTCATCTCCCACTGTGGGCAGCCATGGGTACAGCTGCAGTCAGGCTGTTGTTGAGAAAAGCACAGGATTAGGGACCTGCTGCTTGGCTTCACACTCAGCCCAGAGAGGGAGATGACAGGCTCTGTGTCCCTGTGCTGAGGATTTGCTGTGGAATGGGTTTTTAGCTTAGAGCAAGGTCTGGGCTCTGCAGCCAGCTCTGCTTGAAAAGGCAAAGTGCTCCAGAACTGGGGGCTGGAGATGGTGTAGTTACAGCAAATGTTAATTTTGAGGACTTAATCTTGTTTCAAGTCTTTCCATTGTTGAGTTGTGGTTTTTTACTTGCATTTTTTTAGGGTGGGAGGGAGCAGGGTTTTTTTGAGACATCCTTTACTTAGTTCTGACTCGTCATTTCTTTGTTCTCTAGTTGAGACCTTTTCCCATGGAAGTGGCACTGACGGTGCCAGTTGTTTGCTGTGGTGAAAGGCAACGAGTGTTGGGAGCTGGCTAGAAATATTACTGTGCATTTTATATGTATGGTAACTTATAAATGGACTCTTCAGAATAAAGAAATTAGTAGATGAGATCTTAGTTCTTGTATGACTGTCAGCAGCAAATTAACCAAATTCCTGGGCTTTATTATCATCTTTGGGCAGAAAGAGTCCATGTCTGTGAAACAGCAAAATCTCCCCTCCCCTTCCAGCCTGTCAAGTTCTGTTCCATTTGGCAGAGAAGTTGGGGACTTAAGAGACTGTTCTGGAGTGGTTGGTTTGTCTGTGTGATGGAGCCTGGTGTAACTTTCTTGGGGAGACTCCTGGTTCTTTATCTGCTGGAGCAGCAAATGGCAAACACTGAAAGGCACATGAAAACATTAATTTAATTTAAAAGCCCAGAAGAGTTGATTTTTTTTTTAACATTCTGTATCCTAAAGGTGTTGTTGCATCCCTGCAGCAGCTTTTAAGAGCATCTTTCCTTCAGTGGTTCCCCTCCAAACTGCTGAACAGCCTTTACAGCATGGCATGTTGGCTTATTGGTGGGCTGCTGGTCTACAGTTTTTGGGGAGGATTTGTGACTGCTTTTCTTTCATGATCTGTTTCTGGAGATGGGAGGAAACCTTAGGATAGTTCTTTGGAAAAAGCCAAGCACTTTGTTCCAGGTGCTTTGTCTAGTGCTTTCACTTTAGCCATGGACACAGACTGGAATATGGGCTTCTATCCTGTTTATTTGCTGTGTTAAATGGACAGAATTTTCAAAGCCTGGAAAATGTGGCTGGATAAGTACACTAGAGGGCTTGTGATAATCACAACAGAACTTAAACATTTTAGAGTCATACTATATTGTAATCAAGAGAAAAAGAGGAAAAATGGAATAGGAAGTTGCCCTTATGGTCTGATCCTGAAGCCAGAATCTTTCATGCTGCAACTTCAGAAATGGAAATGAGCAGAAGTGACCTGGGGAGTCACAGAATTGTTGGGGTTGGAAGGGACCTCTGGACATCATCTAGTCCACACCCTGCTGCCAAGGCAGGTTCCCCCTGTTTTTAGTGAGGTTTCTATTTATTGCAGAAGCCAGCTCAAGAGAGGGCATCCTTAAGCTACGAAATGTGGAAAGCAGATACTTCTAAGTGGGATCTTTCCCCGAGATTCAAAGGAAAATTGACACTTGCTATTTTCTTGCAGGCAAGAACAGATAGTTTTCCCAAAGGAAGCAAGCAGCTTACTGAGGAGAGTTGTTCAGATGGAATTCTAGAATATATTGCTGCAGAGAAACAGAAGGAGCTGTCGGTGTTGCTGCTGGAATTGAAAGAAGCCCAGGAAGAAATAAATTTTCTGAAAAGCCAGCTCAAAGGCTCCACCAGCCAGACTTCTACAAGCTGCCAAACAGAAGCTAACCAGCTGGAAGAGAATTCTCAGATACAGAGTCTGGAGAGGGAAGAGCAGAAGGCTTCAGATACACAGAATGAGTTGGGCAGTAGCTCATTACAGAGAGAAAGAGAAATGCAGCAAATTGACCTGTTTCAGGAAAACAGACTCAGTCTCCAGGCAGAGCCCCAGGGGAGCCCTGTCTCCTGCAGGGGTGAGGTGGGGACAATGCAAGGAGTCTCTACAGCAGATCCAGAGCCTGGCACCTCTCAATCTGAAGAAGTGGTAAAGTTACAAAACCAAATTACAGAACTGCAAATAATTCTGCGGAAATCAGAAGAATCCTTTAAGAAAGATGTAGGAGAAAAAAGTGCAGAAATAAATAGGCTAAACCAGTTAGCTGAGGAATACAGAAAAAAAATAGAGGATTCTAACAGTACATTTTGTGTTTTATCTGAAGACCAAGATCAGCTTATGTGTCAGGTCAAGGAACTTTCTACCATAACAGAACTGAAACAGCAAGTGAAGCAACTTGAGGAAGATCTAGCTCTTTCTGAAAAGCAGAGACTGTCAGACAGTCAAAGCAGTCTTCTAAGAGAACAAATTGAGAGCCTTAAAAATGAATTTAAATCCAAGGATGTAAAAATTGAAGCTTTGCAGAAAGACTTGGATGAAGCACAACTTCAGCTTTCTGACCAGGACACACAACTAAAGGATCTGAGAAGCCAGATTGAGATGAAGGAACGTGAAGTACTTGATCTAGAACAACTTTTGAGGAAGAATACAGCAGAGATGGAAGAGCTTTCCCACGAGTTGGCCTCAAAGGGGCTCAAAGCAGCAAACCTGGAACAGCTTCTTGCTGAGCACACCAGGTCTATAGAGAGCCTGCAACAAGCCTTGTTGAAGAAGGACCAACAGATGACAGAGTTCAGTGTTAGCATGTCTGAGAAAATGGTCCTGCTGAATGAAGAGAAATTTTCTCTAGAGAATGAGCTGAAGAGTCTTAAAGAGCAGACAAGTCTGTTACTAAAAGCCCAGGAAGAAAAAGACCAAAAGAAACAAGCAAAAGATACAGGTCTGAAATGTGGGGCAACTAAGCAGCAGAATGAGGCAGAAACAGTGAGTAAAGAAAGTGAAGAGTTAGTAAATCAAGTCGAACTTCTAAGAAAAGAAAATGAGCAAGCAAAGCGGAAGCTGCAGGCAGCACTTGTGAACAGGAAGGAGCTCCTGAAGAAGGTCAGCAAGTTAGAGAATGAATTAGTAGAACTGAGCAGAGAACAAAAATCAGAAACCTCAGTTGCTCAGGCAACTGCAAGGGAAGAAAATGAGAGAAGCGTAGTAAGCAGAGAAGTGAGTCTTGAAAACCAGCCCAGTGAGGAGTATCTCACTCAACTCCTTTCTGAAAAGGAATCAGAGTTGCAGAGCATCCGGAAGAACCTGCGGGATAAAGAAACTGCTGAAGCACAACTGCAGGCAGTGATTGAGGAAATGAGGCAAAGCTTGCAAGGGAAGGCCAACACTGTTTCAAATAAAGATGAAGTCACTGAGCATCAGACAATTGCTGGCAAAGTAACTGAAACCAGTGAAAACCCAGCAGATTATGAAGAAAATGAAAAACATAGCTCAGCAGCTGCAAATCTGGAAGAAAACCAAAAGTCTGCCCTAAAAGAAAGGATTTCAGTTCTGGAACAAGAAAAAGAACAGCTTCAAAAAAAACTTCAGGAAGCCCTGGCATCTCGCAAAGACACTATAAAAAAGGCTCAGGAAAAAGACAGGCATCACAGAGAACAGCTGAAACAGCAGAAGGATGATTACAACATCCTACAAGAACAATTTGATCAGCAAAGCAAAGAGAAGGAGAGCATCCAAGCTCAGCTCAAGCAACTCCAAGAACAGAAAGGATCAGCAGAGGGTGTTCTTGGGAATCAAGGTGGATTGGATTCTTCATGCATGGAAGCAGAAAATACAAGTAACAAGCTTGTAGAAGTTGCACATGTTTCTGAGGAAGAGTTTAAAAAACACCTGGAAAAAATGCAGAGGGATAAAGAGGAATTGGAATGTAACATCAGCCACATGCAAAGTGAACTTGCTTGCAAATCAGAATTAGTCTTTGATTTGCAACAGCACATAGCACAGTTGTTTCTGGAGATAGAAGGGTTGAAGAGAACCTCTGACCAAGCTGAGGCTAAGGCAGCGAGTCTTCAGATGGAATTGGAAGAGAGTCAAGCAAAAATTTCCAAAGAGACCAGTCTGGAAGACTTGAAAACCCTTGTACACCAAAAGGATGAAGAAATGGAATTTCTTAACTTGCAGTTAAAGGAGAAAAGTGAAGCTCTCAATAATGTGCAGGCACAGTTGCTGGAAAAAGAAAACTCCATCCAAAGACTGTGTAGTCAGTTGGAGGCTCAGGCTCAGGTGCATGAGGAACAAAGCAAGCAACTGCAGACAGAATTGCTGGGAATTCAGGAGAAGCAAGAGGACAGTGAAGAAGCAGCTAAGCAGAAGAATCAAATGCAGAGAAAGTTGCAAGCTGCACTTATCTCTAGAAAAGAGGCACTAAAGGAGAGCAAATCTCTAAAACAGGAGCTGGCTAATGCTAAAACTACTATTGACAATCTTTCTGTTAAGCTGACAAATATGGAAAGCCAAATATGTGTCCATGTTAAAGAAACAGATACTTTAACAGAAAAGTTAGCGTGTCTCACTAGAGAGAGAGAGAAACTTATTGCAGAAGTTGATAAAGTCCTTATTGAAAATCAGAATCTTGATGGATGCTGTAAAACCCTACAGCTTACTCTGGATAGAGTTGTTCTCGAGAAGGAGAAGCTGGAGGAGGAGATGGAATCATTTAAGTACTCTCAAGCCACTGAAAGTTCTGAGTGGCAGGAGAAATACAAGGAGCTTCAGGGAGAGTATGAAACTCTGCTGCAGTCCTATGAGAACGTGAGCAATGAGGCTGAGCGGATCCAGCGTGTGTTGGAAACTGTTAGGCAGGAAAAGCAGGAAATTTTCATTAAGCTAAAAAGTGCTGAAGCAAAAAAAGAGGAAACAGATAAGCAGCTACAGGAGGCTGGGCAGGAAATTGATGGCATGAAGGAGAAAATGAGGAAATTTGCAAAATCAAAGCAACAAAAAATCCTGGAACTAGAGGAGGAGAATGAGAGACTCAGAGCAGAGATGCATTTTAGGGATGGAGAGCTACCCAGGACTGGCGAGGTCTCTACAAACACTGGCCTGAAAGAAGATCTGGAGTGCTGTAGGACAGAACACCAGTCTCTTTCTGCGCAGCTTGAGACAGTAATGGCTGAAAAGGAGTCTCTTAATCAAGAGATCACAGACTTAAAGTGTCTTTTGCAGTTAACAGAATCTAAACTGAAGGAAAGCAGAGAACGTGTAGACGGGTCTGTTGCTCAGAAGACAACAGAGGAAGAAATAAATGAAGCAGTTGCCACACCAGCACCAGTACCAAGGTCTGAAAATCAAGCGGACGTAACTTTTAAAGCAGAGTCTTCTCCTACAGAGCTGGAACAAGAGGCATTTGGAGGTGGGAGCCCTTGTGAGGATCCTGGGCCCTACAGACAGCAAATCGCTGAGCTCACCAAGCGAATCACAGAGCTAGAGGATAATAGAAAGGCTTCAGAGCAACAGCTGAGTGACATCCATGGGTTTGTAGAGACTTTAGAAGGTGAGAAAAGGGCTTTAGAGTGCCAGATGGAAGAGAAAGTCCATGAAGTGAATGCTCTGCAGGCTACAGTAGCAAAGATGGAGCAAATGGTCCAGAAAACCACAGATGACCTCATCAGGATGACAGAGCTGAAGGATGCACTAGAGGCTGAGAAGGATGACTTGGAAGAAAGGCTGATGAATCAGTTGGCAGAACTTAATGGGAGTATTGGAAATTATCAGCAAGATGCAACAGACTTCCAGATCAAAAATGATCAATTGAAACAGGAGCTTCAGAGTTTGCAGAGAATGATGTGCGAACTGGAGGAGGAGAAAAGTCAAATGGCAAAGGAGAAAAGCAAAGAAAGTTCAGAAAAGCAAAAGGAATTTGTAGAAAAGCTGAAATGCAATTGGAGGGGAGAGAGCAGCATGCATATGAAGGAGCTTCAAGAACTGCTGAAACAGAAACAGCAGGAAATTAAGCAGCTGCAAAAGGACTGTATTAAAAGCCAGGAAAAGAACAGCAGTTTAGAAAGAACTGTTAAAGCTCTGGAATTTCTGCAGAGTGAGACTCAGAAAGAGGTAGAAGTGGCCAAAGAGACTGCAGCTAAAGCAGTTGAAGACACCAAGAAAGCCCAGGCAGAGCTTGCTCTCTGCAGAGTAGTGCTGGATGACACACAGAGCGAGGCAGCAAGGGTTCTGGCAGAGAGTGTCAAAGTGAAAGAAGAGTTGCAGGCAAACAAAGAGAATATTAAAATTCAAATGAAGAAAAAGGATGAGGACTTTGAGAGAAGGCTGGAACAGGAAAAAGACAAGCACTTGAAGGAAATCAAAAACATGGAAGAAAAGCTGGCAGCTTTGCAGAGGGAGAAGGACCATTTGGAAACAGCTCTTGGTGATCTGCAAGGCTCCTTGAAGACAAAGGATCAGGAAGCCAAGCAACTGGAAGGCAGTCTAAACAAAACACTTGCCCAGCTTGCAGCCTTCACCAGGAGCATGTCTTCCCTTCAGGATGACAGGGACAGAGTGATAGATGAATCAAAAACATGGGAGAAGAAATTCACTGAAACTATTCAGAAGAAAGAGGAAGAAATGCGTTCAAAAGAGGAAACTTGTGTTGTGCTAAAGGACCAGATGAAGCAGATGGCCATACGTGTGGAAGAGCTCCAGACTCATATATCCAGGTAAAGAAGCTGTGTCAGGGAAGGTTTAGGCTGGATATCAGGAAAAGGCAACTAGGTATTTGCTGTCTACACAGGGACACAGGGAGATGAGCACCCTAAAATATTCCTTCTTCGCATCATTAGAGTACCTGTGTTAAATCTGTTCTCTGTGACAAGCACTCACCATCTGAGTACTAACTAGAGTCTTTCATAATCTGATACTTGAAAGAGTTTCTTTTGCATGGAGTTGCTGCATTGAGAGATCAAGAGAGCACCGAGATACATAATTCCAGTTTCATCACAAAATAAATCTTGAGAGAAAGGTGGAGCTATGGAAACATACCAAAATCTGCATCTGTGAATTTCCAAAATTGTAAACTAAACTGTTCTTAGATGAGTAGGATTCTTCTATAAAGTTTCTATGCTGTATTTTTGCATGCTGGAATATGAAATGGACATCAAAGGTATGAAAACTGCAGTTTCATTAGGGAGGGTGTTTTGGTTTTATTGTTACCTTCAATGGATAAGGATTGTAATGAAAAGGAGGTGACAACATTCCATGTTTAAGAGCCTTCATTTTTAAATATTGACATGAACAACTTTAAAAAAGTACACTCCTCTGGCACCACCCCCTTCAGACAGTAGTTCAGTCAGAACTTTAAAAGATGCCTTGAATGTTAAATTGAGGGATATTTCCAGTTCACTTTCTTAAAGTACAACTAACTTTTCTAAATTAGTAAAAAGCCAGTGTTGCTGTGCATTTGGATACTGAGATACTTCATGGATTTTTGACCAACTTTATGTTTTGTCTTTTCAGGCTGGAACACAGCAAGGAGGACTTGGAGTCTGACTACAGGAAGGAGATTCAGCATCATCAAAAGACATGTGAAATGTTGCAGGAGGAAAAAAAAGAGCTTTTGACTCAGCTTGAAGTATCTCAGGAACTGTTCAGCAAGTCTCAGAGTGAACAACAGGAACTGGAGTCAGAAATCAGCAGCCTGAGAGACCGTCTGGCTGACTTACAGAATTCCTTCACCAAATGTGAGCTGGCCAGGGAAGAGCTGGGGAGTGTGGTCAAGCAACAAGAGACCAGTATCCAGAATTATAAATTCACCTGTGAGCAGCTTGAAGCTGATCTGCAGGCTTCCAAGGACCTGACAAATAAGCTGCATGAAGAAACTAGTGCCAAAGATCAAAAGATCATTAGTTTGCTGTCTGCCAAAGAAGAAGCAGTGATGGCTGCTCTATCTGAATTAGAGCAGCAACATTCTGAAGAGATTAAAGAGTGGGAGCGTAGGCTAAGTAAGGAGGAAGAAGATAAAAAAGCCTTGGAAAGTGAAAAGAACAAATTTGTTGACAAACTTGATCATCTCACTGAAAAGATGAAGATAAGCAGAGAAGAAAGTAAGCAGCAGAAGGCACAACTGGACTCCTTCACCAAGTCCATGTCATCTCTGCAGGATGACCGCGACCGCATCCTGAGGGACTACGAGCAGCTTGAGGAACGTCATCTTGCTGTAATCTTGGAAAAAGACCAGCTAATTCAAGAGGCTGCTGCTGAAAACAACAAACTCAAGGAAGAAATGAGAAGTTTCCACAGCCGGATGGATGACCTCAACTCTGAGAATGCCAAGCTGAATGCAGAGCTGGTGCGATACAGAGAAGACCTGAACCAAGTGATTTCAATAAAGGACTCCCAACAGAAGCAACTTCTCAAAACACAGCTTCAGCAGATCCACACTCTGGAAAATGAGAAGGCAGCCGTAGAAACACAGCTGAAAGAGTCTGAGCATACTCAGGTCAATCTCAGGAAGTCCATAGAAGCCTTGAGAGAGGATAAAGTCAGTATGTCTCAAGAGATTGAAACACTTAGGTCCTCTCTGTCCCGGGTGCAGAGTGAGATGGCAGCATTACATGAGGGGAGTCCCATCGTGGAGTGTCGGGCAGAACTGAAGGCCCGTGAGGAAGAGGCACAAGAATTGAGTCATAAGCTTTCCCTCTCCCAGAAAAGAATAACTGAACTTGAGGGGGAACTAGAATGTGTTCAAAGGGATGCAGCCAAGAGAGTGGGAGAGGCTGAGGACAGGCTTCGTAAGGAATTGAAACACCTGCATCATGATGCAGGGATAATGCGGAATGAAACAGAGACAGCAGAGGAGAGAGTAGCAGAGTTGGCACGGGACTTGATGGAAATGGAACAGAAATTGCTTGCAGTCACAGATGAAAACAAAGATCTCAGGGCTCAAATTCAGTCTTTTGGGAGGTCCATGAGCTCTCTTCAGGATAGCCGGGACCAGGCCAATGAAGAGCTTCATGTTTTGAAGCAGAAATACTCTGCAGACTTAGAGGAACAAAAGAGTCTAGTGCAGAATCTTCAGAAACAGATGGCTCAGCTACAAGAGGAGCAGCATTCGACTGCCAGGGACCGAGATACAGTGAGGTCTGAGCTGATAGAATTGCAGAAAACCATTGAAGAAAGAGGTTCCTTGGCCCAGATTGAGAGACTTAAAGAGCAGCTCAGAGCCAAAGATGATGAGCTTCTCCGTTTGTCTTCAGAACTGGAAGGCTCTTCCAGCCAAATCAAATCTTTCTCCAAGGCTATGGCAAGTCTGCAGAATGAGCGAGACCGTCTGCTGAGTGAACTGGACAAAACACGAAAGGTTGAAGAAATGAAACAACAAGCAGAAGGGAGCACTTCCACCACTCCCTCGGAAGTGCAGAGTCTGAAGAAGGCTCTGTCCTCCTTGCAGAATGACAGAGACAGAGTAGTAAGTCCTTGTTCTCTCTTCCTGCTCTGACTTAAAACACCATGGGAGGTTTGGATCTTCAGGTCTTAGAATTCAGCACACTTGGATCTGGTAATTGGGATGTAACACATAGATCATTGTCTTCACAAAATCACAGAATACGTGAGGGTGAAAGGGTCTTCTGTAGATCTTCTAGTCCAACCCCTCCCTGCACAAACAAGGTCAGCTGGCATAGGTTGCCCTGGACAATGTCCAGTTGGATTTTGAATATCTCCATTAGTGGATATTCCACAACTTCTCTGGCCAACCTGTTTTTTCATGTATCTGGAAATGGTTTTCAGAATTACTTGCTCCCTTACCTTCCCAGGGATGGAGATGAGGCTGCAGTTCCCCAGTTTCTCTTTCTTGCCCTTCTAGTCAGTAGGGACGGCATTTACTTTCTTTCCAGTCTTCATGACCTTTCAAAGGTAATGGAGTTGCCTGCCAATGACCTCAGCATTTGTGGGCATGCTCTGTCAGATCATCCCATGGATTTGGTATGGGCCATCTATGTAATTGTCTCTGACGTGTGGAAGCAGTGATTTCACTGTGAACTTCACAGAGTGGTTTCTCTTGTTAGCTTGGTTTAAAATATGAAGTCATGGAATTAGGGTCCCTGCTTAACCTCCTCCTCTGACTGTCACTTCCCACTGCCACTCATTAAGTACTTCCCTGCCTCCAGAGTCCGTCACATCTTATCTTCAGAAACCCATTACAGTGATGGATGTGTAATGACAACTTATTTCTAATTCCAACCTGACTGGAATTGGAGAGCCAAAAGGATTTTAGTTCATAAGTTCCCTGATTTACAGTAAATACTGACTTCAAGAGTTGTGCTTAACCAGCTCCATCTGTCTCACTTTGTTGTCATCTAATAAGAGAATTAATATTGTAGCCTGGAGTCTTTTTGTTAATGCATGTCAGATCTTCATGGGAGTGCTCAAGACTCACTACTCTCATTAACAATAGAATTCTCTGAGAGGTTTTTTTCTGAGCAGTTTTCAGTACACTGCTGTACTTGCTGATTCAAATTTCTAGTTTTTCTGTCATCTGAATGTGACCTTTTTTAACTCCAGATGTCACAGTGAGAAATGCTCTTAAACTCTTCTAAGGAATAAACCTAGCTGCTGGCTCAGCTGTCACACACTGTTGTCTCCCTTTAATTCCAGGTAAGAGAACTGAAGAATCTGCAGCAGCAGTACATCCTGGTTGGGGTGGAAGCCGCTGAGAATTCTCGCCTGAAGTCACAACTGCAGGAGTGGCAGCAAGAGGCAGACAAACAGCTTCGTCTGCAGGAGCAGCTGAAGCAAGAAGGAGTTGTCTGCCAGCAGGAGCTCCAGCAGCTCAGGTGAGTTTGTCTGTTTGTTTCACTCAAGGAGCAAAGAGAGTGCTGGGAGCGTCAGCCTGGGCTGTGCCAGGTGCCACTGCGTCACTGCCCAGGCCAGGACTGGGCACACGTTTCCCTCATCCAGCTTCAGCCTCAGGATTACAGCCCAGCAGCTTGGAGGGCAATGCCTGTGTGAAATAGATCAATGACTTTTTAGTTTTTATTTACTTCTTCCAGTGATGGTTAGTGTTATCTGCTGGAGAGGAAACTTGAGCTCTTTCTTCTGTTGGAACTCATGTATATAATTACAGAACTCTCCATTCCAAGCTGCTGCTGAGCACTCTTTATTATCCCACTGATATCATAGTTTAGAAAATACTCATTTTGTATGGTTGTCTAATCCTTTATTTCACTTGCTCCCATCTTCTTTGTTTTAAAAAAGTCTGTAATTCAAGTCTTGTAAAATTGTCTTCTCCAACTGGAGTAAAACTACTCAGACAAATATACTCTGTTCTCAAAATGGGTGGAAATCCTGTCAGGTATCTCAGAGATCCATGTAAGAATGCCTGAATGAAAGGGGTGGCATTTTTTTTGTGGAAAGATCTATGGCTTATTTTTGTCCAGAGTGATATAAAAACTTGTAGTTCTCCTTTCCCTTCTCTCTGCCCCCAGTCTGACCCTCAAGCTAAAACAGTTCTTATAAAGTTTGAAGCATCTTACAAATTTTATCTCCTGACAAAAGAACAGGAGATCAATTTCCTGTGTAGCTGTTACACTGTACATGAAGTGAAGGCCTCAGGTTGGTGTGGTGGATCAGGGGTGCACATGTGACCACACAGGGATAGTGTGATGGGGACAAGTGGCATTGTCACAACCTGCTTGACCAAACTCTGTACAGCAAGATCAAAATAGTGTCTAGGAGCACCAAAAGTGTAAGCATGGAACATTCTTCAGGGTTGAACCAAATACAGAAAACTTCCTGCTTTTAAGGTTCCTGTACTTAAGTGGGTCGAGTTGCTTTGGTTTAGTGATAAAACTTCATTTCTAACACGAGTTGATGATAGAATCATTCTCAGCTCATCCTTAGCTGGGTACCTGGACATTACAAGTGATGCTGGTCATCTCCTGGTAATTTCCTTTGTGTTTTGCTGGGCAGACAGGAGAAGATTGCCTGGGAAAAGCAGAGCAGCAGCATGAAGGAGCAGTACCTGATGGCCATAGCAGAGAAGGACAAGCAGCTGAGCCATTTACAAAGGATCACACAGGAAATGAGGCTGCCCTTCAGCAAGTCTCGAACTGTAGAGGAGCAGCACCAAACCAAGGTGGGTGGAAAGACACAGGTTCTTTACTGCATGGAAATGTAAGGCTTGAAATTCAGCCAGAGGAGTGTGTGTTACCTGTATCCAGCTCCTATGGACTCAGTATTGGACGTGGTTGTGGCGCCTGCGAAGACAATACCGACAATCTAACTTGGATCATGTAAAGTTTTAGAAATTATGGCATCTCCTTATTTACTCTTCCCTGAGTTAATTGTTCACAGTATTTCAAGAGAGAGGGTAAAACAAACAGGGCTTCCCAGGCACCTTCAGAGCACTAGGAACTTCTCAGGGGTGTCTTTCTGGTTGTTTCAGAGCTGCTTGTTGCACTGTCTTTGAATCTAAGATGTTCTGGTTTAGCTCTCATTTTAATGTCATGTTACAATTTTTAAATTTCCTGTTGAATTTTTCTTGCTGTTTTTACTGTAACAGGGATCTACAATCCTGGCTCAAGCCTAGAGAGGCTGAGGCTTGAACACTGTACCTTCCCTCTTCTTCCCCCTGCAGAGAGTCCTGAAAGTGGAGTGGAATATGTTTGATATTTTGCTTGTCCAGGGAAGGCTGTATGCACAGTGCATTGTGTTAGAGTCAGGACAGAACTCTCCTGCCTATGTCTGTAATGTTCCAGTGGTTTGTGTCAGTGGAGGGGGCAGGAAATCTCACCTTATCCCTCTGGCACACCCATGCATACATGCCAGGAAAAAGCTAGAACAATGCTTGTGTGATGCTTTCCAGGAGAATTCGTCAGTGCTGGCCTTCTGGTCTTTGTTGAATGAGAGCAGTGTGAACATTGCCTTGGTTTTTAGTTGGTTTTTCTTTTTTTCATTCATGTGCCCTTTTTATCTTCCTGTATTGTAAACAACTTTAAGACAACTTTTGAGAAGGACCCATCACATGTGCAAGTTCAGTGACATTTCCTAACTGGATTTTCAGATGACTCCTGGGATATTTCTGTTTATTCCCCATTTGCTCTTTTGCCTGAGCAGATCAAGTTCCAGGTCTAGGAGTAATACTGGGTTTGACCTCAGATTACTGAACAGAGAAGACTAATATGAGAGTGCATTGTCACATGTGCAATATATTTTTCACTGTTCTTTCCGTGGCAGATTTCTCCAGAAGTCCCAAAGGGGGACTTTTCAAGCCCAGAAGCAGAGATGAAACATCTTCAGACCCAGCTAAGTGACAGCCTGAAAGAACTGCACCAAAAAGAGCTCAGAATTCAGCAGTTAAACAGCAAGGTACTAATCATATCCTATAACTCCTTGCAGACAGGGATGAGGAATGTGGGGAGGCTGGAATAGGGCTCAGGGAGAAGGAACAAATATGTCCTTATTGGCTTTCAAAGAAGTACCACAAAATCAGAAATACATCTCTCAAAAACTCAGTGTTGGAACCACACTGATGCATTTCTGTTGCTGAACAGAGCCTGCACAGCCCTGGGGCACATCCTCCCTCTCCTACACTGTTCTCCCTCAGTGAGTACTTGGGGAGGCTCAGAGCGCTGGAGAGAGAGGCCATGGCTGAGTCAGCTGTCCTGGATGGACTAGAAGGGATATTCCAGGCCCCATGCAGATCCCATGCAGCAGGGTCATTGACAGGGTCTGAATCAGCAGCTTTTCTGCCACTGAATTCTGCCCTTTCCCTCAACTTTCTCCCAAGTGACCAGAGGGAGAAAGAGAGGAGAGAAGAGGACAAGGGAGGAAAGAAAGAGAGGGGAGAGAGGACAGATGGAGGGGACAGTGGAGGAAGCTGGGGCTGAGTAGAGGAAGACCAGACAGGGACCTCAGAGTGAGACAATGTGAAGAAAGTTGTTTCCAGGTTCCTTGGCTATTGTTGAAAGCATTTTCTGTCCTCCTGCTTCCTGGGCTGCTGAAGAAAGTCCCTCTTTAGGAAGACAGTCTCGTCTTTGCTGCTGCCTGCCAGCTTCAAGCAGTTCCTGTGTCTCAGTGCAGAATCACAATTAGTCAATTCCCACAGTGAAATGGAAGACCCAGAATTTATCAATCCTCAGAAAGAGAGTTGTGTTCAAGGAGAAAGTGAGAATATAAAATCATAATTTATTGATGATATTTCTGAAATGTTTAGGTGAATCTCAGCTCTTTTATGTTGTTCTGGACATGTAGTGTCCTGTACATCATTATGATGTTTTGGTACTTCTGGAAACCTTGGCCACAGGATACTCTTGGACATGGTCACTGGTCTTTGGACCTTAGTGATGGGCAGTGTGGCAGTTCCATGTTCTCAGTAGAATTCTTACCCTCAGTTACACAGAGAACAATTTTGCTGTCACAAAGCCGAGTTCCTGACTTGGTGTTTGTGTTCTCTTCTCAGCTGTCTCAGGTCTTCGAGGAGAAAAACGCCCTCTCCCTGCAGCTCCGCGGGAGCAGCCGGAACATCTCTGAGAGCCACCAGCACTACAACGAGGTCCTGAACCGCTGCCTGGTGCTCGAGAGGCAGCTCCAGGAGCTGCAGGCTGCAGACAAGGGCATGGTAAGGGGGATGGCCTTGGTTCATGGCAGAGAAACTCTTATTGCAGGTTGCTCTTCTAACTGCACCATCGTAGCTGCTGTCTGTCCTTGTCACCCTGTGCAGTCTGCAGTACATTCCTGCCTTCTTTCAGGAGCTGTTTGCAACAGACGCTGCTCCAGGAGCACCCCAAGAAAGAAATGAGCAGCAGAGAGGCAGTTACACACCTGAACTGCAGGAGCTGCAGCTGAGGTAAAGACAGTCTGAGATAACAGGGGTGGGGGTATTGGTGCTGATGGAGGTCTCGGGGCCAGTGATGAGCCTATTGCTGTTACTCTGTACCAGTGTGTTGGGAAAACTCAGTTGCACAGTAGGGTCTTATGAACTTGGAGGAAGTTTGTGTGCATTTGGCAGCTGTCATTAGTTATCTTTTTGGATAGAGCTTCAAAAGACATAGTGACAACATGCAACAGCAATGCCAGCCAAATCTGGATCTGGTGTAGGCTGCATCCCCAGTAGCTGCTGAAGTATATCAAGGGTCCTGGTCTCAAGGCTGTAGCCTGAGAGTGGAATTGAGACCTAGCACATGATTCCTTGTAATCTTCTGGAACTGAGATTCTAGCACATGATTCCTCATACCCTTTCCAAATCATTTTCAGAAGGTGAGGTCATGGGTGACAGAGCCAAGGAACTCCTTCCTGATGTGAAACAAGCTTCTAGAGATGTATCTTCATTCATGCTTTCCAGATAATTTAGATGTATTAAAGACAACTAAGTCTTCTGTGTGAGGTGGGAGGTAAACAGAATAGTCCAAAAATTAGGGCTTTTTTGGCATATGCTTGGTTATTTTCTGCCAGGTTGTCCGAAACAGAACACTTACATAGCAGCACAAAGCAGGATCTGAGGTATTTGGAGGAGCAGCTGGAAGAGGAACGGGACCGTCGTCTTGCTGCAGAGGAGGCACTTTCTGCGGCACAGGATCAGATCAGGAGGTGAGGCAGCTTGAGCACACAAGCACTGTCACCACAGAAGTGTGGCAGTTCTAGCTCTATTCTTCATCTGCATTTCAACATGTTCTTCTGTCGAATGGGGGCACAGAAACAATGGTGCTGTCTGTCACTGAGTCACAGAAAGACTGAGGTTGGAAGGGGTCTCCAGAGACCATCTGGTCCAAACCCCTGCTGAAGTAGGGCTCCCTGGAGCCATTTGCCCACGACCATGCCCAGATGCCAGCTGAGTATCTCCAACAAGGAAGACTTCACAACCTCCCTGGGCAACTCGTGTGGTGCTCAGTCACCCTTAGTGTGAAAAAGTGTTTCCTGGAGTTCAGGAAATTCGGTTCTTCAATTGTAGACAGATAGAATGAGACAAATGACTAGATATTAAGATAAATTCTGTCTAGAAATGAGATGCCAGCTTTCTCAATTAGTTATTTAACTACTGGAAAATATAATTTGGAGACTGGGAATTGGGCACAGGCAGAAGAGAGTTCTCATGCTTCCAGGGAATTTTTCTCCTGGGTAAGCACCTGTCTGCCATGCAGAAAACAGTTTTGATTTGAAGAATTATCAATCAGTTTTAATGTATTGCCCATTAACATAAACTTTTCATTAGTTTGGTTATTGAGAAACAAACACTTAGGAAAAACACTTTCCCCTGCCTTTCCCAATCTCAACTTCAGCCTAGACCCCTCTTCTCCCCCCTCTCCATTATCCAGCACCACTGTCTGCACTGCACAGTGCGCTTGGGGCACTGGACAGATGCCCTGATGCTCAGCAGAGCAAAGGGGGCTGACCTGGCCTTGATGTTGGGATCAGAATGCAGCGAGTGGCAGGTTCAAAATGCTTCTTTCACCTCATTGACTAAGGAGGTGAGTTTTATCACATGACCTGATTGTAGGCACTTGTGCAGTGCATTTCCTCTTAGTTCAAATAAGCCTCATCAGTGGAGTCTTTTACAAGGAAACAGTGGCTTGATTTCTGGCACACTTGCTGATTCAGCTGAAAAATAGTGATCTGTATGGAGGAATTCTGGATGGAGTTCCCTGGTAATTGCTACACAACTTGGACAACTGTAGCTCCTTCTCCCACTGAAGTCTATGAAAGCCTCCTGTAGCTGATCTCACTAACAAATGGTAGCCCCAGGATGTGCCTGTGCTGTCTCTGTCACTAGAAAACACTTATGAAGAACCAGCACTATTGCAACCAGAGCTGGTTTCCAAAATAATTTCACAGAATTTAAGCCTCTCAGGTGTATCATCTGCCTTGATTCCTTTCAAATCACACTATGAAATTCCACTTGAAAGGAAGGACTCCTGCTGGCTGAGTTGCCCAGTCCTTTTGCTCAGTGTGAGCTGAGGAAGCACCAAGGCACCACAGCTGTACCAATGGAACCAGCTCCTGTCCAGTGAGTCCAGAGTTTGCCTGTGGGGTTGATTCCTTTCTGGAGAAATATCTCCTCTGCTAAGCTTGATTACAGTCTTGGTTTGGGGCATCATAAGAAGCTGAATTTAATTTCCTGTTTATTGTGGCAGGTTGCAGTCAAGTGAGTGGGCGTCTTCCTTAAGTGCCAGCATTGATATGACTCCAGGTCATGAACAGTCCCTGCTGATTGACTCCATGGATCATAATTCCAGCAGAGTAAGAACTTAATATTCAGAGCTGTCAATTATGTAAGCCCTGACTAATCCAAGAAACTGTGAACATACAGTAGCTAAATCCCTGACAAATCTGTAGGGGGCTGTGTAGGTTTCTGCTCTCACCTTGCTCTGTCTTCCATGCTGGAGACAGAATTGGATAGGGCTGGTTCATGGAAAACCTGCAGAGAGCAGAGGAAGGGGAATATTTTGTGAGGGTTGCCCTAGAGGTAGGATCTGACAGGGAAATGTCTTTGGGAAGGTTTGTTTAGCTTAAATAAACTTATCTCCATGGTCTGGGGAGCTTTGGGTGAAGGCAGCTGGGGACGGAGCCATTCCTTGTACTGACTGGTCTCTCTTGACTCTTCCAGACTCGGAATACCCTTGGACTACGACGCCTGTTACGCTCTCTCTTCTGTTCCCGGACCCGCCTGCCTCTGCTGGTGGTCATATATCTGTTTGCTCTCCACGTCCTGCTCTTCCTGTGCTTTACAGGCCACCTGTGAGCAGAAGTGACAGCCTTTCATAGAGCCCCAGCCCCATGTGCACCACGGGCCTGCATTCCCTGTTGGAGGGCAGGTGCTTTCTTTCCCAAACTTGCCCTGGAGCAGCAGCACTGGGGGCAGCTGTCAGAGCCAGTGCTGGTTCTGGGAACTGCTCCCAGGACATCTGCCATTCACTCAGTGTCCCTGCATGAGTGGTTTGTTTTCTGAGCCAGGGTCATGCTGCAAACTTCAAGGACAGCATCTGCTCCTCTACCTGGAAGTAGAACCACTCATTTTAGATAATATTGTGTTGTGCCAGGAGTAAGAAAAATATTCTTGAGTTGCTGCAGTATTTTAGCACTTCTGGAATTGCAGAATCTTCACCCTCTTAGGCTGAATCCATGAGTGGGGTTGGGGAAACCTTGTCACTGGATGCAAGACAAAGGATTGTCTTCCCTTTCTTCCATCCCTTAGATTTGCTCCATGGCTCAGTGCTGTCTGAAATGCATATCCTAAGGAAGTTGTGAGCACTTTAAGGAACTGAATCTTAAAATTGTGTTTCCTGCTCAGTTGAATCTCCTGTTGAAGAAAGGCCAGAATTAGTACATCTGGCCCTTCTGAGCATTCCATTTGAAAACAGTCATGTCTGCCCTGGCAAGCCTGTAAAATAATGTCAGTAATTTTGTTATTTAAAAGGAATGGGAAGCAAAAAACTTTTTAGCTGTTAAGTTAAAAACCTTGCTATTTATAGCATTTGTGCACCTCTTACAATGGAAGGTGCTGGTTTACCTCTAGAAACCAGAGCAGCCCTGCTGCTGCCTTCTCATCCACTGACCACTGCTCACGGGACTGAACCTGCACGGGCTGTGTTGAAGGGGTCCCTGATGTGCTGTGTGGTCCCAAAGCAAAAGCAGAAGCTCCAAAAATAAAGTGTCTTCCCTGTGCTGAGGAAGGAACCAGAGTTTTAAAAGCTGGTGCTGATCATTGATCTTGTTTGGACCCAGATGGACTGGATCTTTTAGGATATATGAAAAGCTGTGTTTTCTGAAGACCTCCCAAATTTGAGACTGCCTTCTTCCAAAAGCAAAATGTCAAATGCAAAGGAAGTTTCAGTCATGTTCCCTGTTGGAGACTGAGTGGTCATTCCAGTCAGAGTTCTGGCTAGGAGGGTTGTATCTGCCTCTTAGTAGAGTATTAACAGTCACATTTTTCCCATGGGAAAGAAGTAGTTCTTATGATTATTACTGGTAAACTAAGCTGCTTTAGTCAGTGCACAAAGCCTGTTTGAGGATGGATTGATTTCATCAGTAGCTAAACCAGCTGGATCTCTGGCAGGTCCGGAGCACTGGCACTACATACCCACTTGTGCATTGCCCATGATTATTGGTGTGGACCTCCTCCAACTACATAACATTCAGTGACCAAACACTTTGCCTATAGCTTCCTGGGGCCTGACCTCCTGTATATATAATAAAGTTTATTTTTCAGATGGACTTTGTGTAATCTTGCCATGTAACTGTCAGAAGTCTCTTGAGGGTGTAGTGCTGCTGTATCACACCTTCTAGGGGACACTGGGAGAGCAGGTCCCTTCGGTGTGTGCTGCCATGTGTGATGGTTGCAGAAGCTTTGTTTCTTCATGTGATGTGGATGCCTTTTCCCCCCCTCTCACATCTTGCTCAGCTTTTTTCAGCTAGCAAAAGGAAAAGGCACTTGAATAGGCAGTGTCCTGTGTCAGGGTGGTGGGGTGGAACTAATGATTTTAAGGTCCTTTCCAAACCAAAAATGAATAGTGAAAGCAATTCCAGTAAGACAAGACCCACTTGGGTTTACTTTTCCACATATGCCTGAACACTGCACCCAATTAGAGTTGTGCAACCCCAGGACAAACACAGTTGGCAACAGGGAGCTGGAACATTCTGCCCACTCAGGTGGGACAGGTAAATTGTCCCAACTTTCTGTACCCAAAGACAGGTACCCTTGTTCACAGTCACTACTCCTGTCCCCCACCACCACTGAAACAAAAGCCAGTGCTGGGGTGTTCTAGGACTGGAGATAATGTTTCCACTGTGTTTAATAGGAGCAAGGATTACAAGCAAAGTACATTTCCTTAAAGCCCTCGCAGGTTTTCCTGAACTGGAGAAAGACATGATTCTGCTGGATCAGAGACCTTTTAATGTTTTATATCTGCAGATGGCACAGTTGCAGCTTAGATTAAATACAGAAATAAAACCTCAGAAAGAACTGATCTGATAATCATAGTCTGACTGAACAGCTTTGTGGTTAGACCTGATGAAAGATTGGGGCTTTTAGCTGATATTTCCTGTCTCAAATATTTCAACATTTTGTTTCTTTGATGCCCCTGTCCTGCCTGAGTTTTGATCTTTCTGCAAAAGAGCCTGAGTAAGAGGATGACCAACAGAGCTGAGTTCTGCCATCCCTGGGACACACAGCCTGTTCCAGCACCACCACTGGGGCTGGTCCAGGGGCTGGTTTTGTGCCAGGAAGAAGATGGTGTCATGGGGTAGGGAGGAGTGGTTACTGCATGGAGCTGTAAGGGGAACCCTCCTGACCCTCAGCTCCTGTTAGAGGACAGGTGTGAAGCTCTGGGAATGGCAGACAAAGAGCATAATGAGGTAGAAGAGGAGGCCCCTTATGAAGGTCAGATCAACCCACCTCTCACAAGAGCTGCATTAAGGCCAGTGCTGAGGAGAAACAATAGAGAGGGATGGTCACAGTTGCTCCTGAGCAGAATTGAAGCCCCCATGTGCAGACTGGACCCTCATTTCAGGGGAGTTTGTGCCTTCCTGGGGCCTGAATCAAGGACGTCACCAGATGACTGACTGAGCTCAGTGCAGCCTTTGGGCTGTGTTCACTCTGGTTCTTTCATGTGTACTAGTGATGTTGCAACAACAAGCCCAAGGTTGATCAAAGATGTTTTCAGGGCAGTGGGAGGAATGGGAAAAGGTTCAGGGGCATGGTTAGTGTTTTCCTCAGTCCTCCCAGCAATGGGAAGAGATACCGGAAAAAACAGGCACGCCAAGACATGAATACTGGCTCCAGCACTGATGTCTCCACCACAACTTTGTTTTTTATAACCATGGGAGTCTTCTTTAGAACACAAGGTGTGCTGGGACCTGGTGGGATCCTCTGTGCCTTTGGGGAAGCACTGGGTATGTGCCGTGTCGGCATCTCGGAGCAGAGGCAGCAAGTGAGGGAACTGCAGCGCTGGGGCAGGTCTGGGGACTCATGACTAGAGCAGAGAGGGGGGCTGGGATGCAGGAAGTGAAAAGAGCTGAAGTTAAAACAGGAACTCGGAGCAGACACAGGCCCAAAGCTGTTGCAGGCACCAGGTGCCTGAGCAAAGAGCAGCAAGATTGCCAGCAGGAGCCTTAAAGGTAAGAAAGCTTGAGTGGGTTTTTAGAGTGGAAAATGAGAAATGATTATCAAAAAAGTGGAGTTTGGTGGGCAAAGAGAACTTCTTCCTGATGCAGCAGGTTTGAGTGGATAATGCTTGGCATTTGCTTCTCAGGCTGTTGTCCTCTCATTGTTGCTTTTGTGTCTGAGCCTCTAAAGAGCCACATTTCCAAATGTACCAGCACGACTGTGCTGTGTGGTAGCCGTATATTTGTGCTGTAGTAGATGTTTTCACAGGGGAAAATGGGGCAAACTAAGGGGTTGAGATGATACTCTGGCTGCTATTTCTCACTATAGGGCGTGTCTGGAGCTTCATAGTGCAAGTACAATGTGTGGTTTGTCACGGAGGGCAGATGGCTTTGGAGGAGAATGTGGTCAAGAACCATTTACAGCAGCGTTTAAAACCCTGAACCACCTGATTTGAGCTCAAATCAGCTGCCCTGATGAAAAGCCCTCGGCTAGCTAGTTGTTCTTGCTGATTTATCCTTTACAAAAATGAGCACCAAACTCCAAAATCTTTGATGTGAGAGATGTCAATGAATTAGAGAGGGGAAATGGAGAAGAAAGGTGGTGTTGGATTGTGCTGTGTTGTGCACATGAGCCTTCCTGCTTTCCCTGCTTCTAATTGCAATTAGCTGTACTCAGTTTGGCAGAGGATTGCTGTGAGTGGGGAAAGGCACAGACCTGCTGTTGTTCTGAGGCACCTGGAGAAGGCCTAAAACCAGCTCTCCACTGTAAATCTGCCTTGGCCCTACATCCTCTCCCTTTAACTGAGTACCTGGCTTTGGCTTAACAAAACACAGACTCATCCCTGCTGGTTTAGCTTCTGTTCCCTTTGCTCCCTGGCCTTACAGTGCTGGAAAGGACAGCTTGAAACTGAGCAGTGCCCTGCATTCAACTGGAAAGTTACTCACTTCAACAGCTTTTGATGTGGTACAGTTAATTACTTAGTATAAACAGAGAATGACTTAATTACTCACCACAAATAACTTAGCTTGCACACAGGGCAAGTGGCCTGAGCACCTGGGGAGGTCTCAGGCTCCCACATGGCCCTGGGAGTGAGGGGCTGGTGCCTCATGGTAAACGTTGCTCTTAGCTGAGGATCCAGCACACAGGTCTGGTGCAGTCTGGTGTGATGGTGTACAGGGCTCAGCTCAGTCTTTCCTGCACGTTCTGTTCTGTCTTTCTCTCTGCCCCAGTGAAAAGCTTCTTTGGGCAACACTAAGAATAATTTGGGACTCCTCAACACTGCAGACAGTAAAGGGCTGGAATATGAGAGTGATGCTCTGGGTGTAGGGGCAGGCAACTCACATCATCTTCCCTCTTTCTCATTTTGTAAAAACTCTGTTGTTTGGGGAGGGGCTTTTTCATCATCTTTTTTTCACGGTCACCTTGAAAATGAAACACAGGAGTTCTAAATTTCACATTACTTTTAACTTCCTCTTCCTGGGCCCATCGCTTCCTCCAGGCTGTGGGAGCTGTTCCACCACACCCTCAGCCTGTGCAGCCCTGCACCCTCAGGGCTTTTAGCTGCGTTTCCCATTTTCTCCATATAACAGACATAAATACCACATGGCACCAGCCCTGTCACAGCAGTGTCCAGTCTTGCCCTGATCCTTCTCTCAGCTACTGGGCAGGCATTAAAAGGCTGGAAAACAGACAAAAGGCTTGAAGAGTCAACCTCAGGTCCCGAAGCACATCAGAGCATGTGGCAGTGGTGTGACTGTGCTAATCGGGGGGTTCATGCGGAGAAACAGCTTCCCCCAGCATGGAAAATCCACGTGTGTTGGAAAAGCAGAATCTGGTAGTTGGATGCAAACACTCATTTACACCACAAAAAAATCAGGTGTGTTTTTACTGCTGAGTGAGGGTGCCTGGAGGCTGTGGTTTACACCTACACTCCCGGTGTGTTTTAACATAAGAGATGCCGAGGGCCAGGAGTGGCAGCTGTTTTGGGATGCCCTGTGTTGTACAAGGGGCAGATGTACGAGGGCAGGTGGCCTGAAAGGGCCTTTTCCAGCCTCAGTTCTGCCATGCCTGGCCATGAGCCAGCTGTGCCCACGCGCTAGGCCCTGGGTGACACCTGGGTGACACCTGGGTGACACCATGTCCTTGCTGTGCAGATGTGGAAAGCGGTCGTGGGACATGATGTGTCAGTGAAGGTGGAGACTCAGGGTGATGACTGGGACACAGACCCTGATTTCGTGGTGAGTGTCTGATGTGGTAACGGGTACGCTGGTGGTGTGAAGGGTTCCTGGCTGTGCTGGGGCTCATGGCTCAGCACGGGGCACCACCAACCAAGTCCCACCAGCCCCTCGTAGGTACCATCAGTCACTTGTCTGAGCCACTTCTGCCCCATCTCCATGTTTAGTCTCCAGAACTTCTTACATCAGTGCACACCCTGTGTCTGACCACAAGAAATGGCACTTAAGGAGTACAGAATATTCAGGGTTTTTCAAACCTGCTCCTTGGTAACTTCCCTCATTCCCCACAACGTGTGTTCCAAGACATACTGAACACTTACATTTTCTCTGTCTCACACTATTTGTAATTGTACTAGATCCAGCATTTCCCTCACTTGTCTTTTTTTCCAGATGGAAAATCCTATTGTATTTAGTCACCTTGTGCTCTGTGCCTCTCATACTCTCGCTTTCTATCTAGTCTGACTCTGGGTGAGCTGGTGAGAGAGCAGAAGGGCTCGGCCCAGGGAACCACCTGCATACATACAGGGTCACAATTTTCCTTTTCCTTTTGGTTCTCTATTCCTTTCCTAATAAGTCTCTCCGGTTACACAAGAGTCTTGTGTTTTTGAGGTTCAGTCTTGCCTAGTTACTTCCAGATAGAAATCCTAGTGTGGGAAATGCCCACACTTACCAGTAAAATTCAGAGGGGAAAGTCGCCAAAGCAAATCTAAACTTTTATTTAACTAATTCAGCTGACTTGGGTGTGTCCCTCTGGCCAAGGAGGCAGACACAGGCCAGCAAGAAACAGAGGTTTTTACACCCTATCCCGGCCAGAGGTCCCTGCCCTGTTCCTACTGGCTGGTACCAGGAGAGTCACAGCCTGGCCCGGGTCTGGTACCCGCCCAAGACCCCCACCCCTGCAAAGCACGAACAGCCATTGCAAACTTAACTACCCCCTGCCCCTATTATCTTCTTTCCCAGTACAGTTCCTTTAGCTTCAGCAAAACTCTAACACTAGCTGGGGACAGAAAAGCAAATGCTTTCTTTAAATTTCAAAAATATTCATGTTTTAGGGAAAATCTGTGCTGTCCAAATTTTTTGGTTTTAGTTCATTTCTTCTGTTAGTGGAAGCATTCAAACTAAGCCTGAACAGAATGAGACTTCATATGAATTTTAAAATTCTATTTTATATATATACTTATTTTCAGCTTTACTGTAAACTAGGAAAGAACTATGGCCATGCCACCCTGACACCCGATCCCATCAGATCTGGGAAGCTGAACAGGGTCAGGCCTGGTTAGTGCTTGGATGGGAGAGCTCCTGGGAATGCCGGGGGCTGTAGGTTCGAGTCCCGAGGACTTCACTGTCACCGTCCAGGCTCGCTCGGCCGTGGCAGATGAACCTCAGGAGTTAAAGGGTGGGGCCAGTTCTGCGCACACTGAGCCTCACCTAAAACATCCACTGCACAGGCTGGAAGGGCACACCCATGTGGGGAGAGCCCTTCCCAAAATCTTCACTCATGAAGCCCAGCCATGATATTAGGAAAGACTTTGTTCATTCTTCACTTTATCAAATACATGGTCAGACCTTCCACAAAGGCCATGATAGCCAAGCTGGGGAGAACGGCCCGAGGGCGGCGGTCACTGCGCCTTCTCCAGTGTTTTTCCGACAGTGAATTCCTCAGGATTCCCGTTGCCAGCCCGGCCCCGGGGTCGGGCAGGACCGGCTGGACTCCGGCGGGGATGGGGCGCCGTGCCCGGTCCGTGCCCGGCCCGGGGAGCAGCACCGAGCTCGGTGCGGTCCGCGCTGACGGCCGCGCTTCGCTCCGCAGAACGACATCTCCGAGAGGGAGCAGCGCTGGGGAGCCAAAACTATCGAGGGCTCCGGCCGCGCCGGGCACATCGAGTGAGTGCGGCGGGACCCGGGCCCGGGCGGGGGACAGAATGACCCAGCCGGGGCTGGGGACGCGGGACTGGGAGCGGGGCGGGGAGGGCTCCCCGACGGGGCGGCTCCTCCTCGGGCTCCTCTCGTGCGGCTCCTCCATGGCGGGGCGCGGACCTGGAGCGGTGCCGCATCCCGGCCAGGGGCGGGGGGCTCGGGGGGCGCGGGGAGGTCCTGGGCAGATGCCGCATCCCGACCCGGGGCGCGCGGGGGGCACGTCCTGACCCGCAGGGGATTCAGGGGCTGCCCGCGCTGCTTCGGGGCGGCAGCGGGCGAGTTCCTACACTCGAGGCTGACCCAGTGCAAAGGCCTCCCGTTCCTCCCCTGCCAGCAGCTCACCCGGGGCAGCAGCTCCCTCGGGACAGCCCAGCGCTGCCCCGCAGTGTGGCCAGTGCAGCACGCACAGAAAGGGAGCTGTGGGGTCCTGAGGAAGCCGGGCTGTGCCCCTGAATGGGGTTGCAGGAGAGGGGCTGCATGTCCCCCCAGAGCCCTCCGCGGTGGTCACTGGGCAGTGCCTGGGGTACCGTTCTCTCTGCCACAGCGCAGTGGCGGCGTGTGTGCCTGGCACAGGGAACCCAGCGCGGGCACACGGTGGCAGCTGCCAGCGGGTGTGTGTCCTGCGGTGAGTGTGTGTGTCCTGCGGTGGGTGTGTGTGTCCTTCATTGGGTGTGTGTGTCCTGCGGTGTGTGTGTGTGTCCTGCGGTGGGTGTGTGTGTCCTGCGGTGGGTGTGTGTGT
>VWZD01002307.1:0-17032 GCA_013396695.1 Sakesphorus luctuosus | reverse complement strand
GGGACAGGAGCACAGGTGGTATTCACCTGTTTCTGTGCTAGCCGGAATGAATGAGAGGAGTAGGAAATCTCTTCTTATCAATAGGTGGCTAAAGGATTGGTACCACTGTCAAAATTTTGGGGTTTGTGACCATGGGGCAAACTCCATGGTACCTAGTCTCCTCAAATCAGATGAGCTTCTTCTGTCTAGGAAGGGCAAAAGGACTGTAGCCCATAAGTTGGCAGGGCTGCTCAGCAGGGCTTTGAACTAGGTTTGAAGGGGGAAGGGGTTGAAACAAAGCCATCCAGAGATAAGACTAAGGGTGGAAAGCCCAAAGTAAGAGTGAAATCAACAGCCTAGCTGAAGTGCATGTACACTAATGTACGCAGTATGGGCAATAAACAAGAGAAGTTGGAAGCCATCATGCAGCAGGAAAGCTATGGTGTAGTTGCTATCACAGAAACATGGTGGGATGATCCGCATGACTGGAGTGCTGCTATGGATGGCAACAAGCTCTTCAGAAAGGACAGGCAGGGTAGGAGAGGTGGAGGGGTAGTATAAGGGACCATTCTATCTCTAACTCGCTAATATGTTTTTACATTGACCAGGGCAGTAAATAATTAGTTGCTCTTGCCAAGGCAGAGCAATTAAGTGCCCTTAGGCAAGGCTACTGTGAAGCTGTTTAGCTCTGCACAAGCAACAATCAGCCACTCTACAAAGACAGAGCTTTTTCCAGCAGCTGAGGTACTGCCAAGTGGAAGTTTTGCAGCTTCCAGGAGCCCCTACCAGAGCCCAGGGATTGAACACAATGGTGGACACCGACCTTAGCTCTTTTCAGGGCTGTCTTCCCAGACCCTGGAGACATTTTGGGCTGCTGGCCGACAGCTTGGGGAGCCCTTGATGTGTGCTTGACTGCAAAACTTGATCCATTTTCCTCCCTTGGCCGAGCCAGCCTGCCCGGATACCAGCTCAACCCACCAACATCATGAAAAGGTCTGCCCAGAGCCACATGGGGCAATAAGCATCCACCAGAGGGCACTTCAGACTCTGTCCAGAGGTGCCCGGTGGTCATTCCAGGTCAGGTTTACCCAGTATCTAAGCCTGCCTCTTGTCCCCTACTCCTTGTCTCTCAGTCCTACTGGCCTCTCCTCGTCCTCATCACCTCTCCTCATCCTCACCACCTCTCATCCTCGTCATGACTCCTCATCCTCACCACGCTTGCCCTGCTCCTGCCTGTCCCGTCCCTCATTGGCTACTGGCAACTGCTTTGGCTGAGGCCCTCAGAGACCCTTCCTACTGGTGGTGGTAATAGATTGTCCCTTCCCTACATCTCCCTCTGCCCCATACTTTCCCCCTGTTAATTATTGTTAAAAAAAAGCAATTATCTCTTTGAGACTTAACATTGGGAGTTGTGTGCCTTAATGTAGCCTTCTGAATAATTAATTAAAAGAACAGTGTTACAGTTTCCAATCGTACTGCAACAGGTGGCTCTATATGTTAGAGAGTCTCGACTCCGTAGAACTTGAAGTCACCAACGATAAGGTTGAGTGCCTGTGGACCACAATCAGGGGAAGGCCAGCAAGGCTGACATCCTGATGAGAGTCTGTCCAACCAAGATGATGAAGGGGATGAATTATTCTACAAGCAGCTGGCAGATGTCTCAAAATTGCCAGCCGTTATTCTCATGGATGACTTTAACCTGCTGGATATCTGCTGGGAGCTCAACACAGCAAAGAGGCAGTCTAGGAGATTCCTAGAGTGTATAAAGGATAATTTCCTGCTTCAGCTGGTAAATGAACCTACCGGGGATGGGGTGCTGATAGACCCTCTGTTTACAAACAGAGAGAGGCTGGTGGGAGATGTAGTGGTCAGAGGCTATCTTAGGCACAGTGATGAAATGATGGAGTTTTCAATACTTAGGGATGTAATGAGGGCCATCAATAAAACCTTTACACTGGACTTCTGGAGGGCAGATTTTGGCCTATTCAGAAGACTGGTCCAGAGCATACCCTGGGAAACAACCCATGAAAACAAGGGAGTGCAGGAGGGATGGATGTGCTTCAAGGAAGAAGTCTTGAGTGCACAGAACAGGCTGTTCCAGTGTGCCGAAAGGCAAGCTAGAGGGGAAGATGACCAGCTTGGTTGAACAGGGAGATTCTGATGGAAATCAGGGAAAAGAAGAGAGCTTACCAACTGTGGAAAAATGGCTGGCTACTCATAAAGAGTTTCGGAATAGTTAGGTTGTGTAGAAAGAAAAAGAGAGAGACAACAGTGCAATTTGAAGTCAATTTGGCTACTTCTGTTAGGGATAACAAAAAGCGCTTCTATAAATACATTAATAACAAAAGGAGGGGCAAAAAACCCCTCCTTTCATTGTTGGACTTGGGAGGGAACCTAGTTAACAGAGATGAGGAGAAGGCTGAGGTACTTAATATCTACTTTGCCTCAGTTTTCACCAGTAAGACAGGTGGCCCTCCTGAACTGGTNGACCCAGCCAGCATGGGTTTAGGAGGGGCAGGTCCTGTCTGACCAGCCTGATCTCCTTTTATGATCAGGTGACCCATCTAGTGGATGAGGGAAAGGCTGTGGATGTGGTCTATCTGGATTTCAGCAAAGCCTTTGATGCTGTCTCCCATAATATACTCCTGGAAAAGCTGATAGTGCACAGCTTGGACAGGGGCACTCTCTGCTGGGTTGAGAGCTGGCTGGATGGCAGAGCCCAGAGAGTGCTGGTGAACGGAGCTGCATCCAGCTGATGGCTGGTCACCAGTGGTGTCCCCCAGGGATCAGTGTTGGGCCCAGTTTTGTTTAACATCTTTACTGATGATTTAGATGAGGGGATTGAGTCCACCATAAGCAAGTTTGTGGATGACACGAAGCTGGGAGGGAGTGTCAACCTGCTGGAAGGCAGGAGGGCTCTGCAGAGGGACCTGGATAGGCTGGAGAGATGGGCTGATTCCAATGAGATGAAGTTCAACAAGGCCAAGTGCCGGGTCCTGCACTTTGGCCACAACAACCCCATGCAGTGCTACAGGCTGGACACAGAGTGGCTGGAGAGCAGCCAGGCAGAAAGGGACCTGGGAGTTTGGATTAACAGGAGGCTGAACATGAGCCAGCAGTGTGCCCAGGTGGCCAAGAAGGCCAGTGGCATCCTGGCCTGTATCAAGAATAGCATGGCCAGCAGGATGAGGGAAGTGATCCTTGCCCTGTACTCAGCACTGAGTATGGTGTTCAGTTCTGGGCCCCTAAGTTCATGAAAGATATTGAGGTGCTGTAATAGGTCCAGAGAAAAGCGATGAGGCTGGTGAATGGACTTGAGCACAAGTCCTATAAGGAGACACTGAGGGAGCTGGGGTTGTGCAGTCTGGAGAAGAGAAGGCTCAGGGGTAACCTTACCACTTTCTACAACTACCTGAAAGGGGGATTGTAGCCAGGTGGGAGTTGGTCTCTTCTCCCACGCAACCAGCAGTAGAACAAGTGGGCACAGGCTTATGCTCTGCCAGGGGAGGTTTAGGTTGGATATTAAAAAGAAATTCTTTACAGACAGAGTAATCAGGATTGGAATGGCCTGCCCAGAGAGGTGATGGATTCACCGTCCATGGAGGTTTTGAAGATGAGACTGGATGTGGCACTTAGTCCCATGATCTAATAATCACAATGATGTTGGATCAAGAGTTGGATTTGATGATCTCAGAGGTCTCTTCCAACCAAGTTGATTCTATGATTCTATATGCTCAGGTTCAGGTGGGAATGTCCAGTACACATCCCCCCAGGGCAGGGAGTTCCCCAATGGGTGATTTAACTGTGTGAGTCCTGGGATATTTTTGGAAGCTTTGATGGTCTAGGGTCATTGCAATGGCCTATTGTGCCAGTCCTTAACAGCCCATTAGCAGACATGACCCCTCAGGCTGGGTGTGAAGGTGCTAATTCCTCCCTTGCCCCCACCTCCCCCCCTCCCTGAGTTATTGCACACTGGTGTGAAGACAAACACTCCTCTGCCTCCCAGGGTTCTTGAACACTCAGTCTGTAGCCTGAGGTGTCAGGTGTGCCCTGGGCAGCTGCTGCAGATGATCCATTATTAACAGTTCATCAGAAATTACATAAAAGATGTAGAATACACAGTTTTGGTTACACCCACACAGTGATAAACTGGTCCTGGCCTCTGTAACTAGGACACTTCCTCATGATTCTTCCCCCTGCCCATTTCTATAACAGCTTTCATGTACATATTCTGAAAATTCACAAAGGGTTCTTCCAGGTAAGAAACTGTCACACTGCAATTCAAGTCTGAGGTGTTGCACATTCTCAGAAGCTTTTGATGTTTTCCCACTGCTGACTTTCTGTGTTTGGCTGAGCTGGCAAAATGCCAACTACCCAAACACAGAGTAAAAGTTCCTCCTCCCACCCCATGAGGGAAAAAGGAAAGGAGAAAAACCCCTAAAACATAAAATAGGTTTATATATTTATACAGAAAAGAGAAAATTAAAAGAAAACTACAATATAACACACATCCACAGAAGTTAGAAATAAGAAAAAATAACTTCCCACTCTCCACCGAACACAAATCCCACCATTCTAGCTACAAACCCCCCAAGGGAACTCAATCGCCCGAGAGACAGACCCAAGGAGAGAGTGGACTAAGAATAAACATTTTACTTTCCCAAGATAACATAGTGGTGAGGTGGTGCTGGGCCTAATCAGCAGAGCAGCACAGAGCATGTCCACCTGCACCACAGCCATGAAGGATCTGAACTAAGCCCCTCCTACACCTGCTTTTACATTTGAGATGACGTCGGAATATGGTATGAAATACCTTTGGCCAGTAGCAGTCAGCTGTCAACTGGCCTGACCCAGCTTGAGTCAGCTGATAATCCAAGGCCTGCTCTGAAAACTAAAGCCTAATTTTAGGCCTAGCTAAACCCATAACATTTTCCCAAAGAAAGGAGATATCTAACATCTCTTTTTTATTGCCCGACACAGAGCAAGGGAAAAGAATACCCACACTATTTGTTAAGCAAGGACTAAAGGCAAGCTAGAATGACAATTCCATCTGCAAAGTTTTATCAAATTTGATAGATTAAATTCTAATTATTGCTTATCTCTATCTGCAGTGATTTTGAAGCTGTGTTGAGTGTCCTGTTGCTTATTATCTCTGAATCTGGATGTCAAAATCTCACAGGGCAGGCTCAGGAGCAGCAGTACAATATAAGGTAGGAGGAGTAGTAGCCATTCCATCCTATCCAGAAGTTTGCACAAGTGCCCTGCACCAATATGCATTCCGACCTCTCTTTGGCAGAGAAGGAGAGATCTGACTCTCGCTAACCTCCACCATGATGCAATGCCTCCCTGTCACAGGTTGTTACAGGCAGTAATCTGCAGGTAGAGAACTTCATAGGCTCTTTCTCACCAGAGGGAAAATGCATTTAAATTGTTTACACTGAGCCAGCCGATCTTGCCTGAAGCAAACTAGGGAGTATTCACCCCTGCTGCCGGTGGTTTTGGCTCCTGCCCTGACAGCCTGGGACTGGAGGAGGCCACAGGCTCAGGGCCACAGTGAAACTCTTGAAAGCACTCATAAACAATCCAGGACTGTCCCTGTCTCAAGGGACACTGGACTTTTGATTTACCTGCATGAGGTACATTTGTGCTAAGGAGTCACTGATGAAAACAACTGGTATTGAATGTCAGTAAAAAACTTTCTGAACAAGGTGAGATTGGTGAATACAGGTTCTTGTAGAATGGGGATCGCAGTGGAAAGACTCTTGAGACACTGATGGAATTTGATACATCAAGTGAAAAATAAAAACCATTTTCATTGTTGGTTGAAGCAAAAGTATAGAAGATTCAAATTATTCAAGAAAAAATCTGCTTCTTCCTTGTTGACATAATCAAATAATACAAATGAATACATGCACTAATTCAATTCATTTGGCAAATTCCCTGCTCAACACGCCATCTTTAACAACTTCAAATAACAGAAACAATTTATTATTTTTTAAATCATAGTCACTCCAGTATGTGCCTCCCATTCCCATACTAAAGGACTGCGTCCTGTCTGGTCTTGTTATCACATACTAGAAATAGTAATGCACCTTCTACACATCAGTTTAAAAATAAAAAAGCATGGGGGTTTTTTTCTGGCAATCTTTTCATGAGAGTTGATTTCAAGTATTTAAGTACCATAAATCTCATGCTTCATGGATTATTTTCTGAAAGGAGAAATGAATTGTGATAACTTAGGTTATCAAACCTATCAGATCATGCATGAATTTAAGTAGTGGGGTAAGAGTAAATTAGATTATGGGTCAGATTAATAAGCTCAGGGGTAAACGACACTTAATATGGTTGAATTAACTCTGATTAATTCACAGATAGCTATCTCTTCCAAATATAGCCAGAAGAGACTGTCCAAATTATGTGTGCGACCATTAAGTAATATCTGTTTTGCACTGAAATATTTTTTATTCTATTTTGTATTTTCACTTCACCTCTCCTGGTAAGTAACATTTTCATTCATGCTGAGGTACAATTATTTTGAAAGAAGGATGTGTGCAAAAAGAATCAGAGCTAGGAAAAATTTTTCTGTTGTAAAAGTCTGGGTAAGTTTTCTATTTTTTCCCTGTATTCTGTTTATTAATTGAATGTAGATCATGAAACATGAAAAAGATAAAACTATGTGAAATATTAAAACTTTGTTAGATATTTTACCAGAACAGAGCAATAAGAATTTATCTTAAAATATACTTTTGAATGTGGAAGCATAAAATGATATTGCAATTGATTCTCATTTTGTGAAATTGCACATTGGACCAAGGTTGACAAGGACAATGAGAATTGTGCCTAAATCTGTGATTAGGAAGCAGGAGGAAAATGACATCAAGAAAATCTGAGCTGACAGGAAAATATCAGAAGAACTAATGATAGAAGGGCTGAAGATGCATGAAATGGGAAGTGGTATCATTAAGCTGAAAGAAGCATTTTAAATTGAGTACATGTGTTGAGAAATCAGTAGGCACAACTAACAATCATCTGATACAAGCTCTCCTGATGTAAAACTACACTCACATCACTGCAAGTTCAAAGTCCGCTTTGCTATAAGTCAGTAGCCCCTTCCTAATAGAGTAAACAGTGAGCCAAATACGTACTTAAGGAAAGAGAGCAAAATGCAGTCAGCTATGGATCTGATGCTAGTTTGGCATTAGGAAATTCTTGGCACAGCTCAGGGCACAGAAGTTGGAAAACAGAAGGTAGAAACGAAGGGAAAAATACCTATCTTCATAGGAAATCCTACAGACATCCATGGCAAGTAGAGGCGATTGCATCAGAGCAGAAGAAGATGCAACAGAAAAAAAATGAAGGCAAAAAATGAGTGCTGCAATGGTGGAAGGGGTAATCCCCCTTGATTTCTTGTTCCCTGTCCTTGAGGGAGCTGCTGCTCCTTGACATCCAGTCTGTTGAGTTCTAGGATATTCTCATTCCCTACAAAATCAAGCTTTATCCCAGAAATTACAAAATTGTTTCCATAAAAAATAAAAATATGTGGGGTTAAAAAAAAATCTATTGTACCTGGATTCCTACTTGGAGGAATCCCTTGGGTTAGGGCTCTAGAATTTAAGGGGATCCAAGAAAGCTGGCTAATACTCAAGCATCACTTCCTCCAAACTCAAGATCAGTGTATCCCTATGAGTGAGAAAAACAAAGGGGGCAGGAAACATGCAGGGATGAGTAAGGAGCTTCTGGCAAAACTGAAAAAGAAGAAAGTTTACAGAATGCGGAAAAAGGGACAGGCCACTTGGTACAAAACTGTGAGGAGTAGCTGGTACAACAGAAGGCTGTGCTGCCACGTAGCAGGACCTAGACAGGCTGGAGAGTTGGGTGGAGTGGAACATAATAACTCAGCAAAGGCAAGTGTAGGATCCTGCACCTGGGGAGGAATAACCCCATGCACCAGCACAGGCTAGGGGCTGACCTGCTGGAAACCAGCTCCGTGGAGAAGGACCTGGGGGTCCTGATGGGCAGTAAGTTGTCTGTGATTCAACAGTGTGCCCTTGTGGCTAAGAAGGCAGCCAATGGTATCCTGGGGTTCATTAGAAAGAGCATTGCCAGTAGATTGAGAGAGGGTATCAATCCTCCCCCTCTACCCAGCACTGGAGAGACTGCCTCTGGAGTGCTGTGTGCAGTTCTGGGACTCTCAGTTCAAGAATGAGAAGGAGCTACTGGACAGAGTCCAGAATCAAGCTATGGAGAAGATTTCAGGACTGCAGAATCTCTCTTATGAAGAGAAAATGCTGAGGCAGCTGGGCCTTTTTAGCCTGGAGAAGAAATGACTGAGGAGGGATCTTGTCAATAGATACAAACATCTTAAGGGTAAATGTCAAGAGGATGGGAACAGACTTTTTTCAGTGATGCCCAGTGACAAGAAAAGGGGCAATGGGCTCAAACTGAATTCCAGGAAGTTCCATCTGAATATGATGAAAAAGTACTGTGACAGTGACAGAGCACTGGAACAGGCTGCCCAGAGAAGTTGTGAAGTCTCATTATCTTTCTGGATGTGATCCTTTGTAACCCGCTCTAGGTCAACCTGCTTTAGTGAGGGGGTTGGATTACATGATCTCCAGAGGTGTCTTCCAATCCCAATCATGCTGTGATTAAGTGATTCTGATTGATTAATATCCTTGGGATGCAAAAATTTAAAAAGCTCACTGGAATTTAAAAGAATTTAACCTCTTCCTTAAGAAAATGCTGCTGACAGTTTTTCACATGCACATTGTCAGAAGAGGGGAAGCTTCATGTCTTCCTGTCACAAGCATCAGAGACAAAGAAAACAAGGCCCAAAAGACAAAGCTTGTGTATCTGTGAGTGGAGCAGGACTCTTTGATATGTTGCTCCTTTATTTTATTGAGTTGATCCTGCCAATGGTGTCTGGTAACATGTGCTATGAGCTACTGTACGTGTCTTGCAAAGTCAGGCAATCCCATTCTTACTGTTCTCTACATATTTGCTATAAATACTTGAGATGAGTTGTAATCTCTGATTCACTGTATATGATGGGAAAGACAGATTTGACAAATGAAGAGCAAGCTTCAACTTTTTTTCTGACAAATGAAGAACATGGACTGACAGCCAAATGAGAAATCCATTCCAGTTTTCTTTGAAAATGGATGAACCTGTCAGTTATTCACTTGGTCAGATAAGAATTACCAGTAAGTCTCAACAGATAGCCTACCAAAGTATAATCAATTAACCAATAGTATGGGGAAAGAGTTAGTGTCATCCTGATCCATTGGAAAGGGCTTGTAGAGGTCAGCCTTGTATGTATGCTGCTAGGTGCCAAAAGGAGAAGCATGTTCATGGACAAACAGAGTTTGATGCATTAGCCAGAGCAGGTCATGCAGGCAGGGTGAGCAGGAAGGGCATTGAGGCACTGCAGCTCAAGCACTTCATTAAGTTGGTGGTCACTGCCCTTGCTGAGAGAACTCAGGTGTGGTGTCCACTCAGAGGTGAGCCAAGTCACCTGGATTCACCAGAAAAGATCTGACTCAGGCAGAGGTCCCCAAAAACATGCAGCTGTCCAGGTTTCAGGCTGTAGGGAGTGCCCTAAGCACTCCTAAGCACTAAGTGACTGTAGCAGAGATAGCTGTTGTGTCAAATGTGACTAGGTGGAAAACCTGCTGAGAGACACTGGATTGTTACATTAATTATTGGCTTGTACCAAGTCAAGTGTGTGTGAGGGGGGGAAGGGGTGAAGGGGCAGGTCAAATTTCATGAAGATGGAATAGTGTCCTGTCCCATACCCCAGTCCTTTGAGCCTCCTCAGGCAGCCCCAGAGCAGCTGTCAGTCACTGGCACACTGGAGCACTGCCCCATACCATACCCCTGGAGCCCCTAACCCAGCCTCAGAATGGCTGGCACACCAGGAGAATTGTCCCACACCCTGCCTGAGACTCTCAATCCATCCCGAGTGGCCAGTGGACCAGAAGTCCCTCCTAGGGGAGTGGCCACAGTGGACCAGAGCAGATAAAACCAAAGACACACGGCCTTCATGTTGTTGTGGTCCTGCAATTTCCTGGTCTTCTGGTAGCTGGACTTCCCCTGGACCTAGAGTGGTAGCTATAATTCTCCTTTTCTATCTCTCTCTTTACTTCTTCTCCTAATCTCCTTTACTGATATTTCGGTAACTTAAAGCTGGATGTGTTGGATTTTGCTATATCGTATGGCTTAGCATGTACCAAGGAATTGCTTCATGAAATGCTTTATTTTGGTTGAATGTTGCCTTTTAAACTTTTGCCAAGTTCCTTTATCTTCCAAAGTTTGCCAGTAAAAGTGTGCTATTTGACCTCCTGAAAAACACATGCACCATCTTCTCATGGTACATAAAGAACTGAAGACCCTCTTTATAAACTGGGTGAGTGGATTTTTGAAGCCTTGTATATTTTTAATGTAAAACCCCTTTGATGAGCTCTTGAGGCAAGCGTGGGGTCTTACACCTCAGCATGGCAGCAGAGTTACGGGATGAGGTAGAAAGGTTAAGGTATATTAGAAAATCAGAAAGGGAGGTAGACTAGAGGAGCCAAACTCTTGTCTCCCTGAGACAGAAGCAGACACAAGAAATAATTAAAGATCAAGGGGATCCTCTATTCATCCCCCAGCAAGGAGAAGGTAGCACTTGTAAAGAAAGCAGTGCATGAATGGCAGTCCATCTGCCCTGGGTGGCAATCACAAGCCTTCTTTATCCACCTCACCCCCCAGATGCCTCAGCAAAATAGGTGTGAGGCTTTGTACATGGAAGGCCAGCAAAAGGATGAAGAGGATGTTCAATTACTCCAGAGGTGTCTGCACAATCAGAATGGTCAACCCCTGCACTTCTGAAAGGAAGAAAAGATGGGTAATAGCTGTAGGTGATTCCCTTCTAAGGGGAGCAAAGGGCCCAGTATGCCAACGAGGCCCAGTCCATAGGGAGGTCGGTCTGATGCCTCCCTGGGGCCTGTGTTAAGGACATCAAGAAACTCCCTAGCCTGGTGCCACCCTCAGACTACTACCCATTACTGATCTTCCACATGGAGGATGATGAAGTGGCAACACGTAGTCCAAGGATGATCAAAAAGAACCTCAGGGCCTTGGGATAGTTGGTAAGGGAGTCCAGGGCAGAAGTTATTTTCTCCTCTATACTTCCAGTTCAAGGCACCAACATTGGAAGAAACAGATGGACTGAGTCTATTAATACACAGCTCCACACCTGGTATTACTACCAAAATTTTGGAGGGTTTGGCAATGGAACAGCCTACTCAGCACTGGGCATGCTGTCATCAGACAGGTCTCAGCCTTCTCAGCAAGGGAGGAGAGTCTTTGCTTGGCAAAGGTAAGAGGGACAGGATGCTAGCGAGGCCAGGTTGGATGGGGCTCCGAGCCACCTGGTTTAGTGAAAGGTGTCCCTGTCCATGTCAAGGAAGTTGGAACTAGATGACTTTTAAGGTCCTTCTGAACCCAAGCCATTCTATGATTCTATGATTCACTTGTTAAAATGTATTTTAATTTCAGAAATCATTTAAGTGGAATGTCATTTTGAGAACTTGTTGATTGTTTTCTGGAAGTAGTATGTTTTGTGGCAGAAGACAAGTCACTCTGTGTAGCTTCTGGTAAGTTTGTGACATAGCTGTTGAAACAGAAAAAGTGAATGGGAATAAAAAAACTTTCACAGAAGCCCAGTAGCCCTGTTCTGTGTGACATCCTTGGAAGGATGCAGGAAATAGACTGATGCTGTTACTCAACAGTAAAAAGAAATTAATCGGTGGGGGGATGGAGGGAGAAGGAGGAAGTTCTCATCATTGTCATCTAGAGACACATATTTACTAATTTGTCCTAGAAAGGACTGTTTACAATTCACAACCTATGTGGCTGCAGGATAAATGAAAGTGGAAATATTAGGTATGACAACCCTCCACAAAACCCCTTACAAGCCAAGGTATCACAAGTAATCCTTAATACTTTCAGCAGTTTTGACAGGAAGCAGACACTTAAATATAGCTGTGACTCTGGACTAGGGATCACAATAGCGATTTTCACAGAGAGAGGGTAGAAACTTTCATATTAATAGAGAACTTAAGATAACAGCTACTTCTCCGCTGAAGGAGAAGGGATTTCCCTCCATAACTTCATCATTTGTCTGCACGGTTTCCAGCTCAACTGCTCTACCTCAGTCTGGAACAAAAGATTTGCTCACAAATGCACATTATTAGCCTGGTTCATGTTAATTCAAATTGGTATGTAAAATTGTATCCAGATCTATCACAATACTAATAATTTTAGAGGAAAAATATGATAATGCATGTCATATTTCCATTAATGTGTAGTTAGATATTTAAAATTGCTGTCAGGTGCTTCAAACTGCAATTAAATAGCAAATACAACTCATTCAACACCACATAGTATTAGGGATGTTTAACATTTTAAAGACATGTAGGCTAGAATAATTCTATTATTTTAAAAGAAGCCTTTGACAATAATTGGCATAGTGCATAAAAATGTTAACAAAGCAATTGATAAACTCTAATATTAGTCTTATTCATGTTGGTCATCTAGTCTGGAGTGTTTAATTTCAGTGTTGTTTTATTTTTTTTTTTAATTCAAATACTCTTTTATCTTTTATTTTCTGGTCACATTTTCAGAATTCTAACATCACACAATTGTGAAACACCTCCTTTCACAAATGCAGTAAATCATATTATCAAACCCCAAGGAACATATACTTCTATTGTGTTGTACAAGAGAAAATGAAACTTGCAAGGCTACAGCCCTTACACAGTAATAGGTAACTGGGAGATCATTTCCTACAGGGCATAGTGTGAAGTAACTGGCATATCTGTGATCTCGGGGGACTTCCCAATCATCTTCAAGTACTATTGCTTGCACATCCATACTAAATTTGAGAGAATACATAAAATGAATGTTTTGACATGCTCCGTGAAAAGTTCCCCAGAATCTCCATAACCTGTGAAGTGGTGAGTGGACTCTCATCACACCTGGGCAAGACTCATAGACTCTACGGTACTCAGGTGAAACAGCCAAAAGCCTAAACATCAGGGACAGTCAGAGGATCTCAAATGGATTGAAACAATAAATATATATATATATATTTCAATTTGCATGAGATAATATTATTGGAAAAATCTACTTATTGGCCTGAAATTCACTTTCTAACTGACACTAATAAAAACAGCATCTGCACACAGCACTACCAAGGACAGAAAGACTGGCAGCATGCCTCTTTTAGACATATCACTAACATGCACCATTCAATTTATGCTTGTTGATCTAGAAAGAATTTTATTATAATGTCCCTACCCAAGACAAAGGGAGGGGAAGAGGAGAGAATAGGAGAGGAGAGGGCAGAATATTTCAGATGGAAGGAACCTACAATGATCATCTAGTCCAATTGCTTGACAAGTTCCGGGCTAACCAAAATTTCAAGCACAATATTGAGGGCATTGTCTTAAACACTGACAGGCTTGAGGTACTGACCACCAGTCCAGGAAAATTGTCCCAGTGTTTGACTACTCTCTCAATAAAGGTATGTTTCGTACTGTCCAGGCTAAACCTCCCTTGACACAGTTTTAAACCATTCCCACAAGCCCTATTACTGGCTATCCAAGAGAAAAGCTGAGCACCTTTTTCTCCATGTCCCCTTCTCTGGAAACTGTAGAGAGCAATAAGGTCACTCCTCAGCCTCCTTTTCTCCAAACTAGGCAAATCTAAAGTCCTCAGCTGTTCCTTACAGGACATGTGTTCCAGCTTATTCACCAGCTTTGTTGTCCTTCTTTGGAAGTATTCAAGGACCTTCACACCACTCTTAAATGGTGGGACCCAGAATGACACAGTGCTGAAGGTGAGATTGCACCAATTCACCTCATGTCTGCAGCATAGCTTTGAGGGAACAGTACTAATCAGCAGCGGAGACCTGCAGACATCTACAACAGGTTGAATGCAAGCACATTGCTTTTTGGCTAGGTCTACCCTGCAGGAGATAAAATTTCTACTAACAGGTACTACAGACTGACAAGAGTTCATGTTGGCCTGGTTCATACCTCTCAGCAGTATAAGGACATCGAATGCATTACCCAAAATGCAGTTTTTATCTCTCTACATCAAAGATTCCTTTGCTGCTTTGTCAGAGTCCATGATTTGTGTGTTTCATAATGAACAACACAAAAGTATGTCTTCCTCTGGACAGCCTGAATGAAAACCAGAGAAAAGTTATCCAGAATTAACTGTTTGCAGCAACAGTGACACCCTGAAGCAATATAATGCCCTGTGACAAATGGTTTTGTTTGCGTCAGTTTAGATGTTCTGTCTTGTTCTCTCAATAATCTTTCTGACTACTTTTGAGTCATTTGAGCAATTTAGGCAATTATCTATAATGTAGATATATTGCCTTCTGAAAAAAGGATTTCTACAGAAGATCTGTAAATAATAAAAATCTCTGATTTTAACCCTTGTCATGATTTCCATCCATTTAAATGTACGTTTAAGCTTTAAAACTGTTTCCCAGCATGCAAATGACTCGAGTGCCAAGTTATGCTTGTAAATCAGACATTAAATATGCAGATCCTATGACATGGCAACTGAAACGAACGTTTTAAAAAGACATGCTAGGATTTGAACATTTTGTGTTTAGGTGTTCCTGAATACCACCAGTGTGTGTGTTTTTCATCATTCAACTCTAAAGCCAGTCATCAAAGGCTTTTTGGTTTTTGTTTTGTTTTCTGGAGAATCAAAATTAAAAATACTAGATCTGTGCAAATTTGGGGAAATCAATAGGGACACAGTTATAATTGGCAGTAAGTACTACTCTGATATTACTGAGCATAGAGCTGTGCAGGGAACTGGTGATGGTCAGAGGCTTGCACTGCATACTGAATAGACCAGTGGATTACAGTAAATTGATGCTTTTGTAACAATGCAAGATGATTCATAAATATTAAGAAGAGAGTTCACGTAAATTCATGCTGAGATTTCTTGAAAATTAACTGAAATTAAAGTAGATATTTACTAGCATAATGTATAAAACATTAACCCCACTTTAATGTATAAAATATTTCTCCAACTTAGTTACTGCAGAAATAGACTCAAAACAGCACAGAGTTTATTTCCAATATCTTTATTCACCTTCATGTGGCTGTGAATAGTTTTGTATATATTTGATTTTTAAAAAAAACCCAGGAGACATGATCCAAACTCTGTAAGCTCTTGGATTCATCCTTTGGACTGCTGAACAATTTGGTTCAGGGATGCAACTGGAGAAGAAACAGGCAGAAATTGAGCCTGCACCAAGACAGAAGAGGATCATCTTCCTCTGATTCCCGTGAGAAGCTGACTAAGGGAACTACATCCTTTTATTTTATTTATACTTCATATGAGAGTTTTGGATATTTCATTATTCCTCCAGTTCCTCTGCTGTAACCCATAGGAAGCACCTTTATCTGGAGGAAGAAAAAGAGTTAAAATACAGGATAGTGAAATTTTTTATTTGTTCTGAGAATGTATCTCTCTCTTTAATTCAGTAAGGGTGCTCTGGTTCCAACCAACACTTGGGTTCAAAATATTTTACCTCCTCCACTATTTCAACTGATAATGAGCAGTAAGCCAGAGCAGAGAGATAACGAGTATATCCCTGAGAGCCCCTGTGGGAGTGCTCCAAAGGTGTCTGCAAGGCCAGAGCCACTCTCTGAATGGAAAATAAAACTAAGCACTCCACATCCCATGCCATATTATGCTGATGGGATGGCATCTGACAGTTTGGCCAACACGACCTGTTCAGTTAGGCTGCCTGCAGACCCCACATGGGCAGCCAGTTCATGTAAGATCCTCTTCATGGGTATGGAGACCGGTATTTAAGAGGAATAATTACATACCTCCACCACACTCATTCCAGGCAGCTTTATCTACTGCCGGGTATCAACAAATGATAGTAGTGTAAGTGTCTTTCCTAGCATCAATTTACATCCTAGAACATATCCTTTTACTATTTACTATATCTATTTACTCTGTGTACTTATGGAGTAAGTATGTACAATTACAGAGTTTACATACTGGAGCATATCCTTCTACTGTTTACTATATATGCTTATCTCTGTGTAACAGTGGTGCTGAAGCACAGCTTGTATATCATTTACAAGTTGTGAATCCAACAGCTTGGCCTGCGTTTGCTCTCATCATTTATGGGACAATGCCAATTCAAAATCACGAGTCATAAACAGACATATTTACTTACTGTTGTTAATAGCATTGCAGATAAAGTACTTTTTAAAGCTCAGTTATTCCTCTGCACTTAAGTTCTCCATTTTTGTTTTCTCTTTGTTTTTTTCACTTCTTTAGATCTAGACAATGAAAACGTAAAAAGGTGTCCAAAGTTTTTATATTTATCTGCTTAAAAACAACTTCCACAGGATTTATTTTTAGTCGCAGAGTATTCCTGGGGGTGATAAGTCGGGTAAAAGCTTCCTTCGGTAACATCTAAATGTTTGCTGGATTTTGTCAGCTGTTTGAGATAAATGTGACCCGCTGATCGTCCTCATCAACAAAATGCTGTGAGCGGCTTCCATTTGGACCAGGAAGGAACATCACCTGCTGGCGACACTTTGTGTGAGCCACGCTTCTGTATTAAAGGCAAGGCTGGATGCAGTTTTACTACTTTTAATACAAATAAGGGCAGTTCTCAGCCTCCTGGCTTGTTGCTGATGCTTTTCCCAACCATACCGAGCGACGCAGATGTGCCGCTGATAAGCAGCGTTCAGCTGTCCAAAACGCCGGCCGCCTTTTAGTATGCCCAAGTTTCGCTTCCCAGCCCTGAGCTCCCTGCACCCTGCGGGTGCCGCGGAAGGGCTGGGCGCAGGAGCGGAGCCCGAGTCCCGCACGGAGACCCCGGGCAGGGACACGGCTCCCCCAGACCCGCACCGGCACTTTTGCCAGCGCAGCCTCTCACTCGGTCCCTGTCCACGGCAGCCGCCGGCACACGGAGAACTTCCGCCCCGCTGGACTCCCGCCCTCGGGTGCGGCT
>VWZD01002306.1:299663-410424 GCA_013396695.1 Sakesphorus luctuosus | reverse complement strand
CAGCCAAACCCATGACACCATGCTACACTTGAGGACATCTCAATAAAAACGAAGTGAACATCATTATTAACTGGGGGCTATGCTTTTAAGTTCAACTAAATTTAAGCCAGTTCTTGCTGGAACACACTCTAAGGACTTCCTAACTAAAAAGATGATGTTAGTAACATCAAGGCTGACATAAAAGCTTTGTTATCACAAATGCATCTCCTGGCTCTCAATGTATGCTGTTTCTGAAGTCTTGCCTTATCAGGCAGGAATAATTTCAACTGTAGTCTGTTATGTTGCTCACTTGGATTCTAATTCTTGCACAGAAAAGACATAACATCCTGAAGTGGTACTGCATGGTGGGCACCATAAAGGAACATTGCAGAAGGCTATGCAGGTGGAGAAGAGATGCGTTAATATTGTCATGTTGCACAGCTGAGACATTATTTTGCATGATAGTCATGACCACAGAGGTCAGTTAATCCAAATTATAGGGGATGTTGACATTTTTTATCAATGTTCTTTACCAAAATGGATTACCATAATTCAACACCCTGGAGCTTAGAAAGCATCCATGAAATGTGACAAAGTTCATATGCAGCCCATGGACTTGAAGCTTGTTCTTCCCCATTTTAAGTGTCTTCACACCACATTATTGTCTTTCTTCAGTTCTTGCTCTTTCAGTCTCTTGTTTCAGAGCTGTTTTGTTTGAAACCACCAGTGGTATTTTTCTTGGAGCCAACAACTTGACTTCAGATCTCTCACACCCCAAGTACATGCCTTGACAAACAGGCTGTCGTTAGGACCGAGCAGTCTGTTTTCACTGGGAATTCCAGGTAGACACTGCAAAATTCTTACCACGGAAACTGCCATATGTGCTCTCACTGAAATGGGCTGGTTTGGACAAATACATACCTTCTAACAAGGAAATTCCATGCCGGTCCTGTACCTGCAGAGATGCTGATTAAGTGCAGTTTGCCTGAGTGGACAGCCCAGTAGTGACCAGCACCTCCAGAAAATGAGAGTGAAAACCCCCAATCCAATTAATAAAAAAAAAAAACAAACAACCAAAAAAACCGAACACCCCACCAAGATAAAAGTGAAATGCAGACCCAGCATTCATAACATGTGAAGCGAAGAACATTGTGGTCAACCAGTAAGACAAGGCGACACGTTACAATTCTTTCTGAATTTCACACTCACTTCTGATGAAAAAAATCACATACAGGATTGGTCTGTTTCCACCTTTATTTGTCTGGAGTCCCTTTGCAACTGTTTGGTAACCAGATCCTTTGATCCTTCTGCACGAGGCAGGCAGCAGATCTTTCTCCCCTCCCTTTTTGTTTTCGTAATTTTCCAAATTCTGATCCAATTTTCGTTGCTTAGCTTCCTTTTCCCCCTCACCAGGGGCTACCTGCATGCAGTGACATCCAGAAGCAAATTTCATGTCAAAAGAACATACTGAGAAAAACAGTTTCAGTGACCAGTCACAGTCCTCCACCATACTCAGGTCTCTCCAGTCCATGTTCCTCTTCTCTTGCCTGACTCCACTGCTCTCATCAGCAAGAGAACTTCTTGGGCTTTGCAAAGCACTACAGCAAAGAGCAAATAATCACAGGACCATTTAATTTGGAAACAAATAAGAATGGACAAGTCAGGTAAAGGACACTTTATTTGCTTTCTCGCAAGAACAAGTTGATACTTAATCATTTTCAAAGCACTGTCATGTAAATCTTACCAAAGGGAAATGGTCTTGTATTATGCAGAAGCACTAATGCACAACCATGGGATTTAAGTAAAGCCAAGGTCAATAGGAATAGTGAGGGGAATCCAACATTTATATAAGTAATAAGACTGTAAAATTATGTCTGATGGGAATTGGTGTTTTTTTAAAAGAAATGTTAAACCAGCATGTTTTAAAAACTGTCTGGGGCTGTAATAAATACAACTCACAAAGAGAGCTGGTGAGAAATGAAGGACAGATCAGTACACAGAGGTGAAAGGAGGAAATGATGTAATTATCCTCCAATATCTAAACCTGCAGGCAAAATAGGACAGCGTTCCAGACTCCTGGTCTCCCTGTGCCAACCAAAAATTTGGCATGAGCAGTGTGGTCATTCAGCACTGTCTCACAACCAGTGAGTGTGAGTGCCTCACTCCAGTCAAGGTCACACATGCCACAGCTGGTTAAGTGGAACAAATTCCTACCACCAGATTGGAGACCTTGAGATTTGGGGTCAGGCAAATGGATTTGTCATATCTTAACAAATAGAAATTTCAACAGAAGCTCCACAGCATTGCTTTCCGTAGCAACTTATAGAGCTGTTTCACTTGAATTCTGAAACCATCTTAATTCTTGCATTTCATTTGTTCTCCATGTAAACAGATTGAAAGGACTTAACTGCCTAATGATTTAGAATCCCTTCATCTTAAATCTCTGGAAGCTTCTACTGTCTGGAAAAAAAGGCCTTTGTGAGAAATCATTTAATTCTTAATTCATTTTTATCACTACTTAATCAGAAAAAGAAAACATGAAAGAACTTTAAAGGCATTTACTTAAGCTTGTTATATATTAAGTAAATGAAGGATTTTCTTGTAAATTATGCTCACTAAAACTGAAAATTTGAAGGATTATTTAAGAGCAAAATCACGATAAACAATATTGCAGTTCCAAATATACCAAAGTGTGTGTTTCTGAATGTCGAGCTGAACACATTAGATCTACACTAGAATTGCAGCATTTGAACTGAAGAATTATGGACTGCAAAATTTAGCAATTACTCCAACTAAGCTGAAATGTCACGTTAGTAAAGAACTGAAAAGCTTAAAATAAAGCCAGTCTGCATGTATCCTTCTGCTTTAAAGCAACTTTCGCTTTGTGTTAACGACATAGACAGCACCGTCAGAATAACAATCCTTGTGAGTACTGGGTGTGTAACAGGAAGGATTTTTTTTTTTGTCCAATGGCGAAAATAGAAAGATTTGCCCACCCTGGTGCTAAAAATACAGAATAATTATCAGCTGAGGCAAGTACACTTCTGACCTAAGCATACATGCACACCATGTATTTTCAAGTCTGCTTTGTTAGAATAAACAGATGAATTTTTCCACAAGTACAGATGTTAAAAGCAGATGCAAGTGTCTTTCCTGAAGAAGGGAAAAGCAGTGCCAGAGTGGCAGAGGAAAATGTAACCCAGATGCCTTTGACGCCTGGCTGTGCTATTGGCTCACCAGCAGGACAGTAACTCTGACAACAACAAACCCCTTTGGAGATGATCCCAGGTGATACGGGCCCTGGTGGCACAGCCCTACATTGTGTATGGCCTCTGCTCTCTCTGGCCAAGGTCCAACAGGTTCCATAGCAAGAAAATACACTGTGGCATTTACAGAATCCCAGAATCACAGGATGATTGAGAATGGAAGGAACATCTGGAGGTTACTTGGTTTAATGCCCCTGCTTAAATAGGGCCACCTAGAACTGGTTGTCCTGGACTGTGTCCAGAAATGTTTCAAACATTTCCAAGGATGGATTCTCCACAGCCTCCCTGTTCCTGGATTCAAATGCTCTCACGATAAAAAAAAGTTGGTTGGTATTTTTTTCATATTCATAGGGGAACAAGGAAAAAAATACCTGATGTTCACAAGGGATCTCCTGTGTTTCAGTTTGTGCCTATTGCCCATTGGGACAGTCTGTCTGCTATTTTGCTATTGTGAAGGCTTTGAGTAACCTCAGCTATTAATGAAATATTCCTGGTTTTTAACACACTGTAGGGGAATAAACAGCTTTTCTGATTTCCTGAGTGGATGCTAAACCTTCAGAAAACCAGGAATCATATGATAAATGAGTAGGTATAAAGTTAATGCATACTCAGCTTCCGCAACTTTGGTGAAAGAAGGTGAAATTTGTGGCTTTCTCCCTTCTGCTTGGATTCTGGTTCTGTCTGTTAGAGTGTTTCACTTCTTCCAGGTTTTTCTTCTCAGGTGCAGTTGTGGTCTTCACCTCTAAGCATCCAGGTCATCAATAACCCCCTTTGGAACAGCTTTTTTATGAACAAGATGGTAATAAGTATGAAATGTTCCTCATGAGAGCTGGGATACTGCATCCTACTCCAAACTGCTCCTTTAATTGTACTGTTCTCTATTTCATCTTATTTACTCCTTGACCATTGCCTACTCCCCTTTTTGCAGTGCTACTGTTCCCCCCTTACCTCAGACCTCTTTTTCTTCTCAGCCATTTTGTAACAGGAGGTTATTTAGCCATAGAACTGCTGCTCAACACGGACAGTTGGATAAACTGCTTCTTCCTGTCCATGAAGGCAATGAGACTTCAGACTGGATGTACACATTTTGTTATTTATCCCTCACTGAGGAGGTCATGGGTGTGGGAAAGAAGGAGGGAGAGGGTTTGGTGTGCTTGGTCATAGACACTGGGGCAGAGCTGAAAGCTTGGACCCTAATCCCAGTTGTGCCAAGATCAAAAGGTGTCTCAGTTTCAGGATACAGGACTGGCTCAATTCTCTTCCGTGTGTCGGCTCTTCTGAAGCATTTAATCACTACATCGTTCTTCACCATCTATTCCAGGGCAACAGGAAGAAGGACAAGTTACACTCCCCAAGTGTAAAGGCCCTTTTGATTCAGGGCCCTGTGAATACACATAGGCTGCTAAAGCAGGAACATCAGCAGTTATTAAAAAATGAAAGGCCTTTGTTCCAGAAAGGACTAAACAAGTGATTTCCTTCATACATGCTCTTTCCAGAATTTTCACAGAAGTTACAGTTTTTCATTTATGTCATAAAAAAGAGCTACACTTCTGAGAAAGAGACAATCTTACACAATGGCAAATAAAAGCCACTTTCACCGTTTTTGACCATGAATCTGGTAATTTTTTGTCTGGAAAAAAAGTAATGGGTAACCCAAGGGGAAAAAAACTATATAAACATGTCTGTATTTGAGCCATTTTGAAGGCAATCAACACTCGGTTGTTGCTCTCACTTGGTAAGAAAAGCTCCTTTATTACCTTCTGCCAACTCTCTTAAAAGTTTGGCTTCTCTTCTGAGGAGCTGCAGGAGTGCCTGCAAAATCCTTCGTACTTTGCGACTTTGGGCTTTATTTGTCTTGGATATGATGGTTAGTGGGTTTGATTCACTAATCTTACTTTATTAAGAGGCTATACACAAATATCCCACAAAGAACAGCCTGCAAGGCAGAGAAAGACAGGGATGTGCCAGGGCAGAAAGTGGGATAGGGACCTATATAAATTGAATGTACCACAAAGTAACAAAATCAGGTGGGTTTCTTTTCTAATGGGATCTAAGCCAAGGGGAAAATGAATTCATTTTATTCCTCACAATCCTTTCAGGCAGAAGATGGTGGCAGCTGGCAGAAGAGAGCTGCTACAGTCAGGAGCCTAGAGATATTTTCAGTCCCCATTTTCTCTAGTCCTTCTTCATAGTGGGCAATTTTGGCCAGTACTTTCAGTTCTTTTTACACAGAGCAAGTAAGTAGCTCTGTCTCTGTCCCACAAATTGTTTGTGATAGTATCTACCAAAGAAAATCTTTTCTGCATCCATTTAATCTCAGAAAATATATCTGTGATGTATCTGCACTGTGTAAGATAACACTTTTATTTTTGCCCCATCTTCTAAGCAATCAGATCTATTTATTGTATAACCATAAACACATGATTTAATTATTTCTGAAGCTTTAAATACATTTCCCCCCCGATTTTACAGACATATACGGCTTTTGTGTGAAAAAGAACCATTCCACTTACTGCAGTCAAGTGGGATTGACATCCATGTTAGCTCAGCTCAGCTCCTTTATGCTTTGAAAATAAAAACAGGATTATGAAAAAAGTGGGGTTTTTGTCTTTTATTTCAATTTTAAATGGTTTAAATTAAACATATTACATTTGCTTTCTTTTGATTTGGAAAGGGGGAGACAGAATTGCCTTGCTTGACTTCAAACAAAAGAGTCTTTTCAGAAGGAAAAGCTTAGTTTAACCCCTAGCTTTGATTTCAAGGGTGCTTTCAAATTTTCCCATGTGAATGATTAAACCCTTTGACTTTCACAGCTGGGGTTCCTTCAGGCCTTCCTGGCAGAGTAAGGGGAAGTTTCACCTCAGGTGAAATGCTTAAACTCCCTGGGCTCAGCCTGCCCATGGCTGCAGCAGGCTCTGAGCGAGGTGGTTCTGTGGCCATGAGAGAGGAACGGAGCATCGCGCAGGACAGATGCACTTAGTGACTATCCAAGGCAAAACTCACTCTCTTGACATATTCAAACAAGCCTTGGTGCCAAATCTTTCTGAGCACAAAGGCATTGGACTGAGAAGGAAAATGTGAAGTGTTCACTGCAGATGACAGAGACCATATGAAATACTTGCTTCTCCACTTCTAGCATATTGATACTGAATCAAGCATACTTCTAGCATATTGATACTGGAACCAAACTGTTGACTCAGGGTAACACTGGTGAAGTGACCCATGAACTTAAGATGAGATAATTTTTTTCCCTTTGTTCATGCCATCAACACAAGCAGGCACTAACCATTTCCTTGAGCTTCCTGATGCTTCCAGAAGCAAGTGAGCCATGGTGATAGGAGTTCCCAGATGCTGCTCCTTAGGGGTAACTCCTGTTTTCTCCTCTAGCTGGAAATGTATCACCAGGAATTAGGTAGCTCATTTGTTACTTTTTCATATTGTCTGCGGCCCCTTTCCACTGGTGGAGCTGTAGCAGGAAGAAGATAGCGGATGATCTGGGGTAGGTTGCAGAGCCTGGTCACTCACTCACGCTTTCAGTAAGTAAAATAAAGCTCCAAATCAAGATATGGAGCTGTGCAACACCAGTCTGAGCAAGATCAGAATCAGGCATCCACTGAAAGATTCAGTTTCTGTTCACAGAGAAATTCACAGGAAAAGAGGAAGAGAAACAGAGTTCACAGAAAATTTGCAGAGAGACCAGACTGAAACCAGACACATTACCATAACCCAGAAAGTCTTTGGGCAATCAGGTGTCTGTCTCTGTAGGCTCAAAATTCCCCTCCAACACAACTCGAAAATGCTTGCTTGGGAGGTAGAAATGAAAAGTCAGTGGATCTGAAATCTGAGCTTCCACAAGAATTTCTCTGGTTGGTGCTCAGCGTTGCAATGAGGGGATTAAGATGTCTGGGAGGCAGGATGTCGGGAGCTGGGCTGACTCCCAGTGGCCGCGGTTATCACTCGGGTAATCCCACATGGTATAGCTGAGCTAAACCTAAATTGCATCCATTTCTCCTCAGCCCATCTTCACAGAACCAAGATTTTCTTACTCTGAGTAAACACCAAAATAGCATTTTTTTCCTTATAATCTTTTGAACACTGTAGCTGAAAATATTTCCTTTTGCAGCACTGACTGTCAGTGCTGGCAATGCCTGTGCTGGCAGGGGTGCAGACTGGCTCTATTTAACTTGCTTCTGGCAATTGAATTTTTCAGTAGCTCTTTTCTTTAAAGCATTTACAGATCCCACAGAAACAAGTAAACCTTGGACACGCAAAGAACACCTTAAATCATAATTAAAAAGAAATGTAAAAAGTAAGACGCATCTTTTCATGCCTGACATGGAGCTTAAGATTACCTTGTGCTCTTGGTAGTCAGCTTGTACCCAAAGTCATGATAAATCACATATAAATAAAATCATACCATAAATCAGATGCCATGTACAAAGGGCAGTTATAAAATGTCCATTTAAAGAAGTGTATTTTTATCTATTTCAGGAAAGGGGTACTACAGCTTTTCCAAAGTCTGGTGGAGAGAAAGGAGAGGAAGACTTTCTTCATGGTTTGGGATAAGAACAGAGTCAGAGATCCCAGAATTTAAAATTCAGTATTGAATTTGTATTCCTTAGGCACAACACAGTGAACCTGAATAAAACAAATTCATGCAGATCAGCTAAACCCATGTATGACAAATGAGTCCAACCTCACTCTTCTTACAGTATTTCTTCAATCATAAGGAAACATAAAATTGTCTTTTTCTCCCTCTTGCTCTCCCATTTCTATAGCATTCTTCTTCCTGCCTTAATAATGTAATTGTTGTACTTCTTTGTATCAGAGCTAAGTATTGAGCCATCAGTATCAGTGAGTCAGCATCCTTTCCCACAAGATTCAGTACTTGGGATTTTTCAAGGAAACAGTGCCAGCTCGTTATGTCTCAATGGGAATTTTTTTGGAAAACACCTTACATTTGGAACATAAAAAACTCACCGTTGAGCGTTATGTAGATGAGGGCCAAGGACCCATTATCTTTCCAAAGGATACCTTACCAAGAAGGCAGTAAACTGCCCAGGAGGTGGAGAAATTACTACAAGCCTCCCTCCAATACTGGCAAGAGGTTCCCTCCAGGCATCGCAGAATTGAACATTAACTTTCTCTGGAGAGTAAATATCTCTAGGGCTGATTTGAAACCCAGAGTTCTCCTACAGAAAAGGAACAGAAGTGGCTATTAAAGAACTGTAGATTTTATTATTTGTATTATTATAATTATTTCAATTTAATTATTGTAATTATTTCTTTAATCATTCACCTCTGGAAGTATACATTTATTTCTACAAGTTAAACTTTCTGTGGGAATGGTAACTCTGGGTCAGGAAACTGCAGATGAAGCACTTCCTGTGCTGAAGGGGTTTGTAGGTATTTTAGCCTTATGCGAGGCTAACCAGGCAACAAGACTGATGTTTGTGTGTGTGTGTGTGTCAGATTTATTGTTGCTCCAGCAAAACTGGAGCATGTGTCTTATAATACCTGCACCATGGGAGCAATGATGATTCTTCACAGGACTGTATTTTCCCAGCTTAAGTGTTTTCCTAGTCATTACCCTTCTTATAACCCAGGTGCTTTGTTTCTCAGAGTCCTTTTATTCTGTATTCTGTGGGAGTTTGAATTTGTCCTATACCCTTCAGGATTACACTGTGGGATGTTGCAATAACCACCCTCTTACTACGGTGTCAGAGGGAGCAGAGAGATTTGTGTGGGAATAGGTGCAATTTCTGCACTTGTAAACCAGCTTGTAGATACAGCTTAGCACAGAGAAATAACATGGTGCTCTGCCATCCTGGTCACTGATGAGGGAGCCTTTGCAGTGATAAAATCATTTTTATAGGGTCAGTTATTTCAGGAGGGGTGGCTCTGTGGTTAATGCTGCTCCTTGCAGCCTCAGTGTGTGCCTTGCAGGTTTTCTGCATGGTGACAAGAGGATGATGGCATGGCTGGATGGGAGAGGGGTAAAATGCAGTGTAAGAACAGAGCCATTTATTCTGCCAGAGCAGAGGAAGGAACTGCATCAACAGACTGTGAACAGCATTAAAGCAGAAACAGCTGTAAAAGGGCTACTAAGTGATGAGAATGGTTTTAAGGGAGTGAGGACACTGGGGCATGAACAGTCAGACCTGTGTGTTGCACCCAACACTGTTATATTTGAAATTCATCTCTTTGTGCATTTAGAAACACTCTACAATTACTTTAACCAAAGAGAACACTAAATTAATAGTAACTAACTCAGAGTTTGAATTCACAGTGCTGTACAGAGGGGTTTTGATACTGCCTCCGTTGTGGATCCTGGTCATCACTTTCTCTCTAAGCAGGCACTTTTTCCTATGCCTGTTTAATGCAAATGCAACTCCTGCCTGCCCATTTTTCTATGACCGTTAAATACACACTCGGCCGCTGGCACGGCCCCATTCCAGGCTGGAGGCTGGTGTGTCCTGCCTTGCCTCCCAGGCTGTCAGGGTCCCTTCCCAGAAGCAGCTGATGGGAGCTAGTGAGGCTGGGACAGAAGCAGTTCACCCCTGCTGCCTCCTTTCTGCCCATGTATGCTGTTGGACAAGGAGAGGCAGGAACCAGCAGCTCCAGGTGCAGCAGCAAAGTGTAACTGTCTACACCCAAAGGAATCACTTGACTGGACTGCACCACAAGGGAGAGCCAAGACGCGAGTCTGTGTTTCACTAAGACAGTGATATGGTGGGGAGTGAGGAACCCAGTTTCAGCACACAGACCTTTGCAGCAACTTCCTTGATGTGACTGAACATCCTTGTGCCGAGTTTGAAGTGTTCAAGTCCATGAACATCACTGTGGTCACAGTGGGAACATCACTGGGTCACCACTTCTGCAGCTGGGCTTTGAACTGCTCTGGTGTTACCATCACTTGCCTGTGAGCATCCTGGCAACACAAAATCACCCAAATACTGCTATGGGGTCTTAATCCATAACTACCAAAGAAATCTCTTCTTTTTTTGAGTATGTGGGTTTTGTGATTGTTTCAAGAAACAAAGTCTGGTTTTGAGGCATCAAGTGAAAAATTTTCCTGCATCATTCCTCTGTCTTCTTGAGGTTTCAGCATCCAGTTTTCTTGGACGTTTCACATCTCAACAGCAGAAACTACCCATTCCTTGTATCCGTGAGCTGGCTCCCAACCCACGCGGTGTCAAACCAAGCTGCTTCTCTCCAGCTCCTGGAGACAGGAATAGCCCAGTTTCCCAACAGCTTCACTGGTCTGCCATCTACTCTCAGTTTGTTTTGTTGCAGCCCAAAAAACACATTTTAAGCATTGACGCATCTCCTAAGTGTGGATATTCTTCCCATAAATGCGGCCTATGTTAATTTTCCCTAACTCCAGCCAGGAGAGAGAGGCTCCTGCAAGCCTGCTGGTGTTTACAAACTTTCTTCTTTAATGTGTCAGTCTTTCTCCTTCAAAGAATTCAAAGACGTGATACATTTCTTACTGACACTGAGTTTTCAATGCATTACGTGGGGTTACTCATCCTTTAGCATGTACCATTTCACTCATCTGCAGTGCCATAGGCAAAGCTGAAGCAGAACACAAACCCCAACCTGCTGACACTGTCAATAGGCAGAAGTCTTGTTTTGAGTGCTGACAAAGATCTGCACACCCAGAATGATGTATGTCCTACTTGCTAGAAAGTTTATTTATTTATTTAAAAGAGGGTGAAGACTTTCCTTCTTAGACAACGAAATAAAGGAGAAAAATATTCTCCAGAAAGTTCTGTCTTCGCCATTATTGAACCACACCCTGTCCTCTTCATATAAGAAATATTGCCAAAGCCACAATCTTTCATCATGTGGTTCCTTTTAAATAACCTCCTAGGTACTCAAGGTCAGGATGATTTTAAAAAAATAGCCTGGTAGTATGAAAGAACTTTTTTTAAATGTGAAAACAGGAATCCTACGCAAACTTGCCATAAATACAAGGGATGAGGATGATGATGAGTGGAATAAACTACATTCACATTGTGTTCACCTGCTTTACTTGGTCTAAAGTTTTTTTTTAGTTCAAAAGGGTGATATAAAAATAGAATTATTCAATTCATTGTAATTCTGAGTCCATTCTTACAGTCTTTCTCATAGATTTGTCCTTCAGCTCTGCTGGGGATATCCACAACCTTAGCTTTGTACATATTTTATCTCTCCTTACTACTGAGCTAATTGCCAATATTGGTTCTTCCATTTAACTAAGGCAAAGGAAGAAAAATGTAACACTTTTGTTTTTCTGACTATTTTTGTCCTATTTTGCTTCTCCACATTGTTTCAAAAGAGAAATATTTTGGATGGTGGACATTTTCTATATTTGACATTTGTCCAAAATTGAATAGTTTCTATGATCTGCAGAAATTACTGGTATTTTTTTCTATAAATATTTGCTTATTTCTAAGCCACAATTTTGAGTTACTTTAGGGCTGAAAACTTGGGTGCTTTGAAGGTGATTCACAAGCAAATCAGACACCTCTGCCTTGGACATGGCAAAGCTGACCCGTACCAGGATGGGCAGGATGGGTGTCTGAGGGTGATGAAGGGCTTGGTTGAATTGAAATCACCAGCACAGCCTGCTGAAGCCCCAGAACAAGTTGTGTTCATGGTGTATGGCACGTGAGCACGACTGTGTGCAAGTGTGCCTGTGGTGTTTGGTTACAGTTTTGTGTACATTCTGAACCAACACTTTGAAACTTCACGATTCAGCTCTCTAAATTTTTCAAAGCTATCTAATACCTGGCTTGGTTTTTAAAATGCTCAGCCTATAGCAGACTAAGCTATTGATTTTACTTTGAGAGCATCCATAGGTCACAGTCAGGGACCAGGAGTCTATTGTGTTCACAGCCTAGAAAAAAAAGATTATTACAGAGCTTACTATCTAGTTTATTTAATTTCCCCCATACTCCAAAACACAGTGCATTATCTGGGACACAAGAGACTGCCAGGATGGAGGACAAGTTCATTAAAAAAAAAAGCCTAAAAAGCAGGGTTGTAGAAGATTTTGGAATCATAAGGTTTTGCTTTAAACCCATGGTATTTTTTGATAGCTATTTCCAGTCTTTGAGAATAACAGTTGGACAGACAACAGCTGAAGAACCTGACTTCAAGCCTATCTCTCTGTCTCCCTCAATTATTTCTGAAACTGCTTTTCCTTTCCCTCAGTGAAGGAGAAGCTGACAGGGCAGGACAAACCCTGTCAGGGTTTGGGGCAGGCTGGGGCAGCAGGGGCAGCACACTCCTCTTGCTTCCCTGTTTATCTCCTCCTTCCAGCCCAAGGCAAGGGATGGCCTCATCTCTTGCCAGGAGCTGTCAAAACTTTGAGTGTGGTCATCAGCCAGGCTGGGAGGAGGGCAGGCAATGGTACTCTGGCAGATCAGAGCATTGTGAGCACAGGATTCCCCTGAAAGTCACCCAAGGCCGAGCTCTGGTTGATTGTCCCCAGCTCTCATACATCCTTTCTTCCCCTCACCTGTGCCTCCCCACAGCAGCATTTCCCCTATGCTGTGGACACAGAGACCCCTCTCCCACCTGCTGCCCACTGCACACCTCCTTCTTCCTCCTGCAGCCTTCCCTGAAAAACAAGCTACCACCCTCAAACTCACATTTTTTCCAAGCAGTCCTCCCACTTTCTGTTTGTCTCACCCTCTCCCTCATTATCCTGGGTCTTACTTTTGTTTGTCTTGGCTATTTTGGGCTGGAAGCTCTTTGGTGAAGGGAATACAGCTTAAGTGCCGCCTGTTCAGGATGTGAGATGTTTGAGTCATTCCAGCTGAGTGAAGCTGAATTGATAAATGAGGCACAAGCTGCCTGAGAAATGTCTACCTGAGCATGGGCAGCTGATTAACTGAAACAACTTTAACAGGTATAACTCATTAAACAGGTGTAACTTCATGTTTTCAGGGAGGAAAAAAATCCCAATTTAAAAGGCACAGGTAATAGCTCATTGTTAGTTTCCCAGGAAACCCATTCCAGGCCATACTCTACTGTAATGAAGTATAGCATGTTCTCATGGGAGTTGAAGCATCAAATACAGTCTCTGGCTTCAAAAACCTTCTTCACTATTGTCATTCCTGAAGAGCCACAAATATTGTATTATTTACAATGAGAGTTACATATAACTACTTGCAATATGGAAGTATAAATGTATAAATTAAAAACAGTACCATGTACTAAGAAGCAACTGTGCTTTTCTCTAGCCAATAGCTCTGTGATGTTTTTACTACTTCATACTGTAACTACACTATCAATCGTAATATTGTTGTCTACATAGATAAGATTAACATGATATTGTTTATGAGGTGTGTGGGATCCTCACTGTTTTGCTGCCAATAAGGTCATTATTCTCATTTTAACATCTAGAACACCCCAAATCTCCATACCTAATAGAGTCATGGAAACATCTCTATCTATTTTGCAAATTTGAGACTGTTGATATAACCTTAATTACACTGGAGATGCTATTAGCAGGTGAAATTTAAAAAGGACCTTATTCTTTTTGATACAAAAAATGATGTGAGAATTCAGTGAAAAGTGAAGCCTAAGTATTTTAAAGCAATATGCTCCATTTGTACTATAAGGAGAGCACTTCTGATGAGCACCTATCATATCAACCAGGAATCTCTTTCTCATTCTTTGGTTAAGATCTCCTCATCTGTAATAGAAGAGTATTTGTCATACAAGGCTAAATGCTCACGGTTCTTCCTTTCTTTACAAAATGGAAAAAAATATGTTGAATATTCAAGCTTTGTTCACATGGTTTAGAGAAAAAAAGATCAAGGGTACAGTCTCTCTCTGCAGCCACTGAAGTCTTTGGCTTGCACTGTGAATGACCACTGGTCCCTAAAATAATGTGAACTTTTGATAACAACACTCATACAATCTCTGTTCCATTTTTATGGGGCCCAAAGCTTTGTAGGTGCCTCAGTCTGTAGCCAGGGGAAATGGTAAATGACTATTTATCTTATGTGACCTCTCTGTGCTCCCTTCCTTTAAACATAGTGGCAATATGTGAGGCTTCCCAAGCCTGTCAGGGCCATGCATCATCTTTCCTCCATGAAATTACAAGCTGTGGTTAGGGCAAAGGTTGTGAGCTCTCCAAGAACGGCACCAGGTCAAGAGTGTTGCTGGGCCAAATGTGTCTGTGGGGCTGGAATCGGTCGTATCCCAACCACCTGGGTCTTCTGAAACTGGAACCTTTAATACTTTTTACCTTTATTTACACCTTTGCAGTGACCATGAAAATCTGGTGCTGGCCAATATTTACTTGGTTCACATATTAACTACTAGACCAGACAGGGAGTAGCAGAGAGCCAAGCCCAAGATAAGGTGCAAAATCCACATAGTCTATCTTTGTTACGAGTTCCTACTTCAGAGTCAAGAGTAAGACACCAGTCAAAAAGTAAACTGAAAAATTTAATTGTTTTATAAAATAAGACTATGAAATTATATATAAAAATCCAGCTTCTTAAATATGGTACATTCACTTCCTCACAGAATATTTAAATATTCAGGTCACTTGCACTATATTTTCACTGTATTTGAGTTAAAAATCATCGGATAAATTAAAACACCCTTACCAAAATATACCACAACTTATACAAATAAAACTAAGCAACAATACTTCTTTTAAATACAAAATGTAAGGAAATTAATAACTCTTAGGGCATGCTACAAAATTTTACCAGAAAAATATATGAAAACATTTTTGTTTAACTAGAAAATATACAGTGTGATTTTTATTTCTCTTCCTAAAATTCAGCCTCATACAATTTCCATTTAACTTAATAAATATGTACAACAAAAGTTTTTATTCCTCAAAGAACATAAATAGCAAATACTGGAGTAGAGCCTGGTTCAGCATTCCTTTCTCATCAAGTGACTATAGTGGGACTTTTCGACTCTGAACGTGGGAAAATACAGAATCAGGTTCTTAGTGTTATCAACAGGTTAATAGCTTTTACAAAAGTGATTTTTATTAAAGAAAAAAACCTCCAAAACCACTGCAGAAGACTTAGAACTATTCCAGTCAGGCATTTCTATAAATAGTAAAACATAATGTGGCAAAACAATGTTCCAGTTCAATTACTGCTGGCAGTAATTAGAGAAAAATAGTGAGTGATGAATGAAAAATATCTTGAGTTAGACACATCTTACTTTCACAGATTTAAGTTGGTTCCCTACCATTTCTAAAAAGAGTTTCTGGTATAATCTATACATTGTAAATCTGTGAAGAAACTTAATCATCTTCTTCAGACTTTGGATGGTCCGTTTCGGAAAGTGGTACGTTTTCAAGTGCTTCAGTCCATACATTAAACCTTTGATGGTGTCTTGGTCACCATTCTTTATTCTCCACAGATTGAGAAGCTTCAGGACTTGCTCTGTGCGCTGACATAATTTCATTGTGCGTTCAACATCTTCTTTTCCTACTTTCTTGCCTGGTAAACTTGCCATCAGCATGTTGAGATGTTCAAAGGTGAGATTCAGGTGGCCAACATGCTTTAAGACACTATTTTCACAAAGATCAATATCTACAGAAAGCAAAAAGAAAAGAGACGTAAGTACAATGCACTACAACTTTACCATGGCCTGCAAAAAAACTTCCAGAATTCCAAGATTATTATTCCTTTCCAATTCTTTTTCTTTATTTCAAATAATTCTCTTAGCTTTGCTTTTTCAGGCTCCAATTATGGAAAACGTTCAAGAATTTAATTAACTTTGCAAATACAAACCACCCCAAATTACAAACAAACTTCATAGCAAGTATTTATTGCTATACAGTTGTGTCATCTGCCCTGTAAAATGTTGTGTGTATGTCATAGAATTCTTAATATTTGGTTCTAGTGAGTGAAAATTTAGCTCATTCTCTTCAGAAACATTTGGGCAACCTTGTTAAAATAGTAATTTTGGCTTTGAAGTACTCTAGACACTTCACAGTCTGACATAAGCATACATACTAAATAGCAGAGGGGCAAACCCCCCCATTTCTGTAGCATTTCAAATCTATTCCAAGTGGACAAAATGTCATTTGAATGTGGTGGCTGTTGATGGTTGCTTACATGAAAAGAGTTTGCCTGGCTTGTAAAAACCTTGGTATTAACATTGCAGCACTATTTCACCTTTGAAACCCGTCTTGGCAGATTCAGCACAAACAAAGCAGGGAATCAGCATGACAAATAGGGATCAGAAGGGAAAAAGAAGGGAAAGCCTGTCTGTGTATTCCTCATTCCCATGTGCCCCCCCGCTGTGAATAGATGTCCTAGTCCAAAATATCAGCCTCCACTTCATAGGAAACTAGTTGCATTCTAAGTTGCAGGCATCCAGCCCTCTCTAACCTCAACAGCAACTGCACACATATAACAGTGGGAAACACGTGCCTCAAAATTCTTCATATGCTCTGCAGTCTCAAAAAGGGATCTTGGCCATGGCACAACACACCTTCCTGTGGGGCTACAGGTCTGGGAAGAATTCAGTCCTCGACTGATAAGGAGAAGCCGAATTCTCTTCCTGCTTCCCCTCAACTTTACTCCATCAATAAATCTCAGCCAAGCCCTGCAGTCCCTCCTCTGAGCACAACACATCACCAAGAGGCATTTCATACCAAGCAATTTTTAAATGCCATTTAAAAGGCTGCTTTTAACACACATGCTATCACAGTAAGATACCTTGAATAATCTTCTTGACCATATCCTGTTCTTTGTTTTGCTGCTTCCATAACTTCAAAAGCTGGAAGGTCTGCTCTTGAGGGCTGTGTCTTTGTTTAATCCTTTCGATATTTTCTGTGCTAACCTTTGTCCCAGGCAAACTGTCTGCTAGTATGTTCAGACAGTTAGGTGTGAGATGAGCAGGAACAGCAAACCTGAACATGGCCTCCTCACACAGGGTTACATCTGAAATGGGAAAAAAAGGAAGAACATGTCAATTGTTTCAATGTGTTTCCCTGCCTGTCTCTGTTAAAAAAAAAAAAAAAAAAAAAAAGACAAGCAGCAAGAATGATAAGAAAAAGTGTTTTAAACAAGCTGAGAAGTGGTCTCTATAAAGAGATTGCACTCTGTGCTTGAATCCTATGTGGTTTAATCTACAATAATTAAAACTCTACTATAGCCATCACCATAGCAGGCAAATGGCTAACAAGTTAGATATATTTATCATAAATGCTGATAAATTAATTTTAGTGATAATTAAAGGTAAGTTTTCAAAGCACTCTTCCTTATTATGATACACACCTGTTCCACATTTTTGGGATGTAGTATCTGTGTTTTCCTGACAAATGTTGTCACGAACCTCGTTTCCCTTCAAAGCTATTTTGAAACCCAGGGCACTACAGTTTGTGTGCTTAAGACAGGCTGCTTTGGATGATGTTTCATTTGAGAAAAATCCTTCTGGACATCTCTCACATACAGTGTCACTCTCAGGGGTACCTGCGGAAACAGGAAAACAATGCATCCAATTACATATAACCTCAACTGTAGGAAAAGAAACCAAAACAAGAACACAAAAATAAAGGAAAATATTCCTCTCTAAATTGCTGTGCTTCTGCTTTTCATATTTCTGATCTATTAAGGAACCACTCTAAAAACAAACAAACAAAAAAACAGGACAGAAGATTCTTTAAGAGAATGATGTTCCTGCTGGTGTAATACAGTAAATACACTCTTAAGCACAGTTGTTAACAAGTTTAAAATCAGTAATTACTGATTAAATCAATAATTTAGTAAAGTAATATCTTTAAAATCTTAATTACTTGATTCTGGTCAGACATTACACAATGTCTGATCTTCATCCTTGAACTGTAAAAATACTCTGTAAAGTAATTAAGTGGCACCAAAATCTGTTCTTTTACTCTGCAATAACTGCCTAGAACCTTACTTGAATAGGTTCCTTCAGATCTAGCTAAAAACACAATCCAACTAAATGTCAGCTAAAGAAAACATTTCTGAACTTTTTTTCTAGGCTTGAAAAAAACATTATTAAAAGCAAGGAAGGTGTAATGTCCAGTATAAGAAAAATATTTAATAGACATATGTGTTTTGCTTGGTGATTTATAAGACATAGTTTTACTTCAGAAATAAATATATGATACAAAACCAGAATAACAATGTATGGTTCTAGCCCACTGACAAAGAGGAGGAAAATTAATGCATGGAATCTGAAACAATGCAGTCTAGCCATCAGTGGCAGGAAAGTAACAGCACCGATAATTGTATATTCACTCTTAATTAATCCTTATTCAGCCAACATTTAACAAGTGCCTGAAGTCTAGTATTTAATATTGAACAGTAACTTACGCACGTGCTTAAAATTTATTTGAAATAATTATAACTATATTTGAATAAGAAAATACCTCCATCTAGTGTATTTTTACAGTATTTACATATGGATGCTTATTGTAATTATAGCTTTTAAGTAATCTTTATTTATTTGGGTGGGGAAATCCTTAGAGAAAAAGAGTATGAATGTCAAGGTTTCCACCAGCTGTGAAATAAATAATGCTGCTTGCATTCTAGCACTTCACAAAACAAGCGAAAACAAAGGAGTTTATAGTTGCCAGAGACAATGTATGTTGCCACCCGCGGCCCCAGATCCTCTCCCTTCTGCAGCCAGCCCAGCCTGCAGCCCCAGCGGCTGCCCCTGCCTCCCTTGCACAATGTGCGCTGCCTGCGGCTCTGCGCTGGACGAAACTCCAGCCAACACCTGCACCTGCGCAGGCAGCAACCAGCTGGCTCGAGACATCTGAATTTTAGCAACTTTCCCTGCTGCAGGTAGACTGCTGTTGTTTTCTGCCAGCAAGGAAGGGGGAAAATGGAGTGCTCCTGCAAACGGCGCATCGTTCTGCTCAGAGCTTTCTGTGTAACCTTTGTGGCACTAGAGAGGAATCCACCGGGTAATCCACCAGAGTTCTCAGGGTTAAGCATAAAGTCACCCTTCAGCTTTGCCAGCTTCTTCACTGTTCACTGTTTATCTGGCCGCTCTTGCTCAGGGTACAAACCGCCGCTGTCTGTCCGCCCTTCCGCCGCTCCTTCCAACTCGCCTGGAATCCCCCATTCTTCCCAGGGTAACGTCAGCCGCCACTGGGGAGTCAGTGCTGCCTCGCAGCAGCGCTGCTGCTCCAGTACTTTGCTGCCATAAACCCTGCCACGTACGGTGCCGGCTGTGGCTGAAAGGAACAAAACCTTAATCTGCACTCATGAAAGGGGACTACCAAAGTAAAGTGATCCCCCAGGGTAATCATGAACAGCCGGCAGTGGAAAAACAAGATTTCTAATGCCGTAAGATTTAAATGAAACACTGGACCACACCATCTCTTTGTGTGGGAATAGAAGCATATTTTTCTAGAGTTAGGTTTCATTTCACCTGAATTTACATCATTACAAAGTTCAAGGCTATTGTATGGCAGAAAGCAGTAACACAGTATGGTACATACTTCTTAAATTCTTAGGTTTTGCCTCACCTCAAAAACTGACTATTGACACAGGGAGATGCAATTATTTGTACAATGTTTTCATACCTTTTTTGAGGTCTGTCTGGGTTTAGCTTGTTCATTTTGATGGTCTTTTGGAAATCAACTTTCCAATAAATTACACAATTCAATGTTTTATTGTCTTTTGAAGTTTGCTTTGTTTTGAACTGAGAGATTCAAATTTGCCACAGTTTGGCCATGCTTGCAGGGACACAGCAGTCTGGTAGCTCAGACAATTTATACTTTGCTCATCGCCCAAACTAAGAACTTTGTTTCTGGCCCCTTTTGACTTGTTGCCGAGGTACAGTGGAACCTCATTAACTCATGCCCCTGGGTATAATAGTTTAGGTTAATGAAGGTTCACAATGTGGAAATGCAGTAGCTGCCAGTGGAAATGCTTAGCAGTGGCAAAGGCATCAAGGTAATGCTTCATCAACCAGTTACTCAGGGACTAGTAAGCAGCTACAGCAGCAACATTTCTCCTTACATCAAAGTTGCTCTCCAGTGAGGTGTTCATAACCCAGAAAATGACTCCCAGCCTGTCATTCAGCACAGTCCTAAAACATACAGGGCAGCCCTAGTGTTTCTCACTCTATATATATAATTCCTGGGCCAATCACTCTGTAGTCTGGAGACTGGTTGCCTGCAGGTTTGTGTCTGAGGTGCTTTGATTTTCTGCATTCCCTTCTTCAGTGCTCTCCTCTGGACAGTTATCAAGCTCTGGTACAATGACAGTTTACAATTCTTTCAGGCTATGTTAAATGCTGGAGCTAAACTGGGTCATGGCATTTGCCAAACAATAAATTATGTACTTTGTTTTGAAGGAGGAATATATTCTTGGTTTAACAGTTTCTGTTGTCCTAAATGAAGGATACACTCCACTGAAAAGTGCCACGTCTCTCTATATCCCCATCAGACATACAGTGTAATGCCAACCGGATTGATAAAAAAATGGTTGTTTGTTTGATAATAGCAACAGGTTCCCTAAGAGTTCCACTTAGGATGTTGATAATTAATTATTAACAAATGTTGCAGTGATGCCAGAGCTATATTAATATTGTTATAATTATACACTTGGTGTCAAACATACAGTGCTCCTGGTGTTTGTCAAGATATACAGTTGCTTGAAACAGCAGATTTCAAAATGAAACACATTATTATTTATCACACACACAAATACTCCATTCCAGATAATGTTCCTTTAAAAGAGACAATCCATCATGTTTTTCATTAGTGTGCAATTTGCTACATTTGTTACTGCCATTAAATTACATATTACAGCAGGAGCAGGGTATTCCACTGAGAAACGTTCCATTGGCTGCAGTCCAAATGATGCAGACTAGAACAGGTTCAATTGGCTTTACAATTTACTGTCCTGTAATTTCATCTGGACGAGCCTCTTTCCTAATCTTGTAACTGCCACGAGTCGTCGACATGCAGTAGAGCTCTAAGTAAGTCTGTGTGTATTGACAAGCAGTACATACCTGGTTGTGCAACACCGAACCCAGGAGGACACTCCGTGTGCTTCAAACAAAACTCGAGCTCCAGGTATCTGCCTTGGACACACTCGCAGACGCGGTTCTGCGTGCTGGTGCACTCCTGCTTCACATACTGCAGCTCTTTGCAGACGGTGCTGCAGTACTGGCACTCATCATGGCTGTTCCACTCCTCGGAGTAGTACTGGTCTGGGCACGGCGCACAGCGCGTGGGGCTGGTGGCTGTGCAGTGCTGCTGCACGTAGCTCCCGGGGGGACACTGGTCACACAGCACCGGACGAGATGTCCCTGGGTCGTAATGACGGTACTTGGGGGGAGAGTCACCCTGGATGGTCCACTGAACAGAGATGTCCAAGAGCTAACAACAGGAAAATAAAACATCACTTCCTTTAGTTCAGGGGAGCACTGTGATTATGAAGAAACCTAAAGTTTAATGAGTTTGTGAGTCTAGTCATGGTACTATCTTCAAACAAATGGTTATGTTAGAATTTGTAGAGATATTAGCCAGCTTTTGGACTCTTCCATGTCTACCTTAGAATGGGAAAATTTTAGGATTTATCTAGCAAATCTTCCCAACCCAAGTACTTCCTTGTTCTTCCAGAGATGGAGATCCAATTCTTCTATTTTTCTCCCATTTACACCCTTTTAATATCACTGGGCAATGACCTTATTGCGCCGGCACCAGATAATCTGGCCAGCGCACAGCCAATACAGAGTTGCCAATTCAGTTTCAAAGATGTATTTTCTCTCTTTCAATGCAGATGTCCCCAAAGTATAAGTGGAATTAACTCTTTTTTTTTTCCTTTCCCCAATCTCTTTATTTCCTAGAGATTTTCGTCTAAGGGCCTAATTTGTCTCACCCCATGGCACTTCTAAAGTCATAGTCTTGTTAAGATTGGAAATAACAATGTAAACATTCACCAGCATTAACACAAGTCACAGTTATCACCATGTGTTATTAGGTTCCTGAACTGGAACTCTTACTGCTTAAGAAAATACTCTTAAATGCATTCTCCTTTTGCCTATGAATCCACTTTTTATACATCTTTTTATATACAGTTGTACTTGGACAGGCTGAGGAATCAAATGCAAATAGTATGGATATTGCCTACAGCCTCTTTTAGCTACCCTTTGACTAAGCCCTGTAATTTATCCAATCTGTGATTTCTATAGGTGGAGATCCCTCTTTTTCCTGTAGTCTCAGTGTACGATGCCTTTCATTATGGGAAATTTCCTATTAGTCTTTGAAGTTTGATGAACAGCTCCATTTTCCTTAAATGACTGGATATGTTTCATGTGACCTATTTAACAAAGAGAGTGGAGTACATTTTTAAATATTGAATGGCTTTCCATTGATGAGAAATACCCCCACCTTTGGCAAATCTACAGCTATGACTCTAGTAATAAGGAAGTCCTGGTAATCTCATTAATTGTTGATGTGAACAGTAAGGTTTGTTCTATATTTTTAATTCAGCAATAGATCATACAGCATCCCAGAGTCTAAAACTTGCATAGACACATGCCTTCCCTTCACAGAACAAAACAGACTGCAGCATGTGGCACAGATGCTACAGAGACAAACATCAACCCACATTTCATGCAGATGTTTGTAGAAGCCCAAGACAATACTTGGTGCAGATGAAAATCTGACCCTGAAAATTATCAGGTACAGCAACCAGACATATGGGTAGCACATCCTTGTGCAGACACACCAGTTCTCCTGCGCCACAGTGCACAGCTCACAAGGAATCCAAAGCTGTCACTGCAGTAGAATCTGCTCCCTGGGTTGTGACTCTGACCTTGGTGACACATTTTCAGGTGATGAACAGGTAGGGGAAACATTTAATGACTATTCAACTCTACTCTGCAACATGCGGGAACAAGAACAACAACATTTCCTCCATTTCCCTTACTCAACTATTTATACTGGAAATCATGTATGAGGCAAGTGAGTAGTTTTGCTGCAGGGAATAATTAAGCATCAAAATTAATTAAAGTTCAGTAATCATGGTATGAGAGCATGGGGGTTTGTAGGGAAAAGTGGAGGCATTTGCTTCCTGAAGAACCTACAGCTATGTGAAACAAGCCAGTAAAATATGAAAATAATTCAACACAGCTTGAGGGGAAATGATTTTAAAAATTGAGCAAAGCAATACTTGAAGAATATTTGTATGATACCTGCAAAGTTTTACCTTCGGAAGAATCAATAACTATGGACTAATAATGGCAAGCAGAATATTATTAATCTAAATGACCATAACCAAACCCCATAATAACAGGATTAATAAATGAGTATCACTAAAAGAATGATCAGCTTTTCCCTTTGATTTGCCTTTGTGTGTTTAAAAGAAAAGCACATCACACCTGCCTTCCCTTTTCTCTCAGAAACACGCATTACATATCTGCAATAATTCATCAGTGGCTGAGCTGTATTTATGCAGGATCCAACTACTTTTATTCAGCAAACAATTACGACTAAAAGATTCTTCAGTCAAACTAAAGATATATGTGCTATCAATATCTCAGTATTTTACCAGAGCATTTTATACATCATTTTCAACACTGGGCTAGATTACCATTATTACTACTGTTTGACTACTATGACCCATTTAGCACAGTGAGCTGTGCAACTCACTGCCATAGGACATTGTAAACAGTCAAGCTGGAGATGTTACTTGACATAGTAATGCCTAAAAATAATAAAGGGCTATTAAACATAAACCTAACCTTTTGATCAAGAAATCCCAAACCACAAATTGCTTGAGTCTGGAGGACTGTTTTGGAAAAATAGTGGCATTTTCCTGTGCTTTTCTTCCATCTCCTCTTTGCATCAGATGTCAAGCCATAGACAGCATATTGGTTGGTTTAGGGCCTTTTTTTCCCTGCTTTTTTTTCTTTTTGACCCAATACAGCCATTAGTATGTTGCTAAGTACATTTCCAGATCACAATCCCCAAAACCACACTTCATAAGACTACTGTAGGTTACTTCATAATGCTTAAGAGTAAAGATCTGCAAAATTGTCTTCAATGCAGGCCGAAAACACGTAGCATACTTGAGTGTTCTGAATATTGATATGAAGCCTGCAAAACAGAAGTTATCTTTGAACCTACATCAAGCGCCAAAGTAAAGGCAATCTATTTTTCAGATGTTCTGCAAAAATTCAGGAATAAAGGTGGAAAGTAATTAAAAATACTTTTCACTATTTCTGCTGCAGCAATTTGGCACCAACGAATGAAAAGACTCTTCTTGTCCCTCAGTTCACAGAATAAGCTAAAGGGGAAGGTCACTAAATGGTCCTTTCTCCTGTTCTAACACACACTGAGTTTGTGCTTACATTAGCAAGTTGGATCACCTGTTACAGCAGATTTCCAGAGCCAAACAGATGGTGCTGAGCACCAGACATCCACATTATGAGTGATTCAGAGGGGATACTTTGAACCAACTTTAATCTGCCCTCATGGACAAGTATGTATTAGTGGCTACAGCGCATCTGATGCATCTCTGGAATCCCTCTCTGGATTTACTTTCATCAGTCCAGTTTATTTTTATAAATCCACCTTGTGCACTCCATGTGCAAACTAAAATACAGTTGATCAGGAGAGGCTCTCCAAATGCATGTTTCTAAAATCAATTAAAATGGTAATTAAATGCATTTTATGTCATTCCTGACATTTTCTCTCTTGAACTCTGCTGTGACCAACTTGGTAGCAGATACTTAGCTACACAAAACCTCTGACTGATCCGAACATACAGATTTAAAGGTGGTCTACATCCTAAGCACCTGAATCTCTGCTGTAAGAAACAGCACTGTTTGAACACATGAAAATGACATGATCAGAATTTACAAGTTATGAACATTAGTCGTCCCAAAACTTCACAGAAAACAAGATTCTTCTATAATCATGCTGGCACTGGCCTGTTTTGCTTTTGCTGGAAAAGGTGGCATGTTTTAGTTTGAAAAAGGGAAGAGATTAGAAGCCTTGTTTCAGTTTACTGGAATCAGAAGTAGGAGCAATGAAAGTGTTCACCCTTTAACCCTTAAGGATCCAAACCTGGAGTACATGATTGCTACATCTGGTTAATTAATGGATTTGTCATTCAGAAAATTGTGTAGAATTCTGTTCATCCTTGTTTAGGAAAGGTTAATTCAGAGAGGAACAGTACAGAGGAAGTTTTTAAGGAAATGGAGAGCTTCATCTTGAAGAGGATCTTCATTTATTCAATAGCTTGGCAAGTTACAACTGTCCCTACAGATTTGGTACAGATGGTGAACACAAAGAGAGAACTTTCACTGTTCAAGGATAATACTGGCAAATGAGAAGGGGATCCTCTAATCAGAGGAAGACGGGAACAGCCCTCCACCAAGAAGCAGATGCAAGAAACCCAAGTAGCTTAAATATAGCTCTCAACAAACTTCTGAAAGTAAATATGACATTTTGTTTTCTGGAAGAGCTGGTGAATGGACTGAAAAGATCTAGGCAGTTTCTTTCAACTTTAAACCCTAAGTAAATGCTTTATATCCCAACACTGACAGAAGACAATAATGGTCAGTATCTTGTTCATCTCAAATTAACTATTACTCTGATTCAGAGTGCACTAAATTGCAAACAGGTTGCCCAGTGGCAGTGAAACACAAGGCTCAATTTAAAAAAAAAATCCCAAATATTGGGGTTTTTGTTCTATGAGTGTGAAATGCTATCAGTAACAAAATAATTAACAGCAAAACAAACCCAAAACAAAANNNNAACAAACCCAAAACAAAACTTAGTATCATTAACTACATCTAACAACCTACTGGGTGAAGTTGAGTTCTAGTGTCATAGGCTCAGTTCTCAAAGGACTGAAAAACTCAGTCTTCATTCATCTCTCTGGGAAAAATCCTGGGCATCTCTCAGGATGGCTGTCTCTATGTAGGGAATTGGGATGAACTGTAAATACAAGTGTAGCATAAGTCCGTGTAATGCAAGTAAATGCTAAGAAATTCAAGATGAGTTACCCAGGGTTGAACAGCAATTCTTTCACTGTGTCACTCAACACATTAGGCCTGAAGCTATACTTCTCCATACCATCTTTATGTCAGCATGCACAATGGTAACATGAAAGGCCTGTGCAGTCCATTTATTTGAGTCCTTAGAAGACTCTTTTGAAAGAGAAATAATGTGATTGTAAAATTTCACTTCAGTTCTTGGGCATGAAAAAAGTCCACACCCTTTTCTTTCATCTTTAAATGTAAGGCAAAGAGGCGCTTGCTTTCTCTAGTTGAATTAAAATGAACTAGAAGACAAAGCACATGAAGTAAAAATCCTTCAAGCATCATCTCTTTAAATCACTGCTTTGTGACAGAAAAAGGGGCTTTTCAGCATATGAAAATATTATTATATAGCTTGGCTTTGTGGTTTTGGGTTGTAGACCAAAGGAGAATATTTAATTTGCTGAGAAAGATAAATCTGTTTCTGTTTCACATTCCACAACTGTTCTGAAGCATATTTTCTTGTGTGATAAATAATCATTCAAGACATCTGTCAGACTGCTCCCAGTGTTTGCATTGGGTTCAAAGTAAAACCTCACAATTCTCCTACTTTGCCTTCTACACAAAGTATGTGGACAAAGCTCAGGCAGAAAGCCTTCACATGCCCTCAGACCTTGGGCAGAATGCCTTACTGAAATCATTCACAGGCCCAGAGAAATCCCTCTGGCAAAATATAGCACTGAATGGTGTTATCCAGGTCCTCCTCCTCAATAGTTTGTATCTCTGAATCCAGTACATGACAATGCCATGATGGACAGATCCATGTCCACCAATTGCAAACAACCATTGTAAAATACTTTACATCCTGGGAGAAATTACTCACATCCATCTGGGAGAGACTCAGCTCTCATCTTCCTCACCCCGCTGTTCTGTAGGCCCTTGCAGTCACCAGATTTAACCTCTCTGTGCTGTGCAGCACTGCTGGCCTGTGGGTTGCTGCAGGCTCACTGAGAGCACTGCCCAGACAAAGCACCTTTCAGCAGACTGCAGGAGAGTGCCAGGTGCACAATGGAAGGTAACATGAAGTAATTTTCACCAGTTTGAGTTCAGCTTATAAAGCTGTTCCACCATGCCAGTTGCTTCAATGCAATCCACTCACACTTTGGACATAACAGGACCTACTTCTGCTTGGAAGATGCTCTATCAGTGGAAGCTGCTCTTTTACATAAGGAATAATAACTGGTCACTGTCCTCAGTGACCTGTATTAAAACTGAGGCTATGAATTACTGTCTTCATTTCTCTGTCTGTAAAGCAGTATGTCAAAAAGTCAAGTCTTGAAGAGACTTTTTGAGGCACCATTAGCTGTTATTCACAAAACAATTTAAGAATCTAAACTATAGTTTCTTTTTCAGTGGTAGGAAAATGACATTCAGATGAAGAGCAGTGTTATATCTTATCAAATAAGTGCTAAATTGAAAATCTTCGCTCATATGAGTTACATTTGCCTTGAAGCTTGCAGAGGGAGAAAGCAGGAAAAACCAACCAGATAACTCTCCAAAAGATGTGTCTTATCCATAGCTCATATTTTGGAACATTATTCACCAGACAGCAAGATTTAGAGCTAACCCAAACCTGGGATGTTCCCACTGTGCCTGCAGTCTGCCTTTACACTGACAGAATTCCTAACAGTTATCTAGATAAACAGTATGTCCAGTGCTATGTGCAAACAGGTGTTTTTACAGAAGGAACAAAATTAATTTTTCCATAGATCTGAAGAGTGGGTGTAGCTTCTGATGATATATTTTCAAAAACCTTCTGGTAACCTTAGTGTTTTATTTTTAACCAACACACATGCAGACAGACAGAAAGAAAGTCAGACAGAAAGATAACTCCTACCCTCGTGAGCTGCAAAGCCACTGCTGCCTACACACAGCAAACCCAACAGGCAGGCCAGAAAAAGCACGTCACTTGCGCACAGAGATCCAAAATAGAGAAAGGTCAAGCTTAAGGGTCAAGATAGTTACGTGACAAGTAATGAGATTCAGCTCTGGAGAATTTCTTTCCATTCAGTCCGATTTCATAACACTTGTCTGTTTGCAAGCAGCTTTAGTGTTCCAGCAAACAACACAAACATGAACACAACATTACAGCAGGCCCTCATTCCGAAAACCTAGTAAAGACACCAAGGCTGAAAGTACATCATGGTCAAAAAAGTCTTTTTATGTATGATGTCTCCAAACTAGATTTAAGGTGTGTGAGCCAAACATACACAACTTCCAACTGCTGTTGTGCCTCCTACATTCTTATAAAATAGGTACTAAAATGACTTTTCTGAGCTCTAGCACAGCTCCAGCACTAGTTCTAGTACTTAAACTTCACTGATTTTACCTAAACTTTACAATAACTTTAAATAAATAGTTTTAAAATAATAAAATCCAGTCAAATGATAAAGCTCTGTGATAGGTACTGCTGCCACTGACTAATCTACCAAAGGATTATGCTGAACTTCACCAAATGCTTCATGGGAGAACACAACCAGGCATGTGCATTTAATCAAAATCAAAACACTGATGTGATTATTTTATAATAGCTATAGATAAGAAGCCAAGCTGATAATGAGCTATTGCTGAAATTCCCAGATTAACTTCCCGTGCTTTCATATTGACAAAGCAGGAACAACATCATACATCATGAGATGAAAAAGTTGTCCTATGTTTCAATCTGCTAGCCACAAACCCAACAGATTTTGCTTCCATTGCACTATTAATTACTTTGGGTTTGTTTCTCAAAAAGCTCTTTCAGAAAGTTGTGCTGAGAGTAATAAACATGCATTACTCATCAGATCCTGGAAATCTCGCTGCATTTATAAAAAGCTTTCAGAGTAAATGGATCTCAGTTCTAATGCTCTGCCACAACATTAATGTCATTGTACTCACCAAAACAACCCAGGAGCAAGTTACTGTGCTAGCATGAGCAACAGCCTGCTCTGATTATTATTTTTATATTTTTATTTGAATGTTTTTATGCAAAACATGAATAGCCTCAAAATAAATGTTGCACGGGATCTGCTTGTATGCAGGTTTTAATTAATCTAAACTTATATACAATTCCATATGACTAAATGGATTAAATAACATTTTGAAAGGTTTACTACACTGCTAAAATCTCTAAATTTGCATTTCGGAGCATCTTACTAAATCTGCAAGTAAATAAAATCTTACTAAAGCAGAGGCTTACATCAGATTTAATAACAAAACTTTTTTCTGTAATAGCTACTGTCACAGCTACTAATTCAACACTTTCATGCACATGAATCTGAATTTTCTAAGCCAAAACAAGCAACATACACTTGTGCCTTTTTTTCCCCCCCTGGAGTTCAGAGTGGTTTTTCCAGGTAAGAAAGCCAGCCCAGGATCTGGGATACCAACTGTGCCACTGCAGCAGGGATTAGAGGCAGGAAGGGATGGAGATTCTGTATATCAGAAACAAACATCCCAGTCTACAGTTTCCAAATTAATTCCTAGATACAGTGTTTTGCATCGGCCCAATATGACGAAGCCTTATAAAAGAAAGGAAGGAAGACAGGAAAAAAGGCAAAAAACCTCAATTCACGCCACTACCTTGAGAATGGGATGAAAATCCCCGTTGTCTCCCTGGAGCTGGACACGTCCATCACACTCCAAACTCTTTAGGAAAGTTTGGAGTGATGAAAAGGGTTTACCAGGAAAACTGAGAGAAGGCAAAATAACCCCAAAACAACCGACCAAATCCCGCAAAAAGCCAAACCCAAAACAAAAACGTCAGAAGAAAAGCCTTGTGTCTGTACAGCCTGATGGCTGAAGCTGTAATGCATCTAGAGCCTATCTACCCCTCCGAAGGGACTCACCACAAGCGTGCAGCACAGGAACTTGTTCATTGTGGTCGGTGGAAGAAACCTCAGTGCGCTGGGAATCAGGCAGAGTCAGCGCCAGGCTCCGGCAGCTGCTTACATTCCCAACATTAAAGACACGATATATATATAGTCCCGGTGTAACAGGAAGCTTGGGCTCAGCTTTGATCACACATTCCCTGCCATGACCAAACTTTTCTCTCGCTCACTCCCCCTCCCCCCCACCTCCCCAGCTTTTTTTTTTTTTTTTTTAAGGAACCTGTAAAACGGTGACTTAATGGAACCCTTTGAGCGCCGTAACCACAGACTGGAAAATGCAGGAGGGAGTGTCAGGGGCTGGCCAGGGGAGGGTTTGGTTGGGCTCTGTCTGACTGTCTGGCTGTGCCGCCCGGCTCTGCCCTGGGCAGCGGGGCCAGAGGAGGAACCCGCGCCCCGGGGGCACGGCGGACCCTCAGCTCGGCTCCGCTGGGACTCCCAGTGGCAGGGCTGGCTGGAAGCAAAGGCCAGGGCAGGGGAAGCTGAGGAGGAGGAGGAGGATCCTCGCTCGTTTCCCTTCCCTGCTGAGGCAGGAGCGAGAGGAATGGCCCCCGCCGCTCGCCGAGGCAGCACCGGCAGCGCTCGCCCCGAGGGGCTTTGCCCGGAGGAGACTCCTGTGCGAACGGCAACACCCGCATTTTGCTGTGATTCTCCAGAGGCAGTCGGTGTTTTCAGCACGCCCCTGCCCACAGGAGAAGCCCCGCTGAACGGGCTATTCTTCACCACCAATTTTAGTTAGAAACGAACATTTTTCTAAAGCCATACAGAATTGTTCCCAGGGCTCCATGGCAGCCCTGGGGAACCTCTGTGTGCCAGGTGTGGAGCAGAGCAAAAGGCGTAGAAAAAGAATTTTTTTCTCCCAACGTGCATATACCCATAAAGGAATATGGCTGTGGAATCCCGGGGTAGAAGCCAAACCCAGATGTGCCTCCCGATTTCACAGATGGTTTTCTCTCCCTTTTCAAAGGCCAGGCCAAAACCTCAGCTTTGGATATTCCAGCTCTTGAGCATTTGAAACCTGGGGCCCGTGTTGGCTCTGGGCTATGCAGTTTTGCCCCTTTGAGTCACAAGGCTGTGCGGGATTGGCAAAAGAGTGGGGTGGAAAAATCCTGCGTATTATTTCATAAAAATTCAGCCTTGCTAAGTCAGGAAACCATCTTCAAGCACAGCCTCGAGCATTCCTCCTTAGACATCTGTAATCATTTGAACACCCATCAAGCATAACCTAAGACTGAAGCAGATGCTGGTCACACTTGTTAGAACTATAAAAATTCAAGACACTTCAATTAGTGATAAGTGCTTTGTAAGAGGTCATGTGAAAACTGGCACAGAAACCCCACCAACCAAGGCAGTATTGCTGGCATCTGTTGGGTAATAATCACCACTTGATTGGTATTGTACCTGGAATGGATGATGTAACTTTTCCTGTAATCTTTTCAGAACTTTTTAATGCTTTAGCATTTTTTCTTAAATATATTTATGAACATACTGTCCAGACAAAAGAGCAGGAGTGCCAATAAATGAGATCTACTCTATGTTTCCACATTTTCATTGTGGGGTAGGGCTGAGGACTGTTCCTGACATGGGCATCTTTAACCATGTCAGGGTAGCTATGGTATTCTCCATATAGGGACCAACTTCAAGTGTCAACCATAGTGCTATAGCAATTCCAACAACAACAAAAGCTGTTTATGTTAAACTAGCTATATCCTCGTGGAGGCCAAGAGCTGGACATGGCAATGTGTCTCTTCTGATTGGAAAAGGCATGCTTCAGTGTCAAGCCTCTGGGAGGAAGGTGGGGCTGATTGCTTCCCTCTCAGATACAGAAGAAAAGCAACAAACTCATAACAAGCTCCCTGTGGTTAAATAGCACTGTTAACTGAATTCCCATGGGCCTTGGCTGGGGCTGTGTCTTCTCACTGCTGGTGCTAACCACACATGCACAACAGCTGGCCCTCTGGAGAAATAAAACTATAGCTCATAAGCCTATATTCAAACAGGTTGATATGTACAGACAATATTGTTCATATCAGAATTTTCTAGAGATCAAAATATTTTATGTCATGATCCAGCAAACAAATTAAAAAGTCACTAAAATTCTTTAGCTGAAAATGTGGCTATCATTAAGAAGTGGCATCTTCTTCAACACAACTGTTTTGTGTATATTTTTGTTCAGAGTTAGACTTGCTGACTTGGCTGAAAATGTGCTTTACTTTCAGAAGCAGTGAAAAAAATTACACAGGTCAATGAGAAGAAAAGAAATTTTCCTTGAGTTCATTCAGCTAAATGGAAAGGGGCCAAGGGATAACTGTTTCAATGAGGACAGCAGGTTTGCACAGTTGCTCAGGAGACCATCATCTTAGTGATATATGAACATGAAAGTTTCAACTATCTAGTCTCACTGGAGTCCGTAGAGCTGGCTGTGGACCTCAGGAGGGAACTGTATAGTTGTACTTAGCATGTTGGATCTGGAAATCACGCATAGACAATAAATACAGGATCCCACACTACCATTTTCAGTGTCACTTTCCAAGGAAGAACTGCACTTTAACAAGGTTTAAACGGCAGTTTGAATGTTTTCACAAGTGTTTTACAATGTTGCCACTTTGCCTTTGGGAATTAGTTAAGATGTGCTTTGCAGAGCATGGAATCATAGGACAAGGCAGTAAACCCTGTAATAAACACTTGTCCATGCTACAACCAAGCTGTTCTCAGCAGTGTTTTAAATAACCACGTTTGTGACTACATATCATAACACAGAAGGGACACAGTCAGAAATTATTTTTTAAAAGTTAAGTTCCTTTAATTGTTCATTATTCATAGCATAGTTTACAAAATGCAATAGGAAAAGAAACTAAAACAATTTCTTCTTTTATTAACAAACTTAAAGTGTTGAGGCATTAAGTATTCCATTCCATGCTATAGGAATATGACTAGCTTGTTTTAGAAATCATTAGTTAAGAGAGATGCAGAAACAGCCCTCTAGTTAATAGAAATGGTTTGCTGCAATTTCTAACAGAACATGAGACTGGAGAAAAAGGGTAACTTTCACTGGGTAGACTGAAAGTTACCAACACTCATTGCTTTCAATCTGCAGTGACGTGCTTTTGGTAGGACATCAGCTTATTGATTCAGTACTAGTCATATTTCCAGACAGGTATTTATCTTTCCCTGTTTTTTATCCTCACTATTTGTATTGCTGTCCTGGATGTTATTATTGTTGTAAATCTATTTTTGTTCCCATGCATCATTATAATCACCAGGTATATAAATGGTGTTTCTCTTCCAGCCTGTCTGCTATCTGGAAAAATTCACAAGTCCAGACCAATGACTTGGTGCTGGCAGGTGAACACTGCATAGCTGAGTCATCTCAATATATCAGTGTGATGTTTATTGAGCCCAAGCAACAAACAGTGGGAAGACTGTGGCTTCAGGCTTGGGACTTTAAGTTCACCAGACATTACATTTCGAGAACACTCAGAGCCTCGTCATTAAGAGATTTCTGTCAAACTAAGAGAGAGGGATCTCAAAAAGATCAATTGCATCTGAAAAAACCCCCCATATTAGTAGCTGCAAGAAGGAAACAATCTGTCATTCTACCATGCTTTTACAGCTGTTGCTTAGAATTTAATCTTTTTCTTTAAATTGTAAGAACTGATGATCTGAACTATCCTGAGAAAAATTTGAAAATGGAGGCTTAAAGAAAACTGTTCATCTGAAGGCAGTGTGGTGTGCAGGTAGCAGGAAAGCATGTTTCAGATTTGACCAAACTAGGAGAAAACCCACTACAGATATTTCCCCGTCCTTTTCCTCTCCTATAACTCAGAAACCCCAAGGAAAAGATTCCATGCCATCATATACTGAAGGATGAGAAAAGGTATTTAGCAAATAATGTCATCAAAAGAAAACTTATCCTTAAGTGGTTATCTTTGTTTTAATTGTGTGGCTTGTGAGTTTGCTTCATTTTTTATTTATTTCTTTTTTTTAGAGACCCTGGTTTATTTTGTAAATCTGAGGCAGATACCAGGTGCTAATATATCACTTGTCAAACTGTGTCCAGAGAAGATTTGGATTATAAGATTTGAAGGTTTCAATGGAGGAACTGGAAAATTAAGAGTCACGAAAGGCGTGTAGAATTACCAGCCATACAAAAAAGCAAATACAAACATTTCCTCCAACTTCAAAGCAAAGAAGGCCACATATTCTTTGCTGTTCAGGCTTGCCTACCTAGGGAATTAAGTTAGCTGGTGAATCTGAAGAGTGCTGGTTTCCCGTGCAAACACCCATAGCTTGCAGATAATGTTATCTTCTGTAGTCCTATTTCAAAGTAGTTTCATACCATGTAATTCGTCTGAAGTTGTGATTTTTTTCAGGTTGTATAAGCAACCTGAATCAGGTAGGATCAGACTCCTAACTTTTCAAATGGATGTAGTTCAGAGTAAGCCCCTCCTCCATCTGTATGGAGGCCATCTAACTGCTGCACTGTAAGTTTAAATCCCAGCCTGTTACACAGTCACTCCAACCTACTGGCAAACAACCATGAGCATAGGGAATGCTGGAGAGCTCGGAACTGAGGAATGGCAATTTCATTAAACCATTCCTGCCCTGACCATTTTTGGCCTTGAATTTCTTCTTAACTTGATCTCTTGTGACATCATGAGGCTTCTTGCAATGATTCAGATCCTTCAAGAACTCAGAAACATTAAAGGTGTTCTGAAAAACTCAGTCGTAAACCAAACAATTCAATAAGAAGGAATTCATTGTTCCCAGAAACAACATTTCCAGTTAACACCAGTACTCCAAAAGAGAAAGAGACAGCACATATTTTACCGAAAGCTATGGAAACTGGAACTGAAACAAGACAAGCTTTAGCCAGTAAGATTTTCTGGCTAACAGGTTTTTCTTTTTTGTCTCTACCAATTTGCTTGCTACTCTGTAATTGAAGGTCGCCGGTTAAGGAAAATGGTCCTGTTAGCTCACAGGAGTGGCAGCAATTTCATTGCTTTCAGTCTGACTTCATTGTGTATATTTGGGCAAGATTAACATGGCACCAGTTTTCCCTCCTTCTGCTTTTCCATATATGAGAGGTTGCAGGCCAGGAATGATGCCATGCTTGACCTTCAATGAATTTTGCATGGATATCTGAGGTTTTTTTGATACATGCTCTGAATTCAAATCTCTCAGACACTGGGTTCATTCAACCGTGAACCAGCTATTTGCTTGTGCAGCTTGATGGACAGCCTGTATAATTCACATTCAGATGGTTTCACCACCTGTGGATTGCCAGGTTCTCCCCTTTCAACCAGGAAAGTATTTAAAGATAGTTGTCATCTGTGAGAAGAAGCTGGCTGCTCCCTGGCACAGGACCTTGGCTGATTCTTGTGACAGTAAATATCTACAGTACAGCAGGGCCTTTTAGTGCTGAAGAGTCTGAAATACAGGTGAGATAAGAGACTGGAACCTCAAGAGTAGAGTTTGCTGAGGCTGGGCAGAAGAACCACTGTAAGAGAATACAGTCTTTTAAGGAAATCAAGCAAAATAAAAGCAGTATTTGGTATAAAAGCAGTATCTTTCAGCTGCAAATATTCAGCAATCGGAATGACAGTTTTATGAGTTACGCAGATAACATTACAAGTACAGTAATTCCAGATACATAGCTTTTCTCCTTATTTACACAAAGTTTGTGACCTTGCCCTCTGTCATATCAGTACCATGCTCCTTTGAATTTCTCCAAAATTCTTTTCTTTTTCCACTGAACTGAGTTAAAACATCTTGTCCACACCTTTGAGAGGGATATGGTCCTTTCCCTTACTAATTATCTGCATGTTACTTCTCATGTGGCTTCAGTTTCTCTCCCCATGCCACTGAGGACAGCCCCAGCTTGTCCATTTCCCACCAGCCATCTCTATGTCTTCATCAGTGTTGTCTTCTGTTCATAGATCATTCTTTTGGAATGAAGTTGAAGGCTCCTTATTTACTAGTCTATCCACCCTCTCTAGGAGAAATGAGTGTCTGAAGGGCAGGCCATAAGAGTGTGTAATACATGTGTAATACATAGAATCACAGAATATGCTGAGTTGGAAGGGACCCATCAGGATCGAGTCCAACTGCTGGCCCTACACAGGACACCCCAAGAATCACACCACGTGCCTTAGAGCACTGTCCAAACACTTCTTGAACTCAGACCGGTTTGGTGCTGTGACCACTTCCCTGGGGAGCCTGTTCCAGTGTCCAGCCACCCTCTGGTGAAAAACCTTTTCCTGATATCCAACCGAAACCTCCCCTGACACTATACATATAAAAATTGAATGTACTTCTCTGCCTTCTACTTGCTGTACTTTTAAAAATATTGAAAAATTTCTTGAGAAAGTATGCTGCCTTTCTCAGACTTTGTGCAGCACCACCCATGAAAAACCCCATTTACAACTATACACAGAAATAATCACAACAAAATAACAAAATCTATAATGACCGCCTGATGTTCTCTCCCTAAAATTTATTTGAAATTCCTTGAACAATGTCAGCTCTGCAGCTTCAGGCTTCAAAGGAAGTGAGTGCAGCAGTGCAAGCCAAGAAAAAAAGGAGGGACCTTTGTGAAGTTATACAGAAGGAATATGCAATTTGTGTATGATGGCAAAAGTCACTGTGAAAGCTTGCCACGTCCCTGCAGAAATAGCACATGCCCATGTATTAAATGCTCTGAAGCACCTTTTAGGTACTTTTGCTTGTGGCCAGACTTCAGACATAATAGAGCTTTTGTCCTTTTCTTGGCAGAGAAAGTTGAAAACCAAAAACAGGAGGGGGAAGAAGGTGGAAGGAATTTCAGCCTCCTCAGGAGATGCATTCCAGCTGGTGTGGACTGTACTACATCCTCCCTGGTTGCTACAGTGCATTCCTTTGTTTCCTCTGACCAGATATTTTCTTTTGTTTAGCTCATCAGTGCCCTGCAAATTATGTTGTACCTCCTCAGCAATGTGGATTGCATTGTGCAGTACTTGTCTCCCAGCTCTGAACTTTGCCCAGATTTAGCATTTTTATCACATGCTGCTCCTTACTCATTGTGTTAAAAGAACTATTAATTATTATTATTAATTTCTCTTATTCAGCACCAAGAAGTGAGTTAAATTAAGCTTTGGTGGAAGCCAAACTGTCGACTTCATGCATATTTATTCTTCATCAGCACACACACAGCAGGGTGGCACCCTGAGAGCAACAGCACAGATTCCAGCTCTTCGTCCAGCAGGGATGTGGACTTTGAAAGAGATTGCCCCGTCAGTGACTATTGTCCACAAGGGAATGCTGTCGATTTAGAGATTTTGCATCTACCATACTGTGCCTCAGTTAGCACCATGTGTTTTCTGTATTTCATGCAACGTGAATTTTAAACATTGGACATTTGACTTCCCTGTGTGTGTGTGTGTGTGTGCAACAGCTCTGCCCTGAATCACCTTTATTCACCCCTCTAAAAATATATAAAGTTCCATATCAGCTTTCTTCTAAGCCTGTCTGCTCCAGTGTTTGGGAGATTTTGCTTTTGAGGATTAACCTCAACTTTCTAACTTCTGGGGTTTTTGTTTTTGGGTTTTTTTATTTGCACGGAGATCCCCATACACTAGTATATGTCCAGAGATACAAGGATTTTTCTGTGAGACAAATTTGCACATTACCCTGCTCCTTTTGAATCAGGATTCACAATGCCACTACAAGGACAAATATAACACAAGAAGCCTAGAGTCAGTGGTGATGGGCCATGAACCAGGCTTGTTTCAGGGAACCACAATTTAAAGGCTCCTCCGAAGCTATTAGTAAGAAGTTGACTTATTTTAGCAGGAGTAAAGCAGAAGTTCCTCGATAAAGCCATGTATTGCAGGTGATGATGCTCACCTGATCTCTCCTGAAATGTTTCAGTAGTGTTGCTGCAGCTGTGAGTTCAACTCCAGGAGACAAAAGAATGGCTCCTTGGCTAGTCTGCTCTTGGACTGGCTTAGGACTCGAGTCTTGAGAAGTGGAAAATGAAAAGAGAGGAAATAAATATTCACCCTTTTAAAAAGATTAACATAGAAGAGATGAACATACTTTTTGCTGTGTAAAAACAGATACTGTGAACAAGAAAGTAGAATAATAGTAATTTTAAAATGCCCTTTTAGTTCAAAGAATTCAGTGCTGCTGCTTTAAATTGTTGATGCTGACTGTGCAAGGAAAACTAACAATGCTCTGATTTGTTGTGAGAACTTCTCTCTAAAATGTAAAAACATTTCTTATCAGACAAAGCCTTTCCCTTCTCTGCTTCTGCCATCTTTTTTTTCATATTGCTATAAAAAGACTAGCAGTAAATGTCAATGAAAATGAAGGAAATGTGGAAATACATAGAAACTGCTGCTCTGCTTTTTTTTTCTCCCTGTGAATTCTTTGAAATAATTTTGATCTGCATCCAGAGCAGTTTATGGAGGCGCAAAACAGTGCATGTGGAACAGCAAGCAAGAATGTGAAGTGAATACTAATGCTCTCAAAAACCCTCCCCCAAGCTCTCTAAGCCTGAAAAATCCTTCTGCAGCATAACTACCAGTTCCTGTAGAGCTTGCTTACATCCTCATGGAGGAAAATCCTTTAGCATTTAATAGAAAATTATTATTTTTGATACACTTTTTGAGCTGTTAGAATTTAATATAAAATTATATCCTTGCTATATTGTAGCTTGGAAAAAAAACCCTCTACAGACAATCATGAATAAATTCTAAAATGTTTTTAGTGGAAATTTTCAGGACAATAGTACTTTTTTATAGGACCTACTTGAATACCTCTTGTTAAATAAAATGCAATTTCTTCACAGCAGCAGAATCTTGAACTAAATAGATTTTACAGAAAAATTTACCAGAACAAATTTTGACTCTTCAGTGCAAGAGGAGAAAAGGGACACTTGTGAAAAAGAGAAGAAAATTGGGAAAAAACCCAACAACCAAACACCTTTTTTTCCTGGAAAATGTAATATCAGTTCTGGAAGCTTAAACACTTAAATTATTTAAACCTTTTGGCACAAAATGGCACCTTTCCTTATCTTCTAATTTCAGAGGCTTAATTACAATCTGGCATATGCCAGAGATGCCAACTGAAGCCAGTGAGCTGCACAGGACAGAGTTTGAGGCCAGACTGGTATCAGAACACTTTTTGTTCACTAAACCATTAATTTTGTGAAAGGCACCATGTGATGTCTGGCTTGCAATAGCAGAAGACTGCAATCAGTGACATTAACTTTTCTGCTGCCTCTGCTTCACATTTCTCATAAATTGGGGGTTCATTTTTCTTCCATTCTGCCTATAAAATGACTTTACATGTTCTAAGTGGAAATACACTTAGGTAATCACCCAGAAGGACAGATATAAAATTTCAACATAAGTGCACGTTGGATGCCTCTATTCCATATAGAAGCAAGTAACTCCGAGGACAAATTGGCTGCTGTTCCTGCTCGCATGTAGAGTTTAAAGTTGCAAAGAGATGAAAAGCATCACAATTCCAAAACTAACTATAGGAAACTTGCTATTTATAAAGTCTGCATGTGCTGTTTGGAAATGTTTACTTCTCCTAGGCCATTTCTCCACATAAGGATGGGGTGGCCCAGTGTAAGGCTCTTGAAAGACCTGACTTCTCTTTTCTGCTGGGGCATCACCTTCCCCATGCACTCCCAGGAAAACGTCTACAATGGTCTCCAAGCTGTGCAAGATGAGATGGGATCTGATGATGATCTTGCAAAATGGGGCCTGTAATTTATTTTTTGCCTTGTGCTTTGGGTAAACCCCCATAAACTGGTATTGCTAACAGATTAATACCTCAAACTGGGATGCAGTTGGATTCTGCAGTAAGAAGAGCTATATGATTACCTTGGATAGGTAAATAAGAAGTGGTGCTGACAGGCCTTGGCATTTAGTGTGCTGACAGTGACAATGGAAAGATTTATTCAAAACTACTGCATCAATTAGAGTCTGTATTTTATTTCACTGCAATATGCTTCTCTGTGTTTTGCTTTCTAGCTTATTTAGCAAAATAAGCTCTCTGTTGAATACATCAGCTGACTGTTAAAATGAGTGAAAATCCATGGTCTTCCACAACAACACTGCACAGAAAAAAGCAAATTAAATCCAGACATGCAGATGAGAAGAGCAAAGTAGGCTCATCAGCCTGGCAACAGCAAAAGCCAGACAGGGTTTATTATCTCTCCATCTCCCTTCTCCCTTCCACCCAGTTGTAGGAGCTGATTCACTATGACAGGAAAGAGAGCAGCACCCAGATCAAGGATCTCTTTAATGGAATCTCATTGCCTCACAGTGAAGAGCTGTTTTATCCCTCTTATCTCCATTTCTCTTCAAGCAGCCTCACTGCCTTTCCCTCATTTCACCCCTCTCTCTGAAACCCTACTCCATCTTCTATCAAAAAAGGAGGAGGAATAAAGCTATGATGTTTCTTGCTGCTACTACCATATTCCCTTTCCTTGCATGTTGTGACTTTTCTATTGGGGCTTTGACTGTTTGCATTTCATACGTCCGTGTTTTATATTACTCACAAAAGGGCTGTGATGTTTTGAATGTTTTCCAAGTAAATAAGATTTAGATATGGACAAGCATGAGGCAGTGGCACCACCCCAATGAAGAGCAGAGTGCCAGGCACTATTATAGACATCGAATCAAAACTCAGGTATATGATGCTGTGCTCTTCCCTCACCCTTTTTCTGCTTAAGCAATAGACACCAGTGACACTCAGAGTGGCAGCATCTAGCTTCAAATTGAACTCTGGGAAGGCAGAAAACAGCAGAATATTTAACGGCTATAAATCTTGCTCAGCAGCTGAGGGCTAGTTGAGCATGGGCCAACTCAAATACGGCTGTTATGCAAATATGACTATAAGTCAATCACTTTATCCCCATAACTAGGAGACAGTCCAGGACTTGTTGAGCTCTACTGCATGACAGGGTTCTATGCTTAGATCTCCTATTGAGTGGGGACACCTCTCAAGGTTACTCCTCGAGATTAAGAGAATCCTTATCATGTGAGATGCTCAATAGGTGAATTGGAAATAGGAGCACTGAAATTTTGAAATCTTAGCTAAGTGATATAAAGGATCATTTATGCATATATGATCCTTTAGACATAAACAGTTGGCAAAGTCTGGGCCTAAGCCTGAATCCAGCCACACCTCAAACTCCCCTCTGAGAAGGAGTTTAGAATGCAGAGGGATCCTTTCTGAACCTAATGACTCCATGGGAGGATCTCCAGACAGCTTTGTCTAACAGTGTCATCCATGCAGTGCATACCTTGCAAATGAATCTTGTTTAGACACTGCCATTGAACTTTGTTAACTTACTGTCTTATATCAATAAAAGGTATTGGTGCTTGTCTCTTGAGAGTGAAGTACATGACTCCATCTGTGACAAGGTGAGGCTCAAACCATGTGAGGGGCCCCCATACTCCAGCTAGTTCCATTGTATGCCAAGGCTTCGTTCTGAGATATGCAAGTACATGTCCAATCCAAGTGTGTCAGTAGCCCACTGCTTTGAATAGGATTACTCACACTATGAAGTACCTTCCTGAACTGGAGCTTCAGTACTGAGTTGAATAGCAGAGAAAAAAGCATTTGAGATCCACTGGAAAAGTGCTAATTCAAACCCCATGTAAAATGTAGGCTAGTCTGAACAGCTACGTTACTTCTCTGAAGAAATATACAGTCATCTTGGCAAAGCTCACTTGTTATTGAATTCATTTTTATATGGCAAGCTATGGGAAATTTAATAATACCTCACATTTACTTTTTTAATGGAAACTATGTGAAAGCATTTCAAGTTAACAAATGCTAACAGCCTTTAGCAGTCTTCAAAACGTAACTAGAGATTCAACATTTTTCTTTATTATGATCCTATTTAAAAATCACATATAGACACAACTACTTCCCCTCTGAAAAAATGGAAAGCCTTTTCAAGTAGTGCATATCAAAGAAATAAAATGCAAGCAGATATAGATCAAATAACATCTATATGAAAGTAGATATAGATCAAATAACATTTTTGTTTCTTTTATTGCCAACTCATGTGGAGGTGCTTTTGTTTTCTCACATAATGGATGGTTACTTGGGGCAATCTTTGTGAATCACGTACATTTGTCTACCATTGCATTTGACCCAATGACTTTACTGTGAAACCACAGTTTGTAGTACCTCCTAAGGGTATTCACAGTGAAAACTTTATGCATCATTTTAGGGGTGTTGAAATGTCTGAAATACAGTAAGAGGCATACAGGAATTTCCCTCACCAGCAGAAGATGAAGTAAACAGACAAGAAAATACAATTTCATCATAAACCCATCAGAGTTGGAGATGGGTCACCATATAAAGCAGTATAGAAAGAACAACTTGGTTTCCATGTTCATTAAATACTACTCTGCTGAAACTGCAAGCAAGAATGCTGATTAGCCATTGCCACTCTACATCGAACCAACATTGAGAGATGTCTAAATATTGATCTGACTGAAAATCTGTAGCTTCTTGTGACCTAACTTATTTCCAAAACAATTATTTAGAAGTAAACAATTCTGCTTTCCGTTCTCAAAACCTCACTCTCTGTCTTAAACTGTTCTACTTTTGCAAAAAATACACAATTAACTCTTCTAGAAGCCCTGATCACTTCTTGCTAGAATATTGTATTGATGTTACTCTAAGGATCCCCATCACAGCATCCCCATTTTGCACTGAAACTGTTGTCTAGATTAATTGTGTTTGCCCCATTGCTGGACTCCGGAGCCAGAAATCATTCTGCTTAGCAAACCTGATGATGCAAATGCTCTGAGCTGACTTATAGAAGATTGCAGAATCATAGAATAGTTTGGGTTGGAAGGGACCTTTAAAGGTCATCCAGTCTTACCCCCACATGTGTAAATCACAGAATATCAGAATAGTCAGGGTTGGAAGGGACCTTGGAGATCATCTAGTCCAAGCCCCCTGCCAAGGTAGGGTCACCCAGAGCAGGTGACATAGGAACGTGTCCAGGTGGGTTTTGAATGTCTCCAGAGAGGGAAACTCCACAACCTGCGTGGGCAGACTGTTACTATGCTCTGCCACAGTCAATGCAAAGTTCTTCCTCATGTTGAGGTGGAAATTCTTGTGGTTTAGTTTATGGCCATTGTTCCTCATCCATTTTGATCATAAGATCCCTTTCTGAAATCTTAAGGTTTCACCGATTTTTACAAACACCATAAAAAAAATATTTGGCTTATCTTGTCTTTGTACACAGAGCATCAGCTTCTTTTTTATGCCATGCAGTTCAAAAACCATTACTCTACTATCTCAGCATTGAACCCAGCAGCTTTTGTCCATGTTTTCCAGACACCTAGTCAGAACTCAAAGACACAAAGATGAGAAGAATACACCAGTATTCTTGGTATTTTGCTCCAGTGGTTAACCACCACCAAAATAATTTCCTGCTGCTTATTCTCATTATCTTCTCATTTAAATTATGTAGACAGTTCTTCCTGATGTCATTTTGTACAACTGAAGCTTCAGTCCAACACCTATTTAAATCAAGGGAAACATTCATATTGATTACAAAGAATATTGAACCAAACTCTGAATTATATATAACACTTCTCTGTGGTTTATGAGATGAATGTTAAAGAAAGTATCTCTTTATTTTCCAGCAGAAAGAGAATAAGAATGATAGAGAGAATGCTGCCCTCTCATGGTTTTATGGACGAATACGATCTCATAATATACTAAAAATAAAAAAAAATTATATTTTTAGGCTGCCACATGCTGATCTGTTATATTTTATGTATTGCACTGAAAGGCATACTTGTAACAGGTATCACCCCTGCCACAATAAATGTGATAAAAGCACTGAAAACATAGCCCATTAATGTCAGACATGGAAGTAATGAAGCACCAGGAGAAAGTGTGATGCAAGAGGCAAGTTTAATATCACTGTTTTCCACCCAGCTTTGAAAACTCATCCATTCTTCAGAAGAACTGTTCCACACTGCAAGAAGGCCTGAGTGCCACTGAGCAGGAGGTAGAGAAAGAACTTTTCTAGTTTAAGTGAAAGTCAGTTTCAAATTCCTGGAATCTTTTTCCCTTCCAAATGAGTAATCTTCTGAGCACACATAAAGAAACAGAAATAGGTACAAACTGATTGAGAGCAAATCAGGCTTCCCACACATCTTTGGTAGCTGTTGAGCAGTATAGAACACAACTAGCATACCCAGCATATCCAGTGCATGCAAGGTCCAGGGCAGCCGCTAAACTAACCTCAAGGTCAGAGCTGCTGTTGGTCTTCTGTGCCCTCCATGCACATTCTCAGCACAGCTGATAATGATCTTTACTGTCTTCATGACCAGTTGAAATTTCAGACTGAAAAACATGACGTTAAACCAGAAGACCCCTGTGGTGATCTCCCTGGAAAAGTATTTCTAAGCTATTCAAAGCAGCTTCACATTTTTTGTAAGAACCGGATATAATAATGCATAACCTCAGACCGTGAGCTCAGTCATGTCTCATGCTCTGCAGAGTCCTACATGTGTAAAACCATGAAAGAAACCACATCAAGATGTGCAGACCATTGAAATCTTCAAGTAAACATAATCCACATTTATCTGTCACTTCCTTACTAGGAATAACTAAATTCCATCTTGACTAACTGCTAAACTATGTTGAATTGGGAAAAAAAGGACATAAAATAATTAGTTATATTTAAACAAATAAGAATAGACCATTAGGTCATGTAGCCTTGTGTCATGCACAACACGAATTTCACCTAATTACTGTCAATAAGTTATGTTCGATTACAATAAAATCCTCCAGGAAAGTGTGAAAATGTCAAGAAAGATAATTTCTTTCTTCCTTTGGCAGATTGTGAAGGTTAAATCCCTGTCATTCTTAACTGTTTGTGTATTTCTCCTTTACTTCTCACTGACAGACATTTTCTGTCTTTCAGTCATCATTTTATAGCCTTATTGACATCTTAATTTTACAAGTGGATCTTCCAAACAGTTGTTACTCAAAGGTTAATGGAAATTTTCTAAGAAAACCATAAGGGCTTTATCTCCACAGTGGTATTTTTTAATAATTTTGGGTGTAGTTATGACAATATAATGTAAAATAATCTTCTGTTCCCATGTGAAATGGTAAACTCCTAGATTTATTGCTCTGAAAGAGGAACTTCATCCTTAACACATTGGTAGTGATATGATTTACCCATTTTCTCAAAATTGGACTGGGGTATATTGATCTGGCCATGCTAAGTCTAAAAAATTACTTGAATACCAAATATGAGTATTGAATGCATTTCAAATGACTTTATTTTGTGTCAGGTTATAACACTGTAATAAGGTGAATGGCAGCAGAGTAATTCTGGTTTCCAGTTGGTCTCTGGGAGGAAAACCTGTCATGTCTATCACAGTCAACCAGATATATTGCTCCAAACACAGACTGGATTTTACTTCTCTTGAGTGTCCTAGAGAAAGGGAGAGTTCAGGCCTCCCCAGTTACTTGTCTCTGCCTCTCACTGGTGCCAATGTTGCATGTCATGCTAAGCAATTTTAAAATGTCAGAATAAAGGTACAATAAAAATATACTGTATATATTTTTTACTCCTCCATTTCTCTGTAACAGCTTTCTGGGCGTCAAGAGCTTACATACAGATTCATATTCAAGAGATCACTTGAACATGACCCTCTGTCCCTTCCCAAAGCAATTGCATCAGGAAAACCAAACCAAAAAACAGGACAAAAACCCCCTTATAACAATTAATATTGTCATATAGACCAAAACAGGGTAAATATCTGCTTGGTACAGGTTTGCACAAGAAGAAGATTCAGACAGGCTAAGCAAGCATACCTTTTAAATTCCTCTCAAAAGACTTAAGCAGAATAAGTGGCTGGCAAAGCTATCAAATGAGGCCTACTTTAAGGACTATCACAAACCTCAAATTTCCATTTCACTAAGAGATCTGATGGTGGCAAACAGAAAGAGATGCACTTGTGGAAAATCCACACATCCAAAGGGAAATCTTCACAGATTTGCATCCTCTCTGATCCATATGTTGGTGTAAGAGGCTTATGACTTACTCAGATACACAGCTTGCTAACAAGGCTGTTCTGTTACCCACATACTCTGGGTCGAAATTATAAATGTTTCCCTAACAGAAGATTACACTGAAATATTATCAGTGTGCATTTCTAAGAGTGGGTTGAAAAGGCATATAAGCAATGATGCAAGGTAAATAATGTATGTCAAAAACTACCCTGGCATTTTGATTCATCCAGTCTGCTGGTAAACGTTCTTTTCCCTCTCCACAGCTATGGTAAATAAAACATGGCATATTTTACATATTTGGGATTGGAAAGCATTCAATTCTTTACATCATGCATCTTCAGAATCTTAACCAGAAAGATACCTTGCTAAATGTGTATATTTATGCCAGTGGCTAAACCTAATGTTACAGAAAACAGCTTCAGAAGACCGTACAATCCTAGCAAATGGTGTGCAAGCTCTGTAGCCTAAAGCTTTAGAGAAGAGGTTTGAGCACAATACTGTAGACTCTAACTTCCAGCAATATATGTAACCAGGCATGCATGACTGCTGCTACCATAACCCAAGCTGATAAGGAGAATAAATGACCTTGCTCCAGAACAGTATTTTCATAGTTTTGAGTCTGTTGTTCTAGAGGACACAGAAAGGTACATGTCATAGAGCCATTCACCACTGTACATGAACAACAGCTCCGAGATAAAAGGAATGAAGAATGACATTTGATTGCAGTCATCTTATGGTCCACTGAGCCCAAATTTTCCCTCACTCTTGAGCATGGTCAAGTGCTGGAGAGAACCACAGAATCACCAGATCATTTAGGTTGGAAAAGACCTCTAAGATCATCAAGTTCAACCTTTGACTGAGCACCACCTTGTCAACTAGACCATGGCACTAAGTGCCACACCCACTCATTTCTTGAACACCTCCAGTGGTGGTGACTCCATCACCACACTCCTGGGCAGTTCATTCCAGTGCTTAACAACCCTTTCCACAAATAAATTCTTTCTGATTCAGTTGGTCTTACTGGATTTCAGAATTGCTGCATTTCTCTGTGGAAATCTGTTTACTGAAATAGCTGTACAGCTAAAACAGCTCCAGAGCTACAAAACAGAGACTTACCTTCTGCTTTATACATGTTTTGTATTAGCTGTGCCCTGGGGTTGTTTTTTTACCCATACTTCATCCTGCCTTATTAGTATGGATAAAGGAGCTGATGACTACAGAGATTGCAAGGGTTTTCTTTAGAATCCCTCAAGGGCCATTTTGAGCATTTTTGTAGCTATTTATCTACCCCAAACAGAATGAAAATGGTCAAATGAAAGAGAGAGGCAGGAAGCATTATGCAAAGAAAGAACTGAAAGAACTGGGATGACTTAGTACGAAGAAAGGGACAAGGCTTCTAAAAAAGTAACAGCAAAACTAGCCATTCTATACCCGTACTGAGCACAGAAGAGGAAAAAATCAAGTCAAAAGACAGCAAGAATGCTGTAGGCTGACCCGTGGAAAAATACTTTCTGCTTGGAAGACAGTTAAATACTGGAAGAGGCTGTGTGAAGAAGGTGTGACTTCAGTGTCATTAGAGTTGTATAAGGAGAGATTAAAAAAACCTTTGTCAGCCACAGTGGATTTTATCTGGGGACAGCAGAATGTCTCCAGTGGTTTATCAGGGTCTTTTCTAGGGAACAGCTGCCATCCTGAATAAACTCTTCAACTTCTGTTCCACACCAACTGACAGTGAAATCACAAGAGCTGCAATAGTTATGGAAGTCTCAGGAAAGAACCAGGCAACATTTCTGAGAGGTTTAGGCACAGGCTTTCCAAGTATACCCAAAGACTTTAGGCCTATTATACCCTGTGCCACCACACTGGGAGAGAGGGTTAGCAGAGGTGCAGGGATGAAGCCTTGTGGTTAGAGGACATTTGCTGTTGGGTGTTTACACTAGCAGAAAGGAAACCAGATTAACAAACTCTTGGCAGAGCTACCAGGCAAGAGTTTTTTACTTATTGTTCATATAGATGTATTGCTGTTTTCTACCACTAAGCCTGCATACCTTTTCCTCCAAATGCAGTTCCAACAGTTTTCTATAAATTCTTTGACTTGGTGGCAAAGATGTGTTGTGTATTAGGGGCACATCAGGAGGACGCACAGTCTGCAAGAGAGCTTGAGCCAGGGAAGTTGGTTTCAAAAGAAGATCCACCCAGGAGCTATTTAAACCTGTCCCTTGTTTTTGCCAGTAACATCAGGAAAAAGGCTTGCAAACAGAAAATCACTTTCTCCTAAACTAGCCAGAGGCCTTTTTAAGGAAACAGAAAGGAAAAATAATCTCCTAGTAGAGCTTCCTTTCCTGACTCCCTGATGGTCCTTACCTACCAGGTCTAAGAAGAAGTAAGTAGGAGCAGAAAAGGTTTGAAATGCTTGATTAGGTATGAGGGAAGTAGTAAAGCTCAGATATTCAGGGAGCTTAAAGTGCAGGGCTGAGTCTGTGATCTATTCTGTACATGAAAGCAGGAGAGGAATTCATGCCAACCAGGTGAGGAAGCACAGGGGAATACACTTGAGGGCTCTTGTCAGCATAAAATCAATGTCCTTCAATCCCCTGAGTCGTTTCACAATGGCAACAGAGCATCTTCTAACAGACTCTTTGATTCGGGGGGCTGTGAGAGGCTAAGAGAAACCCAGACACATATCTGGCACAACAGTCTTTTGTCTGCCTACACCATTCCCTTCTTGGGAATCAGGAAGCAAGTTCAAGGATGGCTGAGGCTCTTAAATACACCTCACTATTTTTAGCTACGCAAGGCATGTTCTTTGCCCATCCCACATGTAGCATCAGGTACTGTTTCCCAGAAGTCATGAAGCATCAGTCATTCTTAGTACCGGGGCAATTTTTCTAGTGGGTCTTTTCATTCTTCCCAAGCACTTTAGAGTACACTCAGCTTTTTGATGCAGTCTGACATGCCTTTCAACCATTTCTAGGCTTTATCTCATGTGTGCTGCAGACATGCTGTAGGCTCTGCTCCAAATCATGCTTCAAGGACCTTTTGTTTTAGTCATTTCTGGGTTAGTCTGTATCTCCCAGCACAGTCTAGTCCAGGCACTTGCTCTCCCAACATAAAAGTGACTCACTGTGCCTAGACACTGTCTTCTCCACCCCTTCTTTCCTGGGTGAACTCAGTGTCCCCAAATCATTTAATCTTCCCGCTTGGACTGTACCATAGCAGCTGTGACTTCCAGTGGAACTAAACCCATTGCAGCCAAACCAAGAACAGTCCATCCGTTTCTTGATCTTTTGAGGCATTTTATTCCAGTCAGAGGCAGAAGATAGAAGGAAATGTGTTCTTCAGTCTTCGACAATTTAGGGGCCAGGCTTGATCAGAGTGGGGAACAGCTCCATGAGGGAAACAATAAAATAGAAAAAAATGAAAAAAAAATTAATTGAAACAAAATAAATAAGATATTCAGTGTCAGAATCTGAGTGGCATTTATGAGTGTACAGGAAAATACTAGCATCCATGTGGTCTCAATGTTTTTAGGAGCAATAAAGCTAACATGGACTCAGTCCAACCTCTAAAATTCTGACACAGCGTGTTATTGCTAATTCTTGAAGATTAAAGCAGCCTCTGTCTCTCTCTCAGTGGCCCAATATGTACTGCAAGCTGCCAGAAAATAAATAAGCTGTATTCATTGCCCTCTGTCTTGGTGTTTCTTCCAAGAACGGTTGGCACTGTTGCTGTAGCCATTGCAAGTTCTCGCCAATGGCCACAACTAAGAAGTGGATGGGTAATTGTGACCCCTTTTTTTCTGGTTTCCCACATTCACCACAGGTATATCACACCACAGTGAATTTGGTATTAAAGATATTGAGACTGCATAATAACAAATGTTTCTCTTCAGGCATCATTACCCACTAGAGAAGTATTGAGAAAAGTATTCCAAGGTCAGACTCTCCCAGTAACTGGTGGGTATTTAAATTCATTAAACAGTGGAATTCACACTGGAATCACAACAGCATTTTCCTTTCTTGGGCAAAGTTTTTATGGATGACAGAGTTTTCCAGTAAAGAAACTCAATGGACCTTCAATCATTCCAGTTGAAGACTCTCTTAATTGTGAATCAACGACTTAGATCTACATTCCCTGAAACTATGGAACTGAAGAGACCAATAAACACAAACAATGCATTCCACTCTATCTTAAGTGGTTTGCTTTTTTACTTTTTTTTTTTTGTATCAATGCAGATATTATCTCAGATGCAAATTCTCAGCTTTCCCACTGTTCTCCATAATACATCCCTTACAGGAAGACCCTAATGAGGTCTTAAATTCAGATTTTTTTATGATTGTTCTCTTTCCAGTACTCAGGGAAAAACACATTGCCAAAGCTCCTTCAATATTTGTATCTTAGAGGCAATATCTGGTGTGTGAGATCATTGCACACACCCAGGCTTTTAACTTTGAGACATTTCTTGTAACTTGTAATAAAGACAATATGTGTTGCAATCAGTGTTGTTTCCAGGCCCGACAGTTATAACTGTTCATACTTTGGTTAGTACTTCTATCTGTGTTTTCTCTGATCTTTGGATAAAGTGGCAAGAGGATGCATCAGGTGGTGTGGAATATTGACATAATTTTCTGGTGACAGAAGAAGGGAGGCTTGCAAATGAGATCTGACAGCTGTGTGGGTAAAAGGAAGAATATGTATCAGAGTATTAAATCTCCATTGTATTTTATTTAAAATTTAAGGAAGAAAAAAGAAACTGCTGAGACACGTAATCATTGCTGACTACAGCACATGCAAACAAATAAACCCATTTCTTTCCATTTGATTAAAGAAAAGGTGTTGCATTTCTGCAATGTAATTGATAAGTTGAGTAAATAACTCAGTGTACAGTACACTCAAGAAGCGAGTGTTTATTAGGTTCTGTGAGAACAAACAGCATTATGCTATTATACTCCACTTACGAGACAACAGTATACTCTGGGAAAAAATGAATCAGGCCCTGTCCCTGGGAATTTCCACCTGACAATATTTAATAGCTGCCTTAGAGGGTCAATAGGGGACAAGAGATCCGATCAGCTCATTTCCTGGTCTTTAGGTGCTGGCTTTCGCTGTGCTAGTTTCTTGTCATTACCACTGGAAGTTGGATTTGAGCTGAGGGAATTTCTGGAATTCAGTGTTCATAAGCTGTGTACACACTCTTTTTGCTTTTTCATAGTATGTCTTTTTCCTGATTCATGGATTGAAACCAGTGGTCTAAGTAGAGACAAGAAAAAAAGGTGGGTGTCATTCCAGCCTCAGCAGGAGCTGCTGCCTTGTACAAACACAGCAAACACATACACAGTACCTAACAGAAAAAATTTAATGGTTTAAAAAGTAAAGTCTTTGAACTAAACACAAATCCCTTGCAGCAAAAGTGGGAAGAATTTTTGTGTTCAGCACAGGAAATACTTCATGCGTTTTTCCCTAGTGGAAGCAGCACAAAGAATAATTCGTACTGAATTGAAGTTTTGTGGTGTCTCAACTTTGTTTAAAACTCTTTGGAGAGTCCAACTCTACACTGTCTGGTAAAAAATCTTTTTTTTCCATCATTTAGCTGACACAGTGTGGTCTCCTTTGAAGGATGCAGAGCAGGCAGACCAGTCAAAGAGTAGTTACCTTTATGACAAGAACAGGTCTGATTCTTTCTTGCAAGGCCTCATCCCTTTTTTATTAAAATACAGAACATTTTTACTCACTTAGATGAACTCTGAGCCTCAGAACTCCTGTAAATAGTTTTGTGTTTTAATAGCTAAAAATGGTGAATGGATACAACAATTCATCCAGGCAGTGACAAATCTCCTTTGCAATGAAAAAAAGACTGCTAAAATGCAATTAATGATGAGGAAAACCACATTTAATCCATACATGTGGCTGGATGGGCACCTCCAGTTACAACTTCTGCTCACAAGAACCATCACCTTGCCTGAGCTCAGCATTCAGAAGCCATTCTCTTGCCTAGGCTGTTTGGGAGTCATACAAAAGGAAACTGCAGCCAGAAATTGCTTGATTGACAGGGTGCTCACAGCACGGGCACAGTGCATCAAGACCTCCAGCCACAGCCACCTTCATTTAGAAATGGTGGGAAGAGGTGAGTTACGCAGTAACGCCGAGGTTATGGTACTTGCTCAGGTAGGAGAACTGGCATATGGATGCTCTAGGATGACAGAACCCAAGGCCATGGCTCTTGCTTCACAGGAGAAAGCCCAGCCATGAGGCTAGTGACGCTCTGAGTGAGGAGTACACTATTCCTTATTGTTGAGATTGGGACTGTCTGTAACTTGAATTGGAAATCCGTGAGTGCAGGGAGACAGCAATGAGCAGACCTCTAGTTAGCAGCTCAGCTGTGAGAGAGCTCTGCTTCTGAAGTAGGGATTAGCTTTAAACTACTCAGTATCAAAACACTCAAACTTTTTTTGTCTTTTGACCTTTTACCTCATAAAAAAGAGCAAATCTTCTGTTACTGCTTCTTCTTTGTAACAGGGGCTGAAGTGCGCACTGAGTCGAACTGGATTGAAGTGAAGAGTTATTACAAAGCTTTAAAAGAAACATAGTTAGGCTCATAAAATTACTCTTCACCCCCTCCCCCCAAGTTCCCTTTCCATCTCCTCCTCACAAAAATAATTTCCCTTTATTTTTGTTGGGGGTACTTACAAAAGTCTTGGTGTTGGCTGCAGGCCACCTATGTGATTTTCCTGCACTGGGTAATTTCAAACAAGACACAGAACTAAGTCACCATGAAGTGTCTAAGAATATAAACTTAGAAAATTCATGGATGCATTGTTCACTTACCATAGAACATAGCCAAGCATTCCTTCCTGTTATTGCCATTTTATTATTGGGGAAATGCCCAGTCCTGCTCATTCTTACAACTCAGCAGGTTCTTTTAAGCCAAAAGAGTGTTTCAATGTGAGATGAGCTGGCAAATTCACTTTTAAGTTTTTATTAAATGATTTCATGTGACCTTGGCAAAAAGATACCTGTTAAATAATTTCATATGACTATGATGATCAATGCAGAACCAAGATTTGCAGAAAGTGAGTTAGTAAAAATTTCTGGACCTAAGGTTGAAACAAAGAAGATCATTCTTCCAGGGGGAAAAAAAAAGGGATACTTCTTTGCCATCCCTCTGGTTTTGCAATAAACTTTTCCATTTCTGCTGTGCTGTTTGTGTCTTCTGCACTGGTGATGAGTTAAATTCAACAGACAACAACAACAACATCCTGAACATTTCAAGAAATATTTTATTTTGGTTTAAGTGTACTGAAGTAGATAGTATTAAAGTTGAATGGATGGAAACAAGCAAAATACGCTGAAGAATCAACTCCTTTGAAAGCAGTGAAGAAACAGAAATTGCCATTAGAAGCACTTTAGCTGCAGGCTGGAAGGAGAACTACAGACACACAGAGAATAAATGGAGAGCTCATTAGAGACTGACTACAGTGAGCCGAGCAGATAGGTTAGTTGGATATTTCCACCTCCAGCTCCGGAACTTTAGTCATTCAAGTTACCAGAAGAGTGACTTTCCTGAAGCTGTATCTATTTTGCTAAAGGATCAGCAAGCCAAGCTAAATTAGCACATCTTAGTAGGAAGAAAGTCCACAAGTAAATCCCCATTACATGGGCTCACCTAATGAACCACTTGATACAAACTGCCTTCACAAAAAATGATGCCACTTCTGCTATAACAGCTTTGACCAGAACAACTGTGACTACTTCATTTGACTTTGCATCAGTAGTTTCTCACTGTGCCTATGTCCATAGACATCCACACATTGTGATTTCCAACAAGACAGCAGGGACAGAGGAGTTCCTTCTAGTCTTAGGGATGTTTCAAAGAGGGGAGCAGCAAGAAATTGTTCTGCACTACCCAGACAGAATTTGGCTTGGGAAATAGTTTACAGGTTTGGGTGATCTATGAGTAAAACATTTGCTTCTTAGCATCAAGTTTATTTACTGATCATTCAGGAAAGAGCATAGATTAGAATCACTAACATTCCTCAGCTTCTCTCAACAGAAGCTGTTGTTTTTCAGCTTACATATAAAATAAGATTTTGTGGTAGAACTGCTATGGTTTGTTTCAGTTTCACACTGCTACATTTCTCAAGGCTTATCCAGGGACTGCAGGGAGTCCAGCAATAGCTCTCCTTCAGCAGTGAGAATAAGAGAAGCCTTGGCACCGAAACATCCATCAAAACAGAATGCAGTGATGACAAACATAAAGGGACCCATTACCTGTTTTCCTGTATATATTACAGACCTTGGACCTCTCTGGTTTTCAAGATCAGAGAGACTAAAATATGTGGCAGGATATGAGGCTGTGAGTACTACTCAAATTCCCCATGTAGCACTGACGTAGGGCTGAGACAGTACCAAATTTTATGTGACCTCCCTGGGCAGGTGTGCTTTTCACCCTGGCTAAGGACATAACATTTACTTAACTCCTGACAATTGTGGAATGCATTGCTAACCTCACCACAGCCTGGCACAAAGGCAAATGGCAACCTACAGCAGTATGACCAACCTACCTCAGTGTCTAGCTTAGAGCTGCCACATGCAGCCTGGCAATCATTCAGTCCCTTACTGTCCCTCACCTGCTTTTTGTGAAAACAATGTAATTTCCATTACTGGCATCCAAACCCCAATGTTATAAATATAAAAATCAGACGGCTATTCCCTCTTTCTTTATGGGATTTTCCAAGATTGTCTTGGATATATTTAGTATTCATGTGTAATGAGTCACAGTGTCCACCTGTGGTCTCCATAAACCAATTTTGTAAATAGCATTGACTGATGTGACTCAAAAAAAAAAAAAAAAAAAGGCCAGTTTCTGTTTTCCAGTTTTAGTCTGAATTCAAACACTGTTTGCAGTTCCAAGAACTCTGTGGGTTTTATGCTCTGGGTCAGTGGGTGGGGAATACTGGAAAAGGCACACTCCATCCTGTCCCCTTGTTCCGGTGGGCTGTAGGTCTGCAGAAAGATGACTTTATTTTATAGCACAGCAAACAACTTTTTCATTTAGAAACTGTTTAATATGCAACCTGCATGAGGCCCTGGCATATACACTTTCCTGTGTCCCTTCTTCACTTGGAGTTTACTTTTGAAAAATATTGAATTTTTATCTTGCTCAGATGAATGCAGAAAAAGAGCTGAGGTCTTTCTTTCATAGGGGTTGAAAAGCATGGAAGAACATAAGTCTAACTGACTTTCAGTAACACTTTGAAGAATATGACAGAACAACTTACTTCTGTGTTCTGTTATCTAAGCTCAATTTAGCCTCCTGCTGATGGAGGTGGTCACACTGGGAAGTGACACCTAAACTACTCAGTTTGGACCGGAGTCACACATGTGGTGTGAAGCCCTTCAGGGCTGCAGCAGAACCACAGAATTATTAAGGTTGGAAATGACCTCTAAGATCATTGATCCCAACCATTAATAGCACTGCTGTGTTCAGTGCTAAACTGTGTGCCCAGGTGCCACATCCACACTCCTTTTGAACACTTCCAGGCATGGCAATTTCACCATTTGCTTGGGCAGCCTATTCAGATGCCTGACCACCCTTTCAGTGAAGAAATTTTTCCAAATATCCAATCTCAAACCACCTAGTTCAAATTGAAGCCATTTCCTCTTGTCCTGTCACTTATTCCCTGGGAGAAGAGAACAAACTTTACCTAACTACAACCTCCTTTCAAGTAGCTGTAGAGCAATAACGTCCCCCTGAGCCTCCTTTTCTCCAAACTAAATAACCCGAACTCCTTTGGCTGCTCCAGACACTTAACCAGCTCCATTGCCCTTCTCCGGACATGTTGCCCTTCTTTGGACAGCACTTGTCCCTGGTCTTTAATTAGCTGAACTGAGGGTCTGAAATGCTTCTGTGTGATCTGAGAGGTAACCTCCAGGCCTTTTTGGTGCAAGAGAGAAATTTTGGACAGATACTAGAAGACTAAGAGCAAAGAAGAGGAGGCAGCTTGTATCTTGTTAATAACTGAAGGGATGTGTTAGCTTAAGCTTAGATTAACCTTTCTGGCAGATCAATAACTCAAGTTAAAAGCATCATCATACATAATGTAGAGATATATAGATTTGGGTTTAAAGTTAACTGTAAAAGGATAACTGAAATCAGCTCTAAAATGAGGGCAAGGCACACCTCCAGAAAAGATATACCTGAAATATACCTGAAAATCAGACTTCATTTTAAAATCTGGCATTTCTTAAGATATGCTTAAGGCTTTTCTTAAGTTCTTGCCTTAAGATCTACTTTCATCTGCTTCTTTTGTAATCTTTGCACAAAACAAGCAAATAGACAGTTGTTCTATAGTTGTCAAAGGACAGTATAAAACCAGTTCAGATTAAGGTATTAAAAGGACACATATAAGTCCACAAGTCCATGCATAAGAAGGCTGTTAATATTCAAAGATAACCACAGAAATAAAGCAAGAGGATATACTTGCTGAGTATTTAAATAGTGTGTTGACTTTAGTGGTAATGTTGGCAAAAGCCAAGGGCAGGCTGGCCCCTTACTAAACAGTTGAATGAAAGAATTGCTGATTATGGGAATATCAGCTGGGTTTTGTTTTAGTTTTTACATTAGATACATTGTCTTTGGGGCTTAGAAACAGACTCTTAACTCAGTCACATGTGTATTAAAAGGTTCATTAAGACTCACAGAGATTTTGAACCTGCTCTGAGTTGCAACCTTAATAACACTGCTTCATTTTCCTTCACCACAATTTTATGCAATTTACAATTAGCATGTTTTCATTTTGAAAATCAAGAAATGTGGTACCTTGAAGGATTTTTACATTAATGCTTAGAAACACTTGAGTTTGGAGCTTAAAGCAAACTTCAAGGCTTGCAAAACCACTTGGATTGGAATGTATAGTACGATAAAAGGCAATATCTGTGTGACTGCCAACTGGAACCACCAAGCACCATGCAGATTGATTCAGACATGAGGCTGCCAGGTGCCACTGTGTCTTTTGAGTCACTGTGTACTCTCAGCTCTTTGAAATCAACAGAACTAAGTCAAAACACAGTACTCACTGAGATCCAGTTTCTAACAGATAAGTAAAAGAATATTTTCTGTTATATGTTTTAAATAGAAGAAAAAATGCAAAGCATCCACTTGCAGACATCAAAATTAGCATTTCTCACATCATAATAAATACAAAGCAAGTAGCTGAGCTAGCAGATAACATGAGGCATGTTAATTTGGAATTATAGCAGCATTTGATATCAAGGCAATGGCTAAAGTTCTATCAGCATTTCCATTATAAGCCACCATAAAAATCTACTGAAACCAGATACCTGGTGTGTGGTTTCTGAGCCTCGGAGTCATTCTAATATTTGCATTTGATTAAGCAGTTTCCACAGAAGAGAAGTCAAAGCAGTTATTATTGTAGCATTCCAGATAATTCAACTGAAGTTTAGGAGAATTAAGTTTATTTGTACTTTTGTTACCTAGCAAACTTTGGTCTATAACATTATTTGCAACGCTTATTATTCCATAACTGTAAGAAAGAACTTCCTTATTTTAAAAACAACTTGCAACAGTAGAGTAATTGCTCATTCTTTATGAGTATGTGCGAAGTGTTCCTGATGTAGATACATGTGGCTGACAATATCCTCTTAGTCTTAAAATATGCACTAGAATTCAAATATAACTAATTCAAATCCAGTGTGGGAATGATGTCTTCTGCCTATTGTATTTTGTGCTTTTTGGTGCCTATGATGCTATTTCAAGATTATTTTTATTTGCTGGTATAGCACAATTTTTCAGTCTTCCTCAGGCTGTCAGTATTCTCACTTGGAGAGGAACCCTGGCAGGCCAGGCACCTCCCAAACAGGAAAGGCAGCTCAGCTTTTGTCTCAATGGTGTCACAAGCTAAAAAGCCATGACAGAAGCAGCAACTCAGCAATCAATGAAATCTGGACGTATTCCCTTGGGCATCAAGCAAAGCCAATCCCCTCTGGAAACACAGCAACTATTTTAACAGTGCCAGCAACATGACAGACCGAAAGGAAGGAAGTATAGAAAAAAGAACCATAAGCAATTAAAGTAACCAGAACTTTAAGGTAATTACCCAGTCTGTAACATAGCCAAGAGCCAGGATAGATGTTGCTATTCTTGTGACAAGTGTCATCCAGTATTTTACAGCCTGGAGAGCCTCACTGCTGGGATTTACCTGCAGGAGAGCACCCCAGCAGGGCCTGAGTGACTCAGGGTGAAGAATGTCATCTTCTGAACCACAATGCCACTTCCTGTGGCACTTTGTTTTATCTCCAGGATTCCCCTGGCTGTCTGATACCAGGTAGACTGTAAGATCATTGGAAAGCTGAATATATCTAAGGTCTTGGACCAAGTTTGTGCCTGCTGCAATACATTCAGTTGAAGGTTTCATTTTAATTTCTTCTAGTCCGTATAAAAGTAAGAATGGTAGGTCTAATTTTAAAATATGCTCCTTTTTCTGCTAAGTATTGCCAAGCTTTCTGGTTTCATAGTAATTTAAAGAGCAGTCAGAGTTTCCATTACAAACTTCCCTTTCAGGGATTTATCATTGCAACAAAAACATATTCTCATAACACATATATACTCTGTACAAATTCTCTGCTGAAGGAAGCTGAGCTCAAGTGTCAAAAATCGCTATACTAGAGCAGGATACAAGGAAAATAATGGAGAATTAATGGAGAATGTGATTCTGAAATGAATGCAAAATGCTTGATTTTAAGCACCTGAGGAATCTCACTGAGTTCCAGAGCTTTGTTTACATTGTTAAGAAGCAAGCACAGGGACCAGAGTAATTAGTAATTGTTAAAAACAATTAATTAGCTAAATAAATATATAAACAGACACCATAAATATGCCTTGAATTCATGCAAGGAAAAGCCACATCTGCCCATAGAAGAAAGGACAAAGATCAAAATCCTAATATAGAAAATAGTGACACCTCAGATGTGTAATGAATTTCGGGTTTGTTTTTTATCTCACCTCTTGTTCAATTTAACCATAGGAAACTCAAGCTGTTAAAAGATATTTGTCTCCTACCTTCTGAAGGAGATAGTTTTGATAATGCACTGAGACTTATGCATCTTCCTTCTGCCTGCTCATAATATCTATCTTACATCAATACAAGAGGAAAAATTAATATATATTACAGTTCTTGAAGGAAGATTAATGTGTGACAGAGAGTAACTGAATGTTGTTTCTGTAAATAACCAATTCTTCTGCTGAGCTTAGAACTCTAATCTCACATTTCAGCAATAGAAACTGTTCCTTCACTCATTAACACACTGACAAAATGGTATCTCTGCTGTCAGAGGTATTTCCCTACACAAATCTAACAGAACCACATCTGCATCATCCTGTGGTAGCCGTGATCCTGCAGGCAGAGGCAGACTTAAAATAAAGCCTGAAACTGTTGTTTTCTGATACAGAGAGCCACTTAATAGCACAAATGTTACTGTGAATATAGTATGTTAAAGGCAGAGATGAAACTCTTCCTTATTAAGAGGATAGTTGCAATCCTAATTATAAATCTCATGGATTTAATAAAATATTGATTTTGTCTCTTGCAGGTACAAAAATTGTGTAAAACATGCAACCAAAAGGTAGGCATAACAGTTTCACAAAACTACTTCAAGATGAAACTAAGAGATGGAATACAGAACAGATAGTGAAAAAATAATTCCTGAATTTCAACACCATAACTATAGACCTTGCAAAAAGAAGGGATCAAGAGAAATTAATGGAAAAGTCAAGGAAAGCCACTGAAGAAAGGAAGATCTGTAGACATTTTGAACATATTTGTAGAGTTTATGCCTCTTAATTAAATTCTCTACTGCAGTTACCAAAACCCCACATCAAATATTCACAGAAACTGCCACATTCAACAAATTTAGTAAGCTGTAGAGCAAAAGCATATGCCTGTGGAAATGAAAGAAAAAGGGTTTTGACAAGTAAGTGTACCAAACTTTTACCTTCTCCTCTGCTGTGGAATTGGGATGTAAGTACTGATAAACTACACCAATCATACCAAAACCAAAAATTCCACAACATCCATTAAACCACCTTTTGACTTTTTTTTGGTGCAATCCATTTTATCTGTAAAAATATCAGAATAAGGACATCCCTAGCATTTTAAAATACTACACACATTTTAACTACTACTCAGGTGGTTTTAATATTTACTTCCTAATTGAAATGAAGCAATGGCAGAGACCTGCTCTTTTTGGCCCTCTTCATAACACTTGATCTATCAACTCTTGTGCTTCAATGCCAAGGTCATGGGTTCAATCCCCTGTGTGGGCCATTGACTTAAGAGTTGGACTCGATGATCCTTGTGGGTCCCTTCCAACTCAGAATAGTCTGTGAGTCAATCTCATTCCATGAATTATTTTTAAAGTGCTTACTTTTAAGATAAGATTACTATATAATGTGGCAAAACTGCAGATTTTAGTCAAACTTATTGAGACCTTACTGGAACAATGCTTTTTATATGTTTGGCCTGCAAGGTTTGAATTGGCACAAAAGTTTATTCATAGAGTGTTACTGACATATAATTTTAATTTAAACTTATAGAAGAAAAGAATATTCTACAAATAACAGAGGTGGCTCCATTGGTGAAACTCTCTGGGTCAGGGTATAAAGAAGCTGGCTGGGCACAAAGACTGTGGGGCTGTGTTTTAGCTATATCAGGATTGACTCATATTTTTTAATTCATACTTTTGGACTTTTAGTTTAACATTTAGGCTTCAGAGGCTGAAAAGTGTCAAGGTAACCTCAACCTGCTCTTTTTTCTTGTCAGTCTCCTAGATCACTGGACATTCTGTAAGAGGCATTCAGGGAAGAACAAGTCACCTGGGAGATTTTTACAGGAGCTCTCCAAGATAAAAAGAGATGCTTAATAATGAAGCAATTTTTTCCCCCACTAGTTAAGGGAAAATCGAAAGTAAGAGCAACATGGATAACAAAGCTGACAAGGAAGGCTTGTTAAGGCAGAACACATGAACCCATATTTGACAGTCTGTGAAATCAGCCAGCTGTGATACTTGATTGACAATTAAAGATTCTATTTCCCTCAGTTTAGCAGAATGAAGGTGTCACAGGCTGTCCACTTGCAGTTCCTAAGGGGATTTCACTGCAGAGCCAATTTCACTTTAAATGCTGGCTTACTCAAAGTCACAGGGTAATTTTAAGTCTGTGGTAGCTGTTGCATAGAATGGAAGAAGTGCAACCTCTCTTGCCATGGTCTATGTTTCTCCAAGTAAGGGAACTATCTACTTTCATCTTGTACCACACATGCCTCCTGAATGGACTAAAGGCACAATGTGGAAGAGTTGCCTTGAAGAATAAGGGAAAAATCATCCCTTTTACACAGAGAAAATGCAATAGCTTGAATGCTTTGTTTGTGTTCTGTGCCCAGTCCCACGAGTAGATGTATTCCCAAAATAACACAGGGGTGCACTCATTTTTCTGAAGCAACAAATAAAGCAGCTGAGGATAATCTGGTGAACAAAGGAAAAAAAGCCAACACACAAATCCCAACACCAACCAACCAACCAAAAGACTCTCCTAACAATTTCCCCCATGAAGATAATAAGCTGTTTCTTTAATATTCAAATGTATCAAAATGGTGCTTAGGCACACTTAGTCTGAAAATGTTGCCAAGTGCCATGCTGCTTCAGACAAGGAAATATTTTACAGTAAAATATTCTCAAAACTCAAATCAGTTTTAACCACTAATTTATAGTTACAAACAACTGGAACTCACATGCCTTTGGGCTCTTGTGTCAAAAAGCTTTTACTGAGAAGGGGTCAACTCACTCAGACCCAGCACTGCTGATGCAGAAACCTTTGTCATATTTAGTCAGCATGTTACAATGAACAAGAGCCATCTGGGAAGGGCTCTGTCTTAACAATTCAGCTACATTTTGTGGAAGGGTTCTGCCTTAACAGTTCCGCTGCAGCTGTTCACCTCCACTGGCACCACAATATGCAAAATGTCAGAAAAAGATTCTTTGTGGAAAAGGAAAATTAATTAGGGATGAAAATTGTAATAAATTGTTATTCAATTAATCTTAGGGGTAGACCACATGAAGAAAAAGTCATAGGAAAGGGTCAATTTGCCATAAACACTACTTGGTAACTAAGCAAAACACTAAATATCTGTGTCTGCTTGTGTTAGGCAGCAGGTCAGTGACAAATGACACCCGGGAGATGTTTAAGAGGCATCTGGATCTGGCACTGGGTGATACAGTTCAGTGAGCTGGGGGTTACAGTGGTATTGCTGGGATAACAGTGGGACTTGAAGATTTTAAAGATTTCTTCCAAACTTGATGAAAGCAAAAAACAAGCCTCAGCTCAGTAGGGTGCTGCAGGCCTCAAAATTTTAAAAAAGAGATAGTGTTTATAATATTTAATCTTTATGGCTGAAGTTTTTTGAAGCATCTTTATAATTTGTTTTGGGGGCTGGAGGGGTTATCTTGCTGATGGTTTTAAATACCTGCCAGTTTGCTTACAATTCTGCTCTACTGTTAAGTACAAAGGCTGAATTTCTGCTTACAGCCCACACATTATTTGCTTTCCTCTTTCCCATGCCTTGGAGTTTATACTCAGCTTTGGTTTAGATTCCTGAAAAGTGACAGGTACATACAAATGGATGAGCTGATCCACTAAGTGCGGTAATGTTGTATTGGTACCCACAGATCACGTGCATCATTAACCCTTTCAGGTTATTGGATTCAATGGGAGTTTTTCTACACTGTGACACTTTTTATTCAGTCTTGGCATGACTAAATGGAGAATGGCAGGCATGCAGTATTGCAGAACAAAGGATACTTGGGAAACCCCAGGTCTGACACTTCCTAATGTCAAAGTGTTGATTTTGGAACCAGATCTAATTTCACATGAATCAGGGCCCAGGGGCAGCGAGTTCGTGGCAAAGGCACCGAACAAAGGCAGGGCACACAAACACCAGGCTGAAAAGGAGTTGGCCAGACAGACAAATATCTGGCATTTCCCAACTTCAGAAGACTTGATTTTCCACCTAAAACAAGTGTGAGTTTCAAGCACGTGTTGTTAATTTATTTTTTTAAGAAAGTATATTCCATTCAACCACCTCTTCATTGTCAATGGGACATCAACACTGACTGCTTGAGACAGCCACACAGAAGCCTGAGCAACCCTTCAGACACTCAGCTCCCAGCCACACATACCTTATTGCCTGTGAAGAGAGCTGATGGAAGCTGAGGTGGAGAAGGCTCCCAGATCGTAGCAAAGGAGGAGTCCTCTTTTCCCCAGAGAGGAGCTCCAGAATCCGTGTAACCTTTCCTGCTGTGCTGGCTGCAATGCAGCTATGCTGGCATCAGCGTGGGGTGCAGCCAAGCTGCCACAGCTTTCCTGAGGTCTTGCAGGGAGAAACTGGGGACACCTTTGGAAAACCAATTTTGCCAGACAAAAGTATTTCATTCTACACTGAGATCCTTTTTTTCCTGCCACGCACACGTATGTGCACACTCCTCACAGAGCCATATTTCAAAGCCCTTTTGGAAGAACCAAAGATGTCAAAATTTCTCAGTATGAAGTAACAAGAATTTTTTATGCTGAAACTGGTCAAGGCTCCCAGGCATGCAGGTAGGGCAACTGCCATCCTGATGATTAGAGCTGGAGGAAAACTTCCTCCTTTCCTCCAGTGTATACCCACATATGAGGTGCATGTAGCTGGTCCAGATTATCCCAGTAAAAGTGCTATCACTGACAACAGGATGAGAGGAACTCTGAGCAGGTTTTTTACCTGAATCATGTTTATTCATAAATGATTACAAATTTTAAGTCACAAAGCAAATGCTGAGTGTCTGCCACAGCTATTACTGGAGGTAAAAAAGAATAATGTCACGTAAGAGCACATTTCTCTCTCAAGGAGCTTTGATGTCAGGAAAAAAAATACCCAAATACAGCTATTTTTCTAACTTATTCATCTTTGGGGGTTGCCAGAGGAAGGTCTTTTTTGCCTCCCAGACCACCACAAAGTTGAGACATGGGGAACAAGTGATCGTCCACATGACTCTTCTGTGAAAGTTCTGGATTTTCCAAAGGGCCGTTTACAGTTACATGTTTATTCATTTTTCCAGTCAGTGAGCATTACAAAAATAAAGGACAGAAAAACAGAGGTTATGCTAATAGTTCCCAAGTGACTATCAAGAGCATGCACTTTTAGTCTCTGATGCAGATGACAGCGGATTTTCTCAGGAACCTAAGGGAAGACACAGCCCAGCTTTGTAAAATTGCATAGAAGCTAATAATTTGTAAAATTTGTACCTATAAACCTGTATCAACAACTGATTTTTAGCTCATTCTTTGAATTATTGCTAACATTGATCACATTCTCCAACAGTCACCAACTGTGTTAGTTGTAGCAAGGTAGTGAGGAATTTTCCATCAGAGCTGAAAAACCCCTAGGTGAGAAAATACACCTAGAACTTATAAAGATCTTTCAGTTGAAGAAACAGTACCAAATTTCTGGTCTTCTGACACTCAGAAATATTCTGTAGTTGCAACCTGGCATTTAGACTGGTTTTATTTTTTATTAGATTTTCTGTCTTAAAAATCAAGGTAAATTAGAAGAATTCTGTGTACTTGAGTAAATACTAAGAATGGTGGCTCATTTTACTGCTCTCCAGCATGATTCACTGAATAATCCAGTATGTAGCTTAGCTCTCTCTCTTTAACCACCACACAGGTTGATCTGCAAACCAAATTGTCTTCCCCTGCATAAAGGGGAGATGACTCTTTGTTTTATCAAGCAAACTGTCTCTCATCTAAAAGGTTATTCAGGTAAAATGTTAAGGTTTTATTGCAAATATCTGAACTCCATTTTTTCTCAGGAGAGACACAAAGTAGCATCAAGTAAGAGCAATCAAGGTCACTAAGAAAGCCATGGAACATCTCAGCCACCTCCCATCACGAAAGAACAATGTAAGACTAAAGCGTCCAACTTAAATAGCTGCGGAATTTATCAAGAACACTAAATGCTGCAACAAGCTAAAACAGTGGGCCTTGAGACTGTTATCTAACGGAAGCAAAGCGAGAAACGTATTATTGTGGGCTGAAAAATTTCACTGGTAAGAAGTGTAAAATTTCAGGATGAAAGGTGCTCTCTAATTGCAATACATCATGTCATAAATCAATTATTTTAGGATATAGGATGTAGAACTAGCTGGCATTTGGGCCTAAAATTGAGATAAATTTATAAATATTTCAAATACATTTTTTTTAAAACAGGTACACATATTAAATAAACTTTACTAGATATGTTATTGCAGAAGATACATCAAGTTACAAAACAATGGTAACTAGTCACTAGAATGTTGTAGTATGTTTTCACTTACTTGAAGTAGTTAAATAGAGATGACACATCTTCCCATCACCACCAGCAGCTCTGAGCAGGAGTCATTCAGTTAAAATTTCAGTGCTTATGTTACAGAGGTGTGCTGGTTTTTGTTAGGGTAGAGTTCACTTTGTTCACAGTGGCTAGTATGGGGCTGTGTTTTGGATTTGTGCTGAACACCAGATTGATAATAAAGAGATGGTTTTGTTATGGTTGAGCAGGGCTTGGACAGAGCCAAGGCCTTTTCTGCTTTTTCACTGCCACACTGGCAGGGAAGTTGGGGGTACATGGGAGGTTGGGAGGAGACACAGCTGGGACAGGTGACTGAAAGCGGCCAAAGGGATGTTCCAGACCATAAGACATCACGCTCAGGATATAAAGCTTGGAGGAAGAAAGAAGAAGTGAGGGGACATTCAGACTGATGGCATTTGTCTTCCCAAGACATTGTTACATGTGATGGGGCTCTACTCTCCCGGAGATGGCTGAACACCTGCCTGCCCATTGGAAACAGTGAATTAATTCCTTTTTTGTTTTGCTTGTGTGCACTGCTTTTGCTTTCCCTATTAAACTGTCTCTATCTCAACCCACCCAAAGTTTTCCAGCTTTTACCCTTCAGATTCTGTCCCCAGTCCTGGGGCAGAGAGTGAGCAAGTGATGGTTGCCTCGGGTTAAACCACAACAATAGGTGTGCTGGTGTTCTTCACGGTAGATAGTGTGAGAATGTGTTTTGGATTTGTTCTGGAAACTGCGTTGATAGCACAGAGATGTTACTGCTGAGCAGTGCTTACATAGTGTCAAGGCCTTCTCTGCCTCTCGCATCACCCCCACCACAACAGTAGGAAGCCAGCTGGGATCATCATAGTGTTCCCCTCTGGTTTTAAGCTCTGAATACTATATGTAATCCCTGTAATTAATCTAGCGCCATAGGCTTTTGTTTATGAGTCAGTTATTTTGGTTGTTTGTATCAGGATAAATAACTAGTTGCAGCCAGTCAAGGTTTATTGAGGGCAGGGAATTACTATTTGGAGGAAAGTCTGTTTCTGAAAACCATGCTGTATAAGCCTATATTCATTGGAAATACCGAAGTTGATCTCGATGACACATCCTATTTGCTGAAAGTTTACGGGAGATTGACTCATGCAGTTTTACGCTGTGCTCTGTTTAAAATACTTTTTTTTTTTTGGTTGAGTGGTAGCTGTTTCAGTGGTTACCTTTTGGTTTGATGGTTTGTTTTTATAGGGCAGAGAAAGTTTACCCAAATTACGAGCAGTTGCCAGTACTGCCTGAAGAAAAATGTCATTCTGACATTGATTTCTTTGAGGAATGAATCATACAGCTATATAACTTTTAGCAGTGCTGTCTGTCTAGATTTGCGATCTTTTTACTTTCTTTTTAGAACAATGTTTGTCACTTAAAACAATGTGTGATGTCTCATTTTAAGCATATTTATAGCTTTTCCTCTGTTTACTAACAGTTCTGTTCTGTGTGTCATTCCTGTCCGGCATGTGCATCATCGGTAGTTCCATTTCAGTATAGAAACCCATAATTTCACTTTATATTTTGTCCATATGCATCATTTTTGTGGCTATGCTTTATCCATGATGGGGCACTACAAGGAGGCCTTCTTAATGATAGAAACCATAATGTGTCCCAAATATAGCACAGTATGGATAATTGCAGACAGGAGTTTAGAGTTATTTTTGGTTTTGACAATTAATGACTGTCTGCATGGAAGTTTGAACGCATTGCATCACATAAAAAACCACAAACAGAAAACCAATGGCACATTCCTTTGGAGAGTTCCCTTGAGCTCAGCTAATCCAAAGAAAATCAAAACAGCCAAACCTTTAAATCAGCACAAACAGAAAATCTAAGTAATGAATATAGATTTATGGATTTCTTCAGGCCGGTTCCTGCTCGCTTGAAATCTTCCACTTAGGAGGAAAGGACTGAGGAATCCCAGGAGCAGCAAAATCAAAACAGCAGATGTTTCTAGTTTGGTTCTAATCTCATGTAATTAGAAAAACAGATAAATCATAACTTCTCATTTTCTCATATCTGTTTTATTTTTAAGGTTGGTTGATTCCTTTGTTTCCTTTCTCTGTTACTGTGGGTCCCTGTTACTTACCATTTATTAAGTGCTGGTTAATGCAAACCTTTGGAGGTATAAAGGCATAATGTTTGCCATGATGCTTAGGGACTCTAGTCAATAAATTTCATCTCTTGCCCATTGCCTCCTTGTAAAACAGCAGCTCAGCATTCAGTTTTTGACTCCATCTCCCTCCCCACCATGGAGTGGACTCACTGAACCCGTGCCTGTCTGTACGGCACAGCAGCATCCTCATCACATCCGAGGAAGTCACCACTAAGGACACACCAGCCTCTGCACACAGGGAAAGACACCCTTACTGACTCACTCCCCACCACAAATTCTTCTTAAAGGAAAATGCATGAATCTCTTCCTAGTGCTAACTGGCAGTAATTCACTTTCAGATTAATAAAGCGTAGAGGGTTTTTTTTAAAGTTACTACTGAAAATAAGCCAGTTCCAGCTGGGGAACTGGCATTGGCAACACTGAGCAGGATGCCAGTCTAAATCCACTTCCAGTGTTCATCTGTACCCTTGTGAAATTGTCTTCCCACTTCTGTGAGCGGGCACTGTGCCATCCTGCTGCATGGGTACTGGGGTGGGCAGCCAAGTGGTCACGTGCACACATTGACTGTAGGCAGGAAGGGTATGAATCCAAGCCCAGGAATGTGGAGGCAACAGCATGGCTGGAGTCTGCACAGATTCAACAGTTAATGGACCGTGTCAGCAGCATGAAGCTAGAATTGCCTCTGATATCAGCCAAACAGCCTCCTCCACTGTGTGAAGTGTATTTCATTGCCAAGGGATCAAGACATATATATTGCACCAGAGAAGAAAAGGGAGAAGAGTAAAGAGAAGAGCAATCAGATTTCTTAATGATGGGTTGTGCATTCATGCTCTGCCTGCCCTTTGTATAGCCTTTATTTTCTTGATTAGGTTGTTGGTCTTTGGAAAGGGAACAATTGATCTGTGATGCAGCATTGTGGATGCTTTGCATGGAAAATCTCTCCTGTGCTATAACGCCAAGGACCAGTTAAGATTAGAGGAAATGTCTTACCATTAACCTGACTGCTCTTAAGTTCAGGTTTATTCCTGGCTGCTTCTGACTGGTAAAAACTTAAGGATGTGCTTTTAACTTCCCAAGGGTAAGATGTCTTTGCCACTGCATAAGACAAAGAACTTTGCAGGATCTGTTGTTTCCTCCCAGCACATGCTGCTCTGACCAAACTGCAACATCTAACAGTTTGTGGCAATTTCCTGTTCCTTAGACTGAGAGTGACTGCAAGTCCTATAAGAAAAAAGTTGGAATCTCCAAAACCCTTGGAGAAATGACAATGCTAGATAATGTTTTACTGACAATGTTGGACACAGTCTGACACTTTCTTTGGAACGGATTTAGTCTTACTTTTAAACTCATAAATTCTTTTGAATGCTGTCATAAAATTCCACATATTAAACAAAACCGTGAACCAATTTTTGGTGGTGAGAAATACTGTTCTGACTTATGAGCCTTTCTTCTATATCTATACATACATTGCTGCAGACAGAAAGCAGGTAGATTAAAAAGCAAACCATCCAAGCAGGTGTTGCTTCTTATGTGGGGATGAGACAAAAACTTGAAGTTAGGAGAATTCTGCCTTGGGCAAAACTGCTGAAAGCTCTGCGGTTCCTACCAGTTCCCATTATGGCAAAGTCATATTCAGAAGTCTTTTTAGAAGCCCCGTAGCTAATTTTTTGACTTGCCAGAGGTGTCTCAGCAGTAGTTCCAAGTGATGTGAACTACTTCAAATGGTAGAAGTCAAAGCAGTCCTTTTATCAGTCTGTGCTACTGTTGTGTTTTATATGTTAAACTACTATTAAACTAAAAACCAACCACAGTGGCATCACATTGTACACCTAAGCAAGTATCCACAATTCAGAGGGCTGGGCAATCACCAACAATATGAAGTTCAGCAAGGGAAAGTGCCAGATTCTGTACCTGGGATGTATGTACAGACTGGGGAAGGAGATGCTGGAGAGCAGTCCTGTGAAAAGGGGCTTGGGTGTCCTGGGCACTGGCAAGTTGAATCTGAGTCAGCAGTGCCCTGGCAGCCAGGAGGGCCAACCGTGTCCTGGGGAGCATCAGGCAAAGCATCGCCAGCTGGGCGAGGGAGGGGATTGTTCCACTCTGCTCTGCACTGGAATGGCCTCCCCTTGAATATTGGAGCAGCTTTGAGCACCACAACATAAAAAAGATATTAAGCTGTTACAGAGTGTCCAAAGGAGGGCAATGAAGATGGTGAAGGGTCTTGAGGGGAAACTCCATATGAGGAGTGGCTGAGGTCACTTGGTCTGTTCAGCCTGGAGGAGACTGAGGGAAGACCTCACTGCAGTTACAACTTCCTGGTGAGGGAAAGAGGAGGGGCAGGCATTGATCTCTTTTCTGTGGTAACCAGTGACAGAACCCAAGGGAATGGCCTGAAGTTGTGTCAGAGGAGGTTTAGAATGGATATTAGGAAAAGGTTCTTCACCCAAAGGGTGACTGAGCACTGGAATAGTCTCCCCAGGGAAGTGGTCACAGCACCAAGCCTGTCTGAGTTCAAGAAGTGTTTGGAAGATACTCTTGGGCTCTTGGGGATGGTCCTGTGCAGGACTAGGAGCTGAACTTGATGATCCTTGTGGGTCCCTTACAGCTTGGCTTATTTTATGATTCTGTAATTCTGTGTAATTCAGAGGCATGCATAAGAAACAGGAAGGGAATCCAGCCTTCCAGTTTCCAAACCACAAGTCAAAAGCTCCAGAGGTACCAGCAATAATCAGAATTGAAAAGGAAAATCCCATAATTTCAAATCTTTCTTCATTACACAAAGCTTGAAATTGTAAAAAGACTAATTCATTAGCAGGTTAAAAAAACACAACCAAACAAACCAAACACAAGAAAACAAACAGCTTTCTGAGTATTAACTGAGTAAAGGGTTTTTTACCTTTAGTTTTGTGATGCTGTCAAGAGGAAAATAAGCCAGCACCATCACCCTGCCTTCCTGACACTAGCAAACAGTCTGGCAGACCATAACTAAGAAGGTGGGAGAATGAGGTTCAAAGCTTGCATTTTCTTGCCAGAAAGACACCCACACATACACAAATCAAGTGTTATGATACACATTACACAACACTGTGCATCCCCAAACACCAGGGAAGCAACTCAGGATGCAAGAGAGAGTTCACTGAGCAGGGCAGACATCTTGAGACACATTTGGTAGCAGGGTTCAGGCAGTGAACAAGACCAGGAGCCTGTGGGCTAGGAGGGAGGTCTTTAAGTTTACTCAGGTTTTCCACGGACCCTTCCTTGTTCATTGTGTTTCCCATTCTCTCATCTTCCTCACATCTTTGCCTTCTCTTTTTCCTGGATGAGCTCATACATCTTTCAGGGCAGGTAGCTGCCTCCTAGTTTGTTGGTGTTTCTTTTGCAAAGTGCTGAAGAAAGTGCTAAAAGCTGTTCGGCTGTGGCTCTGTTTGGAAAGTGTACAGCAGAGTTTGAACTGAAAAGGAAGAAAAAAGGAAAAATTAAATAATTATGAATTTAGACATTCTATATAATAATAAGGTCAAATGGATAACGTAAGGCACAGGGACCAGGGAACTCAGATTCTGTAGGACTGACAGATCTTGTGTTTTGAAATTTTGTCATTGCTCTGCATGATAAACAGGTTTCATATAAAATCCACAGGTCAGCACATCACCTAGATACCACTTACTCGTTTGTGTTTTTTATCCAGGGCACAAGCTTAACATCTGCCATCCCTTGTGACTGTGTCTTCTGCCCATCACATGGCTTTTTCCAGAGCACCTCACACAGTTCATCACGTCATGGAAGGGTTGTGAGCATGTTGGAAAGCAAAGCTCAGCTTTGATCTAATACAAGGCTTTGTACATGGTTCTGTCAGTCTGTGCTTCAATGTCTGTGTCTTTTTCTGTTCGCTTAAAAATTGTTAAGGAGAGCAGAATCAATCTTTTCCAGTTTCTTGTGGTGGGGAGTATCTTGGGGCAACTTGTGCGCAACTCTACCACTAGTCCATACTATAACCTTAGAAAGCAAATACAAAAGACTGCACACAAGAGCTATTTCAGTTCACAGCCATGTGTGCCGGTCTGTTTCTAAACAGAAATACTTTCATCAGCCATGCAATCCCCTGTTTCATTGCTTACATGATTTTTTAGAAAGGAGCCTCAAACCAGAATGGGAAGGGGCATAACCAGGCAGGACAGAACTGTGATTCCAGACAGAACATGGTATTTGGTTCTTATTTCTGCAGCCCAAAATAACTACTCTCCAAGGAGCATCCGGGATGTTCAAATTCCAGAGCCAGAACTAAGCCCCATGGCTCAAGACATGATTTGATTTCTAGGAGAAGAGTGAAGAACTCTAAAAGACAGAAATGCCTGAGATAAGAATGTAAAAGTCTAAGGCTGGGTACATGCCCATAATCTCTCATGTGTAAACAAACAGTTAAATTTGTGTCAGGGAGCAGCATGTTCAGTTTTCTGAAGAAGACATGTTTCCCAGAAGGAATTACATAAATATTTATGAAAATGAAGCAGGAAATATTTTCCCAGGGTAGGATACTGTTAAACACTGCATCAGGTCAGTAGAAGCTGGGGTTTATTTTGTCACTCTTCCCCTGAACTGAATCATTGCCCTCTTGTTCGCAAAAATCTGTTCTGACACAGGAAGAGGCTGCACTTAGATAAACACAATTATAAACCACACTGAGTATTTCACTTTCTGTGACATCTCTGAATGCATATGTGAATGACTTACATTTTTGAACAGCTTCACTGAGTGATTTGCATGGAAAACAATAGCAATAGGTATCTGTCTTAGGCCTCTCTGGAAGGCTGGTGCCATAAGTCAAAGGTGTCTTCAATTGAACAGAAAGCCTGCAGGCTAACTGACAGAGAAGTATTCTCAATCCAAGTGTTCACAATAAAAGTGCTTATAACACATTCAGTGTAAGCCAGAACATTTTTTCAAAGTGCCAAACTTAAAAATGCAAAGTTGTAATGCAATGCTACCTGAGTGAGCAGAAGTCACACACAACTGAGGTATGTTTAAAATACGGAGTACAGAGTTCAGTACTGCACCTCATAAAGCACCCAGCAGCTTTCTGAATCTGTGCTCTGCAACCCAAGCTCCTTCTGAGATTTCAGTGCTGACAAGCCATTCTTCTCCCTGGGCAACAGCTGTCTCCAAATCCCTCCTCTCTCACAGCAGACACTTGCAGCTGGAATATGGGTCAACATTTCTGCTTAAGGGCTAAATGCTGAGTGGGATAGGAATGTAAAAGGAGAGGTAGGAACATCCCAAGAAGGGGTTGTAAACTCTAATGCAGCCCTAAGGATCTCACAGAGCACCATGCCTGTGTCAGACCAGAAAAACTCACACCCATCCCTCAAGACATCCAACTCAACAGAGAGTCAAACTCACCAGCAGGAAACCAGGGAGATCATAGTTAAAAGTGGAACATATATTTCTATACTGCTGAGGCTGATGAAGCCTCCCAAACATCCAGCAAGAATTGTCCATAATCATTAGAGTCCTAGAAGCTCTGTTTACTAAACATATGAGCAATGGGATTTTGGAGAATTTTGTCCTTAATTTGGTTATTCTTGTCAGTTATTTTCAGGCATATCAAGACCTTCTCATTGTTTATATCTTACTCAGAGAAACAGCAGGTGGTGGAGACTGTGTTTATAGGCTTACGTAGTCACTGTGGGGTGTCAAAACCAGAAATGACGTTTTACAAAATAACTTTAGGATTACTTTCCTCCATACACTTGGCAAACCATGTGTTACTGCTCTTCCTCTTCCATTTTCTTGAAGCTTTGCCACCATGATTGATGTGTATGGTAAAACAGATTGAAACACCCCAAATGATCATGGCCACTGATACCAGGAGGACTGAAAACATCTAGGATTCTAACGCAGAGAAATATTCTTTTTCTTTTTTCTTCAGATGCTTCCAAATTTATTCAATACACAACGTACAAAGGAGGAAAGTTCTCTTTAATACTAAATTTGGCTTAGAAAGGATGCCAGCAGGACCTCAAAACTTATGGCTCAATCAGCCCAGGGTTACAAGTAGGATGTCCAAACACCAGATCTGTGACTCCACAAATTGTTAAAATTGGCTGTAGATCTGGCCACCGTTTGATGAACACAATTTCAGGATGTTGTCTGTACTCCTCACAGTCTGTGGATATTTAACTACTAACATCTGAAGAAAAGGCAAATGAAGGTAATACAAATTTTCAAGAAGTTCCTTGGACTACAAATAGACAGCGGACAACACAAAGGTTGCCTGACTAGTGCTCATCTCGAAGAACAGAATCCTTCAGGATATTCTTCTGTGTCTTCTCAGAGCTTCCTTGTAAAACATTCATGTCCTTTGAAGTGTTTGCTTTGCCTTTTATGTCTGGACAATGCTGCCTGGTTTGTTTTTTTCTCTTGCTTATAGAAGTTTCTTTAAGCCTGATATAATGAGATTTAACATGCACAATAGGCACTTTGCCTCATTAAATCTACATCAGCAATGAAGCTGCTTGAAGATTTTTCAGGGAAACTGATTTGATAAACACTGATTTGCCAAAACGCAAGCTTTACATGCTAGTATATCAATTTTGATGGATTGCCTGTTAAGGCAGGTTTTGTAGCTCCAGGACAGCATTTCTGGTCCAACATATGGTAAAACATAACTGATTATCATAGAGCCTTGTAATAAGGCAACATAATGTTAAGGCTCTAGTGCAAACACTGGTTAGAATTAGGCAGAGAAATAATTTTAATCTGGAGCTCCTACATTTTAAGTGACTTCATTACCAAGTTTTTAGATATATTGAACTTAATTTCTCACTATGTGGTCAGGGGGTTTGTGACTGTCATGCAGGGGGGGAAAATGTAGGGTCTTGATTTATTTTCTAATGTGGAATGAGAACATTTATAAATGTTCACAGAAGTATTGGAAAAATGTTCCCTGCTTAGTCCTGGACAGTGACTGAAGTGGTTAAAGAAGTGGTTTCCTCTCTCACTAACACTTACTCCTCTTTATCCCTGATAAATAACAAAGAAGTCACTGTAAGTCTCTCAGTGCTGTGGAACAGATAGCATTATTCATGTCAGTTTGGCAACATTTCCCAAAATGCCTCCTCCAAAGCTAAGTACACTGGCTTCCCACTCCTACGCTCTCTATTCTTGCTCTTACATTGACCTTCTGCTCACAAAATGGAAAGTGAAGAGAAGAAAAAGACAAATAAAACAGATTTACAGTGTACAAGTCAGAGGCACGGTGCCCAGCGCAAATCACAGAGGAACAAGTTTATTCCTGGTGTGACTCTACTCAACTATAATCTAAGCTTTCTCTTTCCTCCCCCTCTATCTGTGTGTACCCATTATCAAGGCCACGCTTGAGGGATTAGTTAGATGACATTCTTAGGACAGAGACCACTATTTATTTCTGAAAAGTACTGTATACATTTTAACGAAAAAGAAAAGTGTTTTGGAAAGGGGGACAGTCTGCGATCAGCCTAGAAAAAAAGAGGGAGAAGAGTGTCTTGATGCCTCTTGGGACTTAGGCCAACATTTTATCCTAGATGAAAGTCTGAAATTGAAGCCTTCCTTCAGCCTTTAAGAAAAGGTATTTGCTTTTACATCAGTACTGCTACTTACTCTGTCTGCCAAAAGGTTGAAATGTTGTAGAACTAGGGAACTAATACTCTCTTAAATAATGAGGAAAACCTCTCAAAAGCTATTATCATAGGGAATACAATTTTTGTCTAGAATGGAGAGCAAACATGCTCTCACACACTACAGTTCAAAAGAAAGGAATTAACAAAATTACTGAAAATATTACCAATTATAAATACTCCTCTGCCCTTTCTTGTCTGCCAGGCTACATCAAACAGCCTGCTGTCCCTGGTTACTGTGCTCTCCTTCAGAGAAAGCTAGAGTTTTTGGAGCAAGAATTGTGGAGCTATCTGTAAACACAAACCCATAATTTGTGGGTTTGGAGCTAAAATACCTATTGATCACAACAACTTCTCATTTGCCATTCTGGGGTTTGGGGGTACATGGCACCCAAAGGGTGTGAAATAGCATTGGTGATTTCTACTCACAGCAGACTCACAGCTCATCCGTTGTCACTGACAGTCCCCTTGGAGGAAAGCCTTTGTGGAAAAGTCTCTCTATATGTTCTATGGAGTCTGCATTACTCTTTCAGCACACAACCAGCCAAAAGAATCCTATAAACAATTAGTACGCACTAGGGTACAATACTGAACTCTTTTGTCTCTTGAGTAAGTGAAAAGTTGGGCATGAAGAGTCACTGCTGAAAGGAAAAAAAATTACAGAAGAGATATTCCCACATGTTGCAGAAATTTTCCATGGCAAAAGCAGCTAAATGTCTCACAGATAAGAGATAAATTGGAATAAACAGCTGTCAGTGTTAAATAAATATCCTGGATAATGTGCAGGACAGAAATAACTACAGCATCGTCAAACTCCTTTCCTCACTTTATTTAGCTGTCTTGCATGTAGCTCCAAGTCTTTCCACTGCTCCAGTTAGTGAAGCATATATTTTTGAGTCAGCTGCATTTCTTAAGACAGTATCAACGAAAGGCATTTCCTGAGAAGCTGCAAGGATGAGTAGCAAGAAGGAACAACAGCTAAGGAAATACAGGACCCTTGTAGTGCTTTTTATCTTCCAAGTTCAGATTTTTGGTTTTGATGCTGACAATCGACCTACAACAGATGTCTGCTCAACACACACAATTTTACCTGGACCAAAAGGTGAGGAAATATCAGGTTGCTAATGCTGATGCCAGTACTGATAAATGCTGATTTTTAAAAAATAGAGACATAGAGGGCTTGTGGCATGGGCTAGGCATGAAAGATGTGAATTACTGTGGACTGTACAAACATGTAGGAAAGCATAACTGTAGTGGGGGAAAATGATGAAGCAAGGATCTTTAAATTTGCTTTCCTTTAGTTTCAGGAACAGTGTCACATATCTTCTTATAAGTTAGAGGTGTCCTTTTGCATCTTTCTCCAGCCACGTAAATCTTCTGTTACTTTTTGTGTTCATCACACAACTAGTACAGCTACAAACTGAGGGACTGGTGTAAAAGTAGGCACCTTTGTGAACTGCTAATGGTCTGCTTTGCATCTACAGATAGGGAGAGATACACAATATTTAAAATGACCGAATGATCGTTATTTCCAAATGTTTACTTGTAAACACATCTCTGCTGCACTCATCAGACCTGACCCAGTAGCTCTTGTTGAATTAAACAAGACCTTTGCTACAGATTTCAACAAGAACTGGATCAGCTCTGGCATATACAGGTCTTTTATCTTCAAACCACTTTGCAAATATGAGAAACCAAATTTTCTGCATTAACTTACCTTTTCTGTAACACAGCTAATGTTCCTGAAATTGCCTGGAGCATATCTTAGCAAAAAATTTAGGTCCATGACATACAAATCTGTCTTGTAGTGACAGATCTAAAATATATATTCCACATCATGGCTATTACAGTTCAAACTATTGCTTTCTTTTTAGGAATTCATTGTATTTTTCTATGGGCTATAGACTGAGAGAAAGAATAGTGCAACTGATTTAAGTTTAGAGCAGAAAAAACGATTATCAAATCAAGAGCACTGTTACAGACTCATTTGTTTTTATGATGGATTATTCAAATGCATCTTGCTTAAAGGACGATTTTTAATCAGCAAGTTAATTTCTTTATGATTACAATCCAAGCTTAAACTTTTGCTGCCACAGCATAAATGCAGAGAGCTGTAATGATCCCCAAGGGAGCTAGTCAGAGTTGGTTTAGTTCGTACCTAAATAATGGCAGGCTGGAGAATAAAGTTTGACAGAATTGTGTTTAACAAGTCACAAGGCTAATGAGGTGGTCTCATGACAACACAGAGTAGCTGGCACTCCAGCTGGTTTCTGTGGTCCAGTTTGCATGGGGAACATTTGAAGGTTAGGTATTATAGTTCTTTGCAAGTGTGGTACTGAGAAAGTCAGAATTTAGTCATTAGCAGTCCTACTGCCTCCTGTTTGACACCAAGACACAAGATGAGACATACAGTATATTGGCATAGCCCAAACTACTACTTTAGATTACTGTGCCCAAGATCCATGATTGGTATTGAATGAAGCATATCCAAATTACTGGCTCACATCCACTGCAGGTCATCAAATACATTTTGCAGACTAAGTGATATAGTCCTATAGATTAATTTTAGTCCTACCAGAGCTGAGGACACTTACAAGAAGCTCTCAATGGCACTGATTGTTTTAACGACCAGTTGTCTGGGCAATTTAAGACCAAGTAGGTTGAGTGTATGAACTACCATGTTACTCCTCAGGCATCCCTGGTAGGCAAAGATGAAATGCGCTGACCTAATATGGCAGAAAAAAGTCTGTCCTGCTGCCAGTTTTTCTCTATCCATCTTATATCTATGGGCTTAGAGCACACAATCCCAAGCTTATGACGACAGCCACAGGCAGCACTTTGCTGCCCTAAACTCTAACCTCAGTAATGGACAAGCCTCTGACTTTTGCTTCATTTCCTGTGCTATATCTGCTGTGTCCCTTTGTCCACTGTTCTGATGAGAACGGGTTTTGACCCACCTGGCACAAGTTTCACCTCCTCACCTCCATCTGCTCAGCATCTCAGCTATGGTAAAACACAGTGGTGCTCCCACAAGACAGAGGTGCTGAGCTCACACAGTGTATTGGCCAGCTTTTTCTACGACCGCAGGCCAGACTGCGGCAATTTCCTCCTTCCATGTGAACATGGAAGTGTCTAATGGGCCAAAGCAACCAGAAGTGCAAGGAATTAAAAAGTATTCAATAGCTGTTAAGATTTCCTACGCTATCCCACCTCACCTATCCCAGTACAAGGCACAAATTGTCCAGTAGGCTATGTCCAATCTGTGTGCTACAAGTGGGATGGCCCCTGGTTCTGTGCAACAGCAATACTGCTGTTTCCATCAGACAGCCCAGAGGAGAGGAGAAAGCTGAGAGAAAAGTGAGGTTGTTCGAAGAGGCTCAGAATGTACAACCCTTTATTGTTTTCACTGTTGGAGGTGCATTACTCACTTCATCATCTAGGCATTCACAGTTGCTACAGGTGCAAGCTCACAACCTCTCCACATGCTCACCCTGAAAATTACCTGTTTAAAAAGGGTCATTAATGTTGTGAAAGTACGTCACTTTGTTCACATGAAAGCCACCTGAAACTTGCCCAAGTTATTTTGTGCAACCATATTCTTCTCCTTCAAAAAGATACTATTTGTTATGCTCATACATGAGATGTCACCAGAGAAGTATGACATGGGCGATAGGATGAAAAAAAAGAGTAACTCTAGTCTGTTTATCAAAAAAGTCTTCAAAACACTCACGACAGCCTCACCAGCTCCCAAAAAACAGGAGGCAAAAACAGAGGCCGTTGTGTATAACACTAAGAGCTAGAAAATACTCGGGAAGACTGCAGTCTCCCAGGAACAGAAAGAATGTAGTAAATGTCCTGTCAGCCTTTGCACTTTGTGTTGCCATGACAGAACTGGGTCCGAATTGAAACTCCTCGGCGTGACAAATAATCAGGAGTTTCAGCCTGACCTCTGGTGGTTCATGCGAGAATCACCAGGTACCTGCAGGCCCCTCCATTCACCTGCTGGTTTCCATGACTAGCGCAGGCAAACGAAAATTGAAGTCTGTTTGCAAAGAATTATGCAAATATGGAAAGAAATTTCCTTAACAGTCACTCCAGAAAAACGGAAAATTAAAAAAAAAAGAGTAAGAGAAAGACAAAAGCTGGCAATTTTCTCCCTGTTTCCTTTTCTAGGCAGCACTCAGGTCTCTTCTCAAAAAGAAGGGATTATTTTCAATGAAAATATCCCCATGGCAATGGCTGTCTTGTGCTGCCTTCCTGAAAAAGCTTTTGAGGTACACAGCAAGCTGGCATATATGGCAGTTAAAAATAACAAAGTGTGAGGCATTTTCTAGGAACAACTTCGTCCTAACTGGGTTGTTGTGGCAATGCTGAAAACTTCCACTAGGTAATGCTGATCCACAGTTGAGTAACTGGGGCAATAAAGGCCAGGTTGTGTAATTCATCAGCTTCTTCGATCCAAAGAGAACCAGATCAAGCATAAACAAACCAATGAATTTCCAGGGCAGCCAGGTGCTTGGCCTAGTAAAACTAGTCATGGCCCTATTGCTTACTTTCGATCCTTCAAGGCTGGAAGCAGGCTGGCTATTGCTGCTACTGAGAAAGGATCTGGAACTGTGGGGAAGCAGCAGCTAACACAGTGAGAGAAAAGGCATCAGTTGGTGGTCCATGCCCTGTGGCAGCATCAGGAACACCAGGTTCTGCTCTCCTGGGCTCTGCCTTCCAGGGGTGTCCCAACTGTATCCTTTTTTTCCAGCTTGCTCTCACCTAAAGCCTGCAAACTCAGTTTTGTCTAATGTACAAAGGAAGTTTCAAGTGGTCTGTTTATACAGACGAGATGGGATTTGACCTGTTCTGAGTAAACTGATAAGCAAGAACATGGTAAGCAGAGAACCTAAAACTTTGACTGTCTTTAAAAATGTGATTTTTAACTGTCATTAACAATGTGATCAGAGGGAGAAGACAAATGGGGTAGGGACTGGCTCTGTGGAAGCTGATTTCACATGGGCTCATGGGAGCTCAGCACTTCAAAAGACTGGCTCTAGATCTTGCTATCTGTACCAGGTCCCAGTTCATTTCCTTTGAAATCCAGATGCAGGAACTACTAAGGTCTTGAATCAGATCCAGGTTGAGAAACTGGAATGAGATTAAACCTGAAGAGTACTGGGAGTTTCCCATAGCAACTTAAATGAAAAATGTTTCCTTATCATTATTTCTGACAAATGATGCTTATAAACTCTGTGACATTGCCTGGTGCCTCAAAATAGCATTTACTGTGGTGTCCAGTATAGCTGTCCATCTCTCAGTTTTAATTGCACTTACGCAATTCCACTCTTGGAAAATGGCAAACTCTCTCAGAAACCAGATATGCTGTTATGCACATTTCCTTCCGAAAATATAAAATGTTTTACCACATCCTATAAGCTGTTCAAATCTATAACTAAACTTCTCTCTTAGTGCCTCAAGTTTGATCTGAAGATCCCTTTAATTTCAACACATAATTCTATTTTTCTTGGTTTTTAAAATTCCTCATTTTAGTGTATATTAAATTTCTGAAGTTTAACAGCCTGAGCTACAAAGCACATATGTGGGGGTTTAAATACATAAATTTAAAAGATAGTGAGTCTGTGTTTCTTACTGATGGCAGCCTGATTCCTCACTGAAACCAACATAATTCATGGGTCTCTCAGATCATGTCAGAATGGCAGGGACACAGGCTGGGAAAATTAAATCAAGCAGATCAGGTAAAAGGAGAATCAAGAATAATTTCAATCATTTCTGTGTTATTAAAGAAATAATGTATGTGCCATTCATTCCCACTTTCAAATAATACAAGTCAGCAGAGGTTCACTGAGCCTACTGAAGGCTTGGCATGACTCAGGCAGTGCAATAGGAGAGGAGGGTGTTCCCATTGAAATCAATGAATGTTTAGATATGCAGATAAATAATTTTTGTCTTGAAGATTCTATTTCACAAGAGGAGGGACCCTCTTGCCTAGTTTGGACCTGGGTGAAAAAAGACAACATGTCTAAGAATTGTGGAATATGAGGGAGCCCTCAATGTTCCTGCAGGACACCTGGGAGAGTGGCCGTGGCTAGTTTCACACTACAGCTGCACTCAACTTCCAGGCTTTCTGCCAAAAAAGGAGGCCAAACATGATCTTCTTACACTCTGACCATGTGGGTCCCACCTTCACCTTGTGCTGGCTCAGCTATTTACTCATCGTACTTTTCACTGCACCCAGTCAGCTCACTCACTGAAAATGTGTATTTGCCTTATTGATATTTCTCTGTTTAGGGAGTTAAATTCCTTCAGTGCAGGGTCAAAAGAGTGCTCAGCATAAGGCAGAGGGGAGGGAGGTGTGCAGGACAGTGTTGGGAGCTGAGGAGAGGAGGCAGGACAGGGAAAAGGGCACTAAGTCAGACAGGAAGATGATGTTAAGAAATCCTGTCCTCACCAGCCATATATAGTGCAAAAGCAAGAATATATACTGTTATAGGAAATTTGCTAAGGACACTGAAAGTGAAATTAGAGGAAATCTTGAGTCTTTCCATTGACGTAACTGTGACGTGTTCATACACTGGAAATACAAACTGGGCTGTGTTTGCTTATTTCTTAAAGTCTGTGATTCCCTCTGGTGCCAAACTCTCTCAGTAGATACTGTGCATGTACAAGTGCTGAAAACATTCTCCCTGCTCAGGGTCAGTGGGTGTCCCAGGCTGCAAAGCTAATCCTGTGGCTATCTGCAAGGTTATTCCAGGAGGACAGGGCGTCAGTTGCTCCTGCAGGGTTCTCAAGGCTTCAGGATTATGCACATCTCCTTATCCCTTTACTTTAACACCCTGGACAGGCAGAAATCACCAGTACCTTCACACTCTGTCTCTGGAGGTTGGAAGGGTCTCTCTGTTGCCTCAGGTGGGACTAAGAGCATGAGTCATGTTGCTCAGCAGAACTGTGTCATGTATGATCAGAGGGCAAAACTGTGTATCAAATTCCATACAAATCCTTTGTGATGGGACACTGGCTATGCATAGGAATGCTAAATTCATCCAAGGCAAGCTGTGGAAAGCACCCATGTGATACACTAATCAAGAGTAACCATTCTTCTCCCCTCACAGCAGATTAGTCATGGCCCGTGGCTTCTCAAGGACTTTTGGTTGGTAGTGGGCTTATTTTTCATTTCAGAGTATCTGATGTAGGAGGACAACTGTGTTGTAGCCCAGCACAAGCAGTGTCTCATTTGAAAGGGTGGGCATGCCCTGGGGTGTGGAGGAAGATAAGAGAGGATGAGAGAGCATTAACATTTCTGCAGTATTTTTGCCCAGGAGGCAGGAACTGGAGCTGACCTAAGACCGTGACTTACCAGAACACCTGACAAAGTCCCTCTGTAATACCCTGCATGGACCCAGAGTCTCTGAGCAGAGCTCCAAGAGAACAGACTATGTGCTGAGGAAGATACACATGTGTAAGCTCAGATAGGAGTCTCCTCCTGGCTTTAGCCCTTAGGCAGCCTGCAGATGTGCTCTCACCCTGAAAAAAGGCTGTCTCTAGAGATAAATGTAGGCTCTGTAACCCCCAGGAATCGTACCCTGGTTCTCCAAAATACAGAGTCAGCCCTTGATCACAAGACTTGGAGAGTTACTACATGTGTGTGAACAATATATACGAACCTGAAAACACCTTCAATTCATTAATACAAACAAGATAAGCTGACTGCAAAAGATTCAGCAGGGAAATCTAAGCCACTTGAAGGCTGGTAAAATCTTATTAACTAAATTGTTACCAAATGTAATCTCTCAACATTGTGTTCTTTAGTGAATCTCCTAAAAAGACAGAGTGCCTTTCAACTGCCTAAAAACCCTGCTGGTGGTTAGACCTTCAGCATTTTCCTGAGCTTGTTTATAGGAGAAGGAAGTTCTGTGGTTCTCTTTCAATTGCAATTAAAACTTTTTCTAATGACTCCAGAAGTCACTTTGTGCTTATATTTCTTCTTTTCTTTTGCCTCGCACAGTCTCAAGCTGGAAGAGACCAGTAATTTACTGCTTCAGATGTTCATTTTAGGAATGTGATAATTTAAATATATGACACAAAAGAAATTAACCAACTTGAGGGAATACTAACAAGGTTTAGAAATGATCTTACTTCAGTTATTGATTCCAAGTGCTTCTTCCCCTGTGCTTCAAATGCCAGTGTAGTGCATTATCTGACATCCCTGCAACCACAGTTTTAAGGTGAAAACCTTCTAATTAGGTTAAAATTTAACCAGACACTGCCATGAGTGTAAAGTGGCCCAAAGGACAGGTTAACCTCCAGGTATAGATTACAAACATATGAGGTCAGATATCAGAAAACTCATGTTGCACAGCACAATAGTACAAAATTCAAAAATCCAGCTCACAGTACTATCAGGACAGATTTTCTTTCTCGATAGTAAAAAAAAAGGTGGCTAATACAGTAGGATGGCCTGTCCACATGAAGTCCCAGAGGAAAGAGAGGGATACTTATTATAAATTAGAAACAAAGCCAACTCAACCACTGCTCAAAACAGTCACTCAGCTTCTCACAGCCCTTTCTAGTTGGTTGCAAATCATAGCGAGACCACAAGAGGGGAGCACAACCCAAGAGTTCACGTTATATGCCAAAATTTGAGATCACTGTACACAACAGCTAAAGGAGGACACAACACATTTTAACACCAGATTATCAAGCACTGGGCTTAATCCAGTCTTAAATTAACAATGAGATGGTACCACCAACTAATTCTGGTTTGTTTCTACCCTTGTTTTATAATGGCCTACCTATTCTCAGATGACATGGGAAGAAAAGCAGGATTGCCCTCTTTTACAGACGAATAAATCTTCTTCCCATTTTTCTGGACAGGGAAACTAAGACAGAGCATGATAGGCTGCATGCCAAGGTGATAGATCATAATTACCTCTCAATTAGGCTTTCAAATGATTAAAGCAAAAATTTGAACTATACAACGTATCAATAAAAGTTGAGGTACTCCATAACCTCTCAACATCTCCAGAACAAACTTTTCAACAGCCTTCACTCCTTTCACCTGTTGGCTCTCAGTCTCATGGTCCATATAGGACAGTCTAACTTCATTTCCATCTGCCCCACATGTGAAAAACTTGCTCCAATGTCTCTCAGAAAAAGTCACTCAAAAAAATGTCTCTGAGAAAAAGTGGCTCAAAATGTTGGAACTGAGATAGGAATGAAACATCTCTGGAAAGTAATTCACTTGTATATTGACTTTTTTTCCTGGAGTCTATTTCTAAGATTACTGTCTAAGCAATGCTTCTTAACAAAAAAAAAAAAAAAAAAAAAAGGCAACTTGCACAGAGGTCTTCCTTATGCAACAAACAAGATCCTTTAACCCCATGGAGCAGCCTGCAGGCCACGGGGAATGTAACTAGCCAGCCTGAGAGATGATGAGGACTGCCAGAGTGAGAAGCCTTGGTTTGAAGGGTCAGGAGGAACTTGGTTTGCTTCCCACAGGCCAAAGAAATTCCCTCAGCAGCTTCTACATCAGACCCAGAATTACAGCATATCTTACACAAAGGAATTCACTGCGCAGGGAAAGGCTGGACATGAAAAGCCTCCCACATTTCCCTGCCTTGTCAGAGAGCACAGTCCACTGGTTAAATATTCCCATATTGTATTTATAGTCAAGATTCGCCCAGCTTTTCCAGCCTATGAATCACACCCTGCTTCCTTTCTATTATCACACCCTGTAGGGTTTGCAGACCATGACCAAATCACCTTTTAACCTCCTCCCAGAATTTCATTTCACAAGTCCTTTGTCAACCTCCAGGAACATTTGCTGAACTTCTAAACTACTGAGAAGTGACTTTTACATTTTTCTCAGGGGTTCCACAGATGGGTTTGGAAAGGAAATTATCTTGTTGTTAACACTGAGGTCAACAGCAAAATTAAACTACATTTTCTAGCTCTTCTCTTTGCTAATCAGTAGACTCATAGAATGGCTTGGGTTGGAAGGGACATTAAAGATCACCTAATTCCAATGGCCCCTTAGGATAGGCAGGGACATCTTTCACTACACCAGGTTGCTCACAGCTCCACCCAACCTGGCCTTGACCACTGCCAGGGATGGGGCATCCACAACTTCTCTGGGTAACCTGACCCAGTGCCTCAACACCCTCACAGTAAAGATTTTCTTCCTCTTATCTAGTCTAAGCCTACTCTCCTTCAGTTTAAACTCATTCTCTCTTGTCCAACCACTACATGCCCTTGTAAACAGCCTTCTCCATTTTTCTTGTCGGCTCCCTTCAGGTACTGGCAGGTCACAATTAGATCATCCAGGGCCTTCTCTTTTTCAGGCAGAACAATCCCAGTTCTCTTAGCCTTTCCTCATTTGAGAAGTGTGCCATCTCTCTTCTGGACTTGCTCCAACAGGTCCATGTCCTTCCTGTGCTGGGCGCCCCAGAGCTGGGTGCAGCACTCCTGCTGGGGTTCACCAGAGCAAAGTAGAGGGGTAGAATCCCCTCCCTCACCCTGCTGCCCAAGCCGCTTTGGAGGCAGCTCAGGACACAGGCACCTTTCTGGGTTGCAAGTGCACATTGTCAGCTCATGTCCAGCCTCTCATTTACTGGCACCACCAAGTCCTTCTAAGCAGGGCTGAGACCCAGTACAAGCAGACATCCTTCATCAGCTTCAGGCTCAGTTTCACAGCTTCAGCTGGATATTTAAGGAGCTTGGCTTTTGGAAATTTATACTGACTTTTATAGTATTTTAAAAACTCAGTGAAAATAGAGATGTCTAAAATTTCTCTTGCTGACTGCTTATAGCCTTTTCTCTTCCTACTTTGTCCTGTGGCAGCTGGTGTTAAAAACAAAGTGCCGGAGTGAGCCAGCCCACACATCACATCATGTTTCCTCCTTGTCTACCCCAGTAGCAACTGCTTCCTCCCTCCAACACAGACTGAAGTTCAGTCCTTGTGCAGGTTTAAAGGTAAATCAGCAGGAGAAATGAATGCAACACAAAAGAGATTATAAGTCAGAGTTACAATTTAATAACAATACTACAATAAATGTAATGGCACAAAGAGAAAAAATTGGTTTTAACCCACAAAACCCCAGAAGTGTAACCCAGCACCCTGGGGCACAAGCACAAAGGGGTTTGTTAGCCCCTGTGTGGAACCTTATGTGGTTCCCCCAAGTCCAAAGTAAAAGTCCAAAGTGGAAAACCTGTTGGTGCATCTGACAGTTGCAGTCTGGTGGAGAGTGGTGGTCTCCTCCTGTCAAGGTTTTGGTCCTCCTCTCAATCCAACGAGTGACCCCTGAGGTCTTCTTACCCCAAGATATGCACCCCCAGGTCCAGGTGGGAGCACCCAGTCCCTCCCTCATGGTGGGAAGTCACACAATGGGTGATCTGACTCTGTGAGTCATGGGGTATTTTGGAACCGTTGCTGGCCCATTGGCAGACATGACCCCTCAGGCTGGGTATGAAGGTGCTCATGACTCCCTGGAGGGGAGTTATCACAGCTCTTATCTCACAGGTGTCTTTCACACCCAGCTCACAGGCTGAGGGGTCAGGTGTGTCCTGGGCAGCTGCTGCAAATGGTCCATCATTCTTAGGAAATGAATAGAGAGGGTAGAATACATAGCTTTGATCACCCACACGCAGGGATAAACTTTCTCAGCTTGGACCACTGAACTTCTCTCCCAAAGGGCATCCTGACCAACAGGGTGAGTCTGCCCTTCACAAGAGAGTCCCAACACTGAAGGATTTTTTTTTGAGTAAAGGAACAGCCTCAGTCCATGTAACTGGCATGAAAATGTGCCAGATGTCTAAACCTACATTTTATATGTTGCAATTAATATGCAGCACATCTAATCTGGTATCAATCCATAGAATAGCCCATGACATGGGCTACAGAAATGGAAGAAGGTAAATCAGGAATGAGCAGGCAGTATTTCTCAGGAAAAAAAATGAGACAAATGTAATGATCAGTCTTTAATCAACCATGGGAATGTACTTTCTCTCCAGCACATAAAAAAATCACTGAGCTCTTTGACACAGGATAGTTATTATAAGGGCCAAAATTTTACATGGGTTTAAATCGGTGGAGGGAAGAAACACTAGTTCATGAGAAGACTGGATGCAGTGCTTGGCTCAGGTGAGCCCTTAAACCACTGCTTGTGAGAGGCTGGAAGTGGCTGCCTGGGTCATCACAATCCTCAGTACACCCAGTTCCCCGAACACCTTCTGCCAGGGCTGGAGTCACCTTCCCCATTGAGACAGATTACTGGTCTTGTCATGAACTGGTGTTCTGTCCTTACTTCTCATTTGCTGACATCCAGGCAGACTTCCCTCCCTTGGCTCTCCACTTGCTGAACCAAAGCCTCTTCTTCCCTTATGGGCTGCAGGCACAGCTGGCTGTAGCTAACACGTAAGATCCTGGCTGAGCCAAGAGGCTGTGACACTGCTTGCCACTGCACAGCAAGGCTTATTGCCAGCCAGGGCAGGGAACAGTGGGAGAGGCTTTGGAAGGCTGCCTGAATTCAGTGCTGCCTGTTTGGTGCAGGTGGGTTGTGTCCCATCCCTGCATTTTGCAGGGAGAAAAAAAAAAAGAAAAAAAAGAGAGTGAGCAAGCATCTTCTTGGGATTTGGCTCAAGAAGTAGAAGTAGAAACTAAGAAAATCAACTTTAGTTGAGCCTCAAATTTTCAGCATAATGTGAAGCAACATTCTGTGCTACCCATGGAAGAAGGTAACATTTCTTTCCAAATAATTGCTGCTTTGCACCTTTACACTGTAAGCTGCACAGCGAGAGACTGTCTCTCACACCAGTAAAAGTGCTTGTACAGTACTATACAGGAGCCTGTGTAATAGGGTCTTGATCTCATTGGGAGAAATCTCTGCACTACTGTAATAAATGCAATGATTTTGCCTCTTCCAAATACTTTGGGTATGACCTTTTCAAAATAAATCATTGGAGTAATTGCAAAACAAGTTTGTTATATCAACATACAAATGTCATCTGTCAAAAACTGAGGGCAAGAATTGTGCCATATTAAGTACTAAGGTCTATGTTAATATCTATTTCAACATATTTACATTCCACACATTCTGAAAGCATCTGCATACCTTGAACACAGAGTCACTAGGAAGAGAATCACTAGGAACAATTAATAAACACCTATTGCCTCCCCTGGCAGTTTGCCTGTGTGCTCACAAATTTCCCAAGAGAGAATGACTGCCTTATTTACCTGCGTTATAGCTAATGAGGCTTAAAGTGTAGGAGTAGAAATTTGTGTTGTAGAATTCTCATCTTGTAATAGCCTTTCTGAAAGGGAAAGTTTTTAGCCTTTCCTAATGATGGTCAGATTCATCATCTCTTCTCTGGAAATTTATACCATGGCTACTGTGCCTTTAATGTGAAATAAAAAGAGATTAGTAGGAAAAAACCCCGTGAATTTGCTTTCTGAGCATGTAGAGTGGTACTAACTGCACTGTGAGAAATGTATCATGTTGTTTTATTTTCTGTTTCTTGGAAGGGGATGAAGGTGGAAAAGGAGACGGAGGAGAAGTAGGCAAACAAGGAAAGGTTGGACCAAAAGGACCAAAAGGTATTTATGACAGTTTGTTGGCTATTACTGGTATATGAATATCATTATACACAACTGTGCTGGTGCATATGATTGGTGATGTTTAATGCTTTTCATTCCTGTTGCACCAGTGGATTTCACAATCCTGTCAAATATTAATCGGTGAACCTAACAATATTGAGAGAGCTTGGTGCAATTCCTACCAATACTTAAGACAACAATATGGCTGTCATGAGTGTGATTCAGAAGACCCAGATCATATGTATAATCAGAAAGATTACTGATTTCTTACTCAGATGATCCTTTAGTTGAAACTGAATTTTGAGAATTATTTCCTAGTAACACATCAGGATGCTCAATAAAATTGGGTCTCAGTTGTCTGTATTCTGCAGAAAAGCAAACAAAGCCATACACTAAAAAAAGAAGTTCCTCTGATCAAACATCATCTGAGCTGAGAAAAAGGAGTCACGGATATTTCAGGACTTGGCTGAATTAAACATCCCATAGCCACAGCGTGACCTATGGAGAGCATTTGGAGACACCAAATGTGATGGTGTCAGTCTTGTTTGCACACTGTAATTCAGAAGTTTAATTTACCCTTAGAGTTTGACGATAATGCATATCCACAGTCTTTATTCCTTGACAGTGCTTTAAGACTAATCAGGAAAGTTTCTACTTTTATAGAAACTTTAAAATCATCCTATTATAATTGTTATAATAAAAAACTTGTTCCATTTCTTAATGCTTTCTTATGATTTTGCTTCTTACCTTAAAATAAACATCAGGTAAGATACGAGGGAATCAGTCAACCAACTATTTGCAAAACATCTTATTGATGTTAAATTCAGTGTGCAAACTGAGGTGCCCTAGATTGTCCTGTCATCATTAGACAGCTATTTTAGAACTTAAACTATTAATCAATTAAAAAGTACATCCATTATTTTGGTGCTCTGAAGACTGAGGAAGTACATACAGCAAAACTAGCTTCCTACTTGCAGTTCTGCTTTGAGAAGAATCCCCAGCAAAGCTGCAAGGACTTTTCCTCAAGGAAGAAGTAAAGACTTCTGTCTGAGGTGAAGAAAAATGGAAACAAAATCTGATGTCAGCCTGGTTTAACTGTGAAGCAAAATTAGTATTTGAATATTTGCTAGCAGTTTTAGTTTGTATTTTCTGTAAGAAAATATGATATTTCTGGGCATTTGAACAGGCAGTTCTACTAAGGTGCCTTGCGCTGTTCTGCTGTCATATCCCACAGCAGCAGAGATCTGTGCTTTACTGCTCCAAACATCCTCAGGGCTGCACTCATTCTAACTTTGCCACACATGCAGACTGGCCACACTCAGAAAAACCAGCACCAGTGGATACCTAAACAGTTCCTTTGGGAAAGAAATTACAGAAACCATCCATATTCATTTCCTCTCAATTTCTTGTCTTAGGAGACAAAGGACCAGCAGGGGATATTGGTGAACAGGGAATGCTTGGAAAAATTGGTCCAATTGGTGGAAAGGGTAAGCTCTGGTCTGCGAGTTTTCTTGGTTTTTTCCCCTCTAGGTAAATATGTGTTTTGTGAGAGTTCCAGAGATGGAGTAATATCAGATAATGACTGTGACCAATGCTCTCCAAATAAAGTTATGCATAAAGATTGGTGATGAGAGCTAACTGAGATACTCTTATTTCCCACATGCACTATATCTGACTTACTTGGCTAAAATAATTCGGTTTATGAGTTAAAAAATCAACACTCTGATGGATCTAGTTGAAGCTGTCTCTGCTCATTGCAGGGGGTTGGACCAGATGATCTCTGAAGGTCCCCTGCAATCCAAATTATTTTATGGTAAAAGAGGAAGGGAAAAATCCAGCCCCTGTGAGATAAATCCTCTGAATTTTCTAAAAGAGAAAAACAAATTCGTGCCTCTGATTTGGATGCTGAAGGCCTAAGTCAATGTTCTGCTGCTGTTCAGGATGCCACACCTTGTCACCTGCACCGTTGTGGGTCACATGAGCACAGGACAGCTTGGTAAGGGAGGGATTTAGGAGTTTTAAGGAGGCACTTATATAGGCGTGGATGACAACTGCTTGCAAATCAAGGTAGACTCCAAGTCTGCCTGGACAAAAATTTCATTATATTATCCTCTATTTGTCTTAAGATGCTTGGGCATTCCTTTTTATTTCTAAAGAGCTACTTAAGAAGGAATATTGCTTCTGCCACAAGGAGACCTGCCTTGAAAGCTGCTTAGGGACCCCATCACCCACAGGGTAACTCTGTGGTCTCTAACTAGGGCAAAGACCCAGGTTTGTGGGTGAGTGGGTGGAACAATCTGGTGAGTTTCTCAAACCAGTGTTTTTAATAAACCTTTGATGGCCTCTAGCCAGCCTCGGAATCAGAGAAGAAGAAAAGAATTTGGTCTGAGGGACTAATTTTCAGAAGTATCTAGATAAATGAAAACTCAGAGAGTTATCTCCTAAGACGTCTTCAACCAACAAGGAAACAAAAAATTAGTATCTCACAAATGCTTTTCTTTATCTGAAATTAAACCAATCCTCTGAGCCTTTAAATCAAGCTCTCTTTTAATCTGAATGCACAATTTATGGTCCCCTTAAAGTTTTTCTAATTTTCTTTATTTGCAGAAGCAAAGGTCACTAAGTCACTGTTTAAATCTACAATTAAACATTTGAGTTCTTAATGAAGCAACCCTGAAATTCAAGCTTGGAAGTGTGCAGTGACAAGTAAAGCTAATTAAAATGACAGCCAACATCTACATTCTTAAAAAAACCATAGTCATATAAAAGTAAAAAGTTCAGCAAAAGATGGTTCTCAATAAGGCAGAGCAAGCACTAGTATTTTTTGACCTCTAAAGGTTTAATTCATGAATGAAGAGCTGACACGAATTTCAGATAAAGTCCAGCTGTTCCTGATCCAGATTACAGCTGAGATCTTTTTAAAAGCTAGTCACCTCCACTGATAAAGTATCAGAGCACGTGGATAAGTATTTCCATCATTTCTATGATTTACAAAAGAAGAGGAAAGCAGTTGGATGAAAATAAATCACATTTCCATAAACTGTAACTGAAATGAATTGTTGCTCCTTACTGACCTCCCTCTGGGCAGCTGCCAGCTGCTGCCCACACACACACAATCTGTTGCACACACGAATTCAGTGGCTTTAGTGCACATCAGCCTCGTCTGGTGCCTCAGCCCACCATGGAGGTACTGAAGCCAGGGAAGGGCTCGGTCCTGCAGCCCACGAGAGAACCCAAAGCTCACTTCTCCAAGATTTCTTGAGTGCTTTCAGCCTCTCAGGATCATTTTGCAGTTTATATTTAAAGTAAGTAGTACCAGGAACCAGCAGCACACAAGATGCTTGTGTTATCAGTGAGTTAGCTATTAAGGGTTCTGATTTCCATACCCCAGAATTAATCATGGTTTGTTTAACTTGGCATGTCTTCCAGTATAGTACATCAGAGCTGCCTATCAGAAGCACACTGTTAATATATTATTAAACAGGTTTTCAAGTACACTGCCCTGACAGGTGCACTGTCTGAGATCTGAGAATATATTTTCCTCTTTTCAGGCGACAAAGGAGCCAAGGGTTTATCAGGGGTTTCTGGAAAAAAAGGAAAAGCAGGTATGCTATGCATCCTTCTCTGCAGAATGGTCAAGGCTGCTGGATTTTTGATTTCAGGGTTTGTTTGTCTGGATTTCAGGAAATTTTGAGGCCTATGGGAAAACTTAAGAATAAACAGGAAGAGGCTGAGAATGTTTTCTTGAGCAAAATGAGGGCTAGGGTAGGGACATGACTGATGCCTGTGCATCCACCAACATACACAAAATATGAAAAGTCACCCAAATTAATGAGCAGTGTTTGTTATCACAAAAACTTACACACAGACAGGCCAGCAGTTTACATTTATACTGGACACTAGAAGGACGTTTCTTAATACTAAAGAAATTAAGTCATTTAACAGTTTCCTAATAGGACCATGGGGATAAAAAAAGAAAACAAAGCATCATCTCTTGTCAAATGAATGCAACACATTTTCTTTACATGAGGAAAATTTGAGTCTGATGAATTAGAAAGTTCTTCTGAGTTCTGATGACCTTGAATGGTTATCCACCTTGAACTTAACACTTGTGTTCATTTCTAAGAGATTATACACATAATGCCAGTTTGGTTCTTAATGAGAAACCATTAGCAACTTATTTTCTTCTTAAGAATAACAGAAGAACAAACAAAACCTATACCAAGACAAATTTCAGCTTACAAAAAAGAACAAAAAACAAACAAACCCAACAAATCCAAACCCCAAAATAACTGAGACTTCAGTGCTTGAAAGCTATTGATTATTTGAGCTATATGACAGCTGCATGTAGCAATTCACTAACATAGTCCTCTACCAAAGTTTTGCTAATCCCACCCCCATGCATACTCACAAAGCTCCTTCACTGAGAAAGCATCAGTTCCCCATTTCACGGATGCTGGTGTTTTTCTTAGAAGGCTGGGGAACCAGCTGATTATGGATACAAAGGTAGACCTCTGGTATTCAGATGTAAGGTTGTAGTGATCCCCCTGACAAACCACACCTCTGGAGCTAAACGGAATCAATAACGAGAGGGGCAGAGGATGTGTAAATCCTACACTGACATTGGTCAAAAGAAGATGGCAAACTCTTCCCACCACTTTTTTACAATCAGAGATTCTTAAACCAGTTAGCAAGGGATTGTACAGAGCCAAAATGTCAAGCACTTTGATCAACAGAAGTATAGCCAGTGAGGCAAGGTGAGATTAGCTGTCGAAAAGTGGAGCCTGGGTCTTCAGAAGGTTTGGAAGTGGGCTGCAGGTAACTCTCCATGCACATGCACAAATGCTTCTAAACAGATAAATCCTCTATCCTTTGTATTGCATCAGGCACAGTCTGTGACTGTGGAAGATACCGTAGATTTGTTGGACAACTGAATATCAATGTTGCTCGTCTTAACACATCCATCAAGTTTGTAAAGAATGGTAAGGATCCTTATGTATTTGATGGGATTTGTTTGGCTCCAATAACAGTTATCATACAACATAAGGAAAAAGTTTGTGTCAATCTCCTCCAGAGAGGCAGGAAAACCAAGAGGAAACTCTTGATCTTTCTGCTCCCTAGGAAGGCTGGAGACATAGTACTGTTAGTGCTACCCTCAGTGCAAGCATCATTTTCCTGTAACCAGGGACCAACACTCAAAACCATGGGTTATGAGAAGCCACACTGCAGTGCAAACTGCCCCAGTGAAAGGAAGGGAGTTTCATGGCATAGCAGAAGTTTCGAGAAGGCTCCACCACTTCTTCCAGGACTAGGGCTGTATCAGTAAATTAAGTGCATTTGAGACTGTTCTCTGTCACTGTAGGTATCCAGCATAGAATATCTATATTGTAAATCATACAAAACTAAATAACATATTATCAAGGAGTGTCCCTCTACTAACACCTAAGCTGTGCCCAGGGTAACTCCTGAATTGTTTGGAAGAGTGTTAATTTTTCTAGGCCAAACACTTCACAGGCCCCATCCAGCAATCCATCAGCAGTGACAATCAACTTTCAGCTGCCCAAGAATGTTCCTTGGCACTGCTTAATTCACTAGGTTATACCCTGGTTGAGAGGTCTGCCTTTTAAAGCTGCTGAGCAGCCACAATTTTCTTCCTAGTCAATGCCACATAGTGTTAAAGCAGATCTGAATATCAGGCTGTACTTAAAATGTCTTATTTTAGCAGTCACATTCATTTTTCTCTATATGACAAGAGCCTGGAAAGCTACCTGCACCCCTGTGTTTCTATCCCTGGGCACTCTTTCACAAACTATATTCAAAAATATACAAAGCAATGGGCATGATCCAGAGTTAGACATTGCTATTCAACCATTTAGCATGCCTTAATTTGGTTACTACTAGAAGTCATAGAAGACACTCCAATCAGGACTGAATAGTTCTTGTCCTAAGGCATGCAAGGTGCTTGCCAGTCCCATTAGTTGCATTGCTCTCTGATCATGTCCTCATTGTTCATCACAAATTCAGTGGTGGGAACACTTTTCCTCCTTCCCTTTTATTGATTCTACTGTAAAAATGATCTCACTGTCATATTGGAATAGCAACACCTTCAGCATCTGTTGACATGCCATTAAGCAATTTTTGTTCTCCTTTGAAGTAATAGCAGGTATCAGGGAGACAGATGAGAAATTCTATTACATCGTGAAAGAAGAGAAGAATTACAGAGAAGCCTTGATCCACTGCAGGGACAGAGGAGGAACATTGGCCATGCCTAAAGATGAGGCAACCAATGCTCTGATTGCTGACTACATCTCCAGCAGTGGCCTCTTCCGAGCCTTCATTGGGCTGAATGACATGGAAAAAGAAGGACACTTTGTGTATGCAGACAACAGCCCAGTGCAGAACTACAGTAACTGGAAGCAAGGAGAGCCCTACGATGCAGGTGGCCGTGAGGACTGCGTGGAAATGCTCAGCACAGGAGAGTGGAATGACTCTGAGTGCCAAGTCACCATCTACTTCGTATGTGAATTCCTCAAGAAGAGGAAATAAAAGTGACAGAGAATGTGCCTGGCACCTCCTGTATATACAATAACCCATCCTCATTCATCTGCTGTAGGGAGAGCAAACCAGGAATAGCAAACTGGGGATAGGCCTCAATCCAGCCTTCACGTCACAGGGCTAAGCAAGAGTAACTCCTGTTTACTCATTAGTGACGATAAAGTCAGCAGGGGGCATCCAGCCAGTTGTGAATTTTTATTGCATTTCTACATGAATTTTAGGGTGGGCATTTTTATGCGTAATATAGGGGTAAATTTAGAGCACACAGAGGTGAATATAATTTCACGCATGTCAGAAATAGTAAGCTCGTTGGTATATTAATTACTGATGTGATCTGCCAAGTCCACAGATGGAAAGAGTATGTTTTTCATTAATCTGTGACCTGTGCAAGAAGTCCCAGTAATCTCCCTGGTGACTTCAGAGCTGGGAGAACAGATTTTCAGTTTCTCTTGTAAAATCCACCTTTTGTTAGAATTGTAGAGTAATTTTAGGTGGAAGGGATCTCTGGAGGTCGTCTGGTTGAATCATCCATGTAAGGCAGGGCCAATTTCAAGTGCAAAAGTTAGAATACTCTCCTTCATTGGCTGTGCAATTATGTTGCCTGATATGCATTTATCTGGACTTCTATAAAGTCTTTGACATGGACCCCCATAACATCCTACTCTTTAAATTGGAGAGAGGTGGATTTGATGGGTAATAGATGAATAAAGAATGGATTGGACAATTGCATCCAGAGGTTAGTGGTCAGTGGCTCAGAGTCCTGATGGACATCAGTGACAAGTGGTGTCCCTCAGGGGTCCATATTGGGACCAGTGTTATTTCATTGCTCCACTAATCACAAGGATCAAGTACACTCTCAGCAAATTCGCAGATGACACCAAGCTGAGTGGTGCAGCTGACAGACCTGAAGGACAGGATGTCATCCAGAAGAACCTGGACAAATTTGAGAAGTGTGCCCATGGGAATCTCATGAGGTTTAACAAGACCAAGTGCAAGGTGCTGCATGTGGGTCAGGGCAATCCCTGGTATCAAAAGAGGCTGGGGATGAACAGATCTAGAGCAGCCCTGTTGAGAAGGACTTGGGGGTGCTGGTGGATGAGAGGCTGGACATGAGCTGGCAATGTGCACTCACAGCCCAGAAACCAAACATATCCTGGGCTGCATCCAAAGCAGCATAGACAGCATGGTAAGGGAGAGGATTCTGCCTCTCTACTTTGCCCTGGTGAGACCTCACCAGGAATTCTGTATCCAGGTCTGTGGTCCCCAGCACAGGAAGGACATGGAGCTGCTGGAGCAAATCCAAAGGAGGGCCACCAAGATAACTGGAGGGATGGAGCACTTCTCCAGTGTGGAAAGGCTGAGAGAATTGGGATTGTTCAGCTTGACAAGGAGAAGGCACTGGGTAACCATGGCCTACCAGTACCTGAAGGGAGCCCACAAGAAAGATGGAGAGAGACTTTTTGCAAGGGCAAGTAGTGACAGGACAATGGAGAATGAGTTTAAACAGAAGGAGAGTAGGTTTAGATTAGATAAGAGGAAGAAATTCTGTACTGTGAGGGTGTTGAGGCATTGGATCAGGTTGCCCAGAGAAGTTGTGGATACCCCATCCCTGGCAGCGGTCAAGGCCAGGTTGGGTGGAGATGTAAGCAACCTGGTGTAGCGAAAGGTGTCTCTGCCTATTGCAGTGGTGGAGGGTCATTGGAACTAGATGATCTTTAATGCTCCTTCCAACCCAAGCCCTTCTATGATTTATCTCTGCTTTCAAGTCTATCCTCCATCAGGTTGGTCTGAGGTGTGAGGAATTAATGGTCCTTCTGCATGCAAGCCTGCACAGCTTGTAGGCATCCAGACAATAGATGGAGAATTTATAGCCTCTGAAGTCTCCCAAAATCTGTGATAAATACAGAAAAATCTAGGACAAAGAACAGTTCAAAGAAAGCACACCATTCCTCTAGGGTGTAAATAGGCATGTTCAGGATAAACTACACCTTGTGTGTTGCTGGTTTAACAAGTGATTCTAGAAAACACTAACTCAGAAGGCAATGAGTTTTGATGCCTAATGCTAAAATCACCTGTGCCTTTGCAACATAGAGAACAGCTATGGAACAGGTTTTATCCCCCAAGAACCCAGATTCAAGTGTGGATGAGCATGCACTTGAGAGGGACTCCCCAAAAATGACAAGCAGTGAACATGAAGGCTCTGCTATCAGTGCATGGCTGCTCATATCTCCACATCAGAATGCCCACAATGGACCACATTTTCATATAATTGACAATATTGACAGCTTTTTTCTTCAGACACAGCAACCACTTTGCCTTCAGAAGTGAGCTTGTTCTTAATCATGTTTTGCCTTTTCTCAGAGCAGGAGATGGCAAGAGAAATCCCAGAGCCATTGCAATGAAAGTTTTCTTTCCCATTTGACACTAAAAATTAAGGAATGATAACTGGAAGCTAAGAAGAATACTAGGAACTAGACACTGTGCAGCAATGGACCCTGCAGGTCACTGTGAGCATTAGTTGCACAGTCTTTCTCTGGATATATAAAGAGCTTGCCATGCCATCAGCTGGTAAGGCAGAGGGTCAGCTCCAAGTCTTCCTCCTGTTGCTTTGTACAGCACTGCAAAGGCAACCAGACAACAGTCATACTTCCTTAACCTCACCCTCAACAGGAAAATCCTCCAAACCACTTAGCTGGTTGTTAGTTTGACTCCAGACTCACCTCTGAGCAATGACCAATGCAGGAAGATCCCAGAAGACTCTGTGACTCAGAACCACTCTGGTAATCCAGTTTCTCTAACATTTGTTCCTCCAGAAAACCACTTGTTGCTACCAGCTGTAAATTATCTGTGTTGCTACACACCCTCCAGAAAACTATTTAGATCCATGAATGAAGGGGTGGGACCACATTTCTTTTCATTTCTTCCCTATTGTGCTCTGATAGTATTTGGGCCAACAGGTTCATTTAGCGCAACATAACTCAACCTGAATTGTTCTCTCTCTGGGAACTGATATTCCCCCAAATTAAACAAAATTACACTTTAAGGAACTATACTAATAAACTCATTAAGCTGAACACTTCTGGTTTAGAATCATTAATGGATAATGATGAAGAGTTAATGACTAATTCAAGGCTACGTTTCTTGAGGAAAAGTAGTGCCTTTTAGAAGCTCAAGCCCAGGGCTGGCTGCCTCACTCACAGCAGATCAGTTCCTACCAGTCATGCAGCAGTAGCATAGTAACATCCCTGTGGGTCAGCACCATTTCACCTCACCTCCTCTTTAGTTCTGACCCAAAAAGGCACCAACCCATGCTTGTCAGACTGGGGTGCTATATCCTAAAATCCTCTAGCCATACTGGGACCACTGGGTGACAAAATTTAGAGGTGTCCTTAATGCTATACCCATCATGAAAAGGACATTTTCCTGTTCTTTAGGAGGAAACTCAGACTTGGGAGAAGGTGAAGGAGAAGCAATACTTTGCTGCAGGATCAAGCTTTGCCTCAGATTAGACCAGGTGCTCTCCTATACATTCAAAATCAGGGACTACGTGTCTAAATTGAAATCTTAGGGGTTTTTTAGGTGACCATGAGTTATGAGTAATCCTGGAACAGCTCCATGTACAGGAGGGAATGACAGTCACAGCCTCTGGCTGCATGGCTGAGGGAAGTGAGTGAGGACCTTGTGTCAGGTTTCTACTATGGAAAGGCTGGAACTGCCCTCCTCCTCTCCTACCACACCAGCTTCATCCTTTCTTTAACAGAAAAAAGTAAACAAAACCAACCCCTTTACACACTATGTGGTAATGTAACATTGGGCAAGGCTAAGCCAGCTGAAACAAGCAGACTTGGGATGGCAGTTCCTTTGCTAACTACAGAAGGAGGACAGTAGAGGGACACAGCAGATGTTTAAGCCATCCAGGCATTAAGTGTGATCAGGTGCTTATGCAATCCATTTCTGCAGCACTAGGTCTCAGTTAATAAATTCTGCCAAGAAACCTAACTCACAGCCCAGGCCAAATAAGTAAGGCTATCCCAGAGAGGAAACCTGGCAGGCAGGTGCATACAGCCCTTCGGCATGCCATGTGGGCACAGGCTTAAGCCTTCACTAACTGAAATATTATAGCTGTGTTTTGCAGGAAAAATATTCTTGTTATAATTAGGAATTTGGAATATATTAAAAGTTTCACTGCTAGCCAATGGAAATTCACTGTGGTGGGTAAAGTGTCTTAGGCTTCTGGCTAAGTGGATGAAGCAAGGAACACAGGAAATGGTGTCTGACTACTCACGATTTATGGTCTGTTAGTGCTTGACACCTAAACCATTTTATCCAATCCAAGTATTATTTTTCTCATGTTTTTATTTTCATTCTTGCCAGACCGAACATTTCTCATTTCAATTTATACATGCTGTTTCTTGTCCTCCTACCAGTTACCACTGTGAAAAGCCTGGCTTTGTCTTCTTGAAGACTCCCTAATAGGTCCTGGCAGGCTGCTATCAGGTCTACCCAAAGCCACCTCTTCAGGCTGAATAAATCCAGTTCCTTTAGCTCCTCCTCACATGGCTCTGACTCTAACTATCTTGGGGAGACTCAGCAGAACCTGGCTCCAATTTTTCAATGCCTTTCCTGAAGAAGCTCAAAAGGACGTAGTGTGGTCTAAGAGGTGCTAAACAGGAGCACAATCCCTTCCCATAAGCTCCTGGCTGAGGTCCCTTTAGCACAGTCAGGATGTTGTTAGCTTCTTTGCTGCCAGGACACACTTTTGACACACAGGCTGCCAGTCAGCTGCAGCATGTATTGATGCAAGGGCTCAGTACTCCCAAGTGATGGAAACTTTCATTTGTCCTTGCTGAATTTCATAAGGTTCCTCTTGGCCCATTCCTTCAGCCTGCCTAGGTTCCTCTGCCCACAGCATATCCACTGTTCCCTCCAGCTGAGTGTCATCTGCAAACCTGAAGAAAGTGGACTTCATCACCTCCTCAAGGTAACTGCTAAAGATGTTAAACAGGACAGTTCCAGTATCTATATCCCTGTGGCTCTCTACTAGGAAAAAAGGTAAATGTTCTCTGGATAGAGAACAACTCATTTAACCATTCTCTTCTGAGCCAAATCATCCACAGACAATAAAATCCTAACTTGGATATAAGAATGCTGTTGGAGACAATACCAAAAGCCTTGCTAAATTTGAGGTAAGGTTCATGCACTGCTCTCTCCTCATCCACAAATCCAGTCATGGAATCATAAACACAATCAGGTGGTCAGGCATGATTTACCTTTGGTAGATCCATGTTGATTGTTTCAAATCACCTCTTCTTCACATGCTGGGAAATGTCCTTCAAGAGGACCCATTCCTTTAAGTTCCATGGGAACCAAGGTGATGCTGATCAGTTTATAGCTTCCCCATGTCTTTGGCCATTTTGAAGAAGGATGCAACATCTACATATTTCCAGTTATTAAGAACCTTCCATTACCTCCATTACCATTCTGATGTGATAGAATGGCCCTGCAGAGACATCTAATCAGGTTTTTTGGCACCTTGGATGTGGTCTGTGTGCTCCCATGGACTTTTCTGGTCCAACTCTCTGGTAAGTCCTCTTTCCCTAAGCACAGAACAATGGGATAATTTGGTAGTAAAGATGGCAAATAAACATTAGAACATCTCCATTTTATCCATGTCTGCTGTCACTACATCACCTCCTCCATTCTGCAATGGTAGTGGAAGCTTTTGTTGCACTTTCCATGTCTCAACTGTATTTAGGCTTTGGAGCTCCTGAGACTAGCTCTACAAACTCAGGGAATGTTTCTAAATTATTGCATTGTAGCCTGTTCCTGCTTCCATCCCTCTACACTCCCTTTTTGCATTGGAGCTCCACCAAGCTCCATCTTTAGCTATGCAAATCTCCTGATACATTTGTTTGTGGATATACAGTGAATACAAGGCAGCTGCTTAGATCTTGCTACATCACAGCAGGAATACTTTGGTAGACTTCCTGCTCTTGGACAGCCAGGAATTTATGATGTTCTGTGTTCTGAAGACTGACACCTGACTCAGTGCAAGCATTATCATCCTGTTCTCCCCAGGCTCATAACACACATAAGGCACAGATGCCTATGGTAAATATAATGTTTTAAAAACTAATTCTAATGAAAATGGTCACAGAATTAATATATCCTATTAAGAATACATTTTTCTCAAGCACTTAAAGTAATCTCACATAGGCATTCAGCAGGCCCACTTCTTTCTTTCTTTCCACTTCTTTCACTGCCTTTAATCAATTAAAAAAAATTAGCACCTAGAGCAATGGATTACCACATTGTTGACCACAGCCACAAGAATATAAAGACATCTCTATTTAGTTTCACATACAGTCTTAAATAGTACATTGCAGTTGCAGTTCAGCTGACTGAAATGGTTAATGAGATCCCGTTTGACACCATGTATGATGATAAAAATAGTAAATGTCTCACAGACAGAAGGATTAACATGGTTATTTGGAAAGCATTGCTCTAGATTGCCTTGATTTAATGTTTGCACAAGCACAGAAGCTGTGAATTGCTATTTCCTTTTTTCCTCTCTCTTTTGACATTTATTAAAGTCATATGTAACCTACTCAACATGGGGAAGAAAGAATGAGCAAGATCAAAGCAGTAACTTAATCTGGGTCTCTTTTATGTTTGTGTGGTAAGGGAGAAGAGTAAATTGTAAAAGACTTCTCTGCCTACCTGCTGCATGCAGCGTGCTTACTGCAGACCCAAGGCCCCACCCACTCCTGGCCTGGAAAGGTTTCTCCACGTGGATCTTTCAACATAGGGAGGAAAAGTTTCACTTAATTGTCACTAGGTGGGTGGGACCAGGAACCCGCATCACCCTGTTTTGCAGAGAGCAGCAGCAACCCACTGAAGCACAATGGCTCACCACACAAAACTCTCCATGCCTGGGAAGTGTGTGTGGACACGTGCATTTCCGAGTTCTGAATCCCTAGGACCCTCAATGCAATATCTCAGCATCCTCAGTGCTGTACCTATGCTTAAATCCCATGGAGGTCCTGTGACTGATCAAATGCAGATCTGTAGATGCTGGGGCAGTGAAGGGACTGTACCTTTTCACTGGTGTGATACATCATGGGTGCCTCTGCAGAGCCATGACCTTTTCAGACAATGTAATTTTGTTATACATCTTCTCTTTTGTCACATTTGTCTTTGCTCATGTGCTTTACAAAAGAGACATAACTTTATAAAAGTAGCCAGATGCCAATCATTGCTTTGATTTTATTAATGTAGACATAGATCAATCCTTAAGAGTATGACAAATGTAAGTAATGCTTTTTGGAAACAGATTTCAGTCATGAATACCCTGTTCATTTTTACCCCTTACTAGATGTTTCAAGCTTTTGCTATCTTACTAACCCCTCAGCAGTGAATTGTCTAACAGGAGATTCTAATTTTCCCACCTTCATACAACAGAAGGCTTTATATCAGTTGCCCCTCAACATTCCCTGAGCGCATGGAGCACTCCACTATGTGGAAGGTGGAAGGAGTAACAATGATCATCAATCATTCAGTAAAAGATTAAGTAAAGCAGTGCAGAAAAATGTGAATACAGAGTTGGTGAGTGCTTGGCATGTGAACGGGTCAATTTTTTCCCACTGTGAGCCAGTTTCTAGGTCTTGAAAATGCTTTAAATGCAAGCTCACATATGCAAGAGAGAGCTTTCTCAGAACCTGAAGAAGCAGAAATACATTTTCTGCAAAACCAAGGACAAAGCAGAGCACAAATGAGTCATATGATCAGTTTCAAGATATGTATTTTAGTACAAAACAAATTGTTCCTCAGAGGTGGCTATTTCTTTCCTGTTTGTAGTGGGGGGTCTAGCCAGGTAACTAGAGATACACACAGGCACTTGGTCAGCTGAAATCCAGTCCGGTGTCTTTCTCTATGCACCAGAAACCCAAAAGGAATTCATGCAAGGTAAAGTATTTCTTTTTGAGTATAGCTAGATGTAGAAATGCATGAACGAAACATTAGTCCTGTACAAAAAATTGCACCTTCAAAGTACCCTATAAACACTAACTACACAACAATTAGACTATCCTATTAGTAAAATAAGGCACAGCATACTGACCTATTTACTCTTTTGCTATTATGTAAAATTAATGAGCTGTGTTTTTTGACCACTGATTCATCCTTCTTCCAAATACCTATGGATTAAAATTTAAGCTACTTAAATAACTCCACAAAACTACTGGGAAGCAGAAAATGGCAAGGCCATTCAAGTATTTGAAATGCACTGCTAAAGATTGTAAACACTTCAAAGGATATGGGAACATAAGGTCCTATTCCAAATCAGATTCCAGGGTAGAAGAATAATTTCATTTAAAGGTGCAGGAAGGCTGCTGTTTAAATCTTGTTTAGTTTTACTTACTAATTACTGCCTTGTAAATGAATTACAAAATTTTCCAGATATATAATTCTCTACCCTCATCCAGTACCTCTGAGAACAACGTGCAAGTCTACCGTGAGGAGTTATTTACTGTAGTGTATGAAAATACCCAATACATAAGAGCATGTGCAAGAAGTGGAAAGATGTCAGAAAACAAAGCATAAAGACATTAATGAATACAAGAAACCATCAACAACTGTGAAAGAAATAAAATATTCATTATATGTGTGAATAAATTCTGTGGTTGGCACATTTAACATCACGGAGGGAATGTGAAATAGTTGATCTTTAACTTATTTTTCATAGTCTAAACCACATCTTTGCAGAGTGTGTCTCCGCATGAGGACAGCATGAACCACCTCACCCTCCTTGATGATTCATAAGCTAAACTTGCTAGTAGAAGCACAGATTGTTTTCTATCCAGAGATTGCATACATACTGTGTGTAACACTTATTTCTTCATGAAGGACACCAGGCCAACAGGAATGCAGTTTAACTGGTTTAGGATTTATGAAAGAAAAAAAAAATCAAATCTGTTTGCTTCCCTGTGAATCAAAACCTACTCGATCAAATGCTTGAACTTACCAAAGCATTGTGAAAGAATCTGGGCCTGGGTTCAGTAGGAACTAAATAGATGAGATAGGCCTGAAAATATATATTCACGGTAATTCCCTGAAATAAAGATACTGTTCTTATGTATATTAACTTCTGATGTAGCTTCAGCACTTAGTGAATCAGAAACAGCTACTATTTGGAACTTGCCAACAGTATCAGGGCTGGTTTTCAGAGGATGTAAGCACATCAGTGGGAAGCATTTCTCCATCTGACGTCAGAAAATCAAGCACTAGAAATTGGGTTCCTGTTCTATAAGGGGTATCCAACTCCTGAAAACTCCCGAGTGTCCTACGGGAGTTTATCATTGCAGAGGGCAGGCAAGTTCATAATCTAAAGTTCAAGGTTACAGAGTGCGTATTTGTGCTTACTCTAAGTAAAAAAGTGAGATAAATGCTGTATATTGTGACCCATTCATCTCAGTTAAGACCCTTGGAGTCCCCCAGGATGTAAAATGCTGTAAACGTCACTCAAGAAAATACACTCCAGATAACATTTTCCCTAAAATCACCTATACATAAGAACATTCAAATACCTCTTTATGAACAGTTTGAATTTTGTAATGAAATCAATTTCTTCCAGTACAAAGAGATCACTGTGATAATTTAATTCTTCCCTTTACTTCATATGGGCACAGCAGTAAAGTGTCTAAAGATGTAAAGCATGGCTCAGACCATGCTTCTAGAAGCTGCATCAGCATTTCTTGTCTAAAAGAAAATCCTAATAATGGCTTTCCATCTATCATCTTAAAAGAGAAAAGGCATCCATGCACTGTACATTCCATAAAGAAAATAGAATGTGGCAGGGTGTCTGATTGATAAGTTTTGTGTTTATTTTTAAACTGTTCTGTTAGTAGTAAAATTAATTAATTTCAGCACAAACCTGATCAATCAAAGAGAAACAAGGAATAGTTTTGCCTTGATCTGACCCACTCTGTACCTTTGCTTTCATTAGCTTTGATATGAAGGAGGCAGAAGGAAACCATGGCTGGGGGAATGGGGTCACCTCATTGGGCAGCAGCTCAGTTACACTGGCTTATGTGCAGTTTGAACTACCACGAGGAAGTCTGTGAGCACCAGAGGCACTGGACGCTTGGAGGCTGGAGGCTTGGAGACAGTTTTGAAATGATGCATAGTCAGTAAAATGATTACAGGTCTGTCAGTGATTCGGTAGCTGAATAGCTCCCTCTCAGCCTTCTAATTCCAGTAGTTACTCTAAGTAACAACACATGTCACTAGAATAAGACTTTGCTGTTTTAAACAAACTGAAACTAACTACCAATACCAATTGTATATCCCTCAAAGATGTTCATACATACAAATAGCTCTTTACCATCCTACTAACAGTCATCAGATAAGACCTAATTATATGTATACATTTTAACACTAAAAAGTCCTTCTTATTTACAACTAAATATCTTGAGTGCTTTGAAACCTATAGGCTCACCCTTCTTGCAGCAGCATTTTTATGCTATTTACAACCATTACTGTGCCTTTTTTACAACCATTTTTTAATATGTCTCCCTGCTTCTCCATCCTGAATAAATTCATCACAAAATAAAGTCACCATTGTCTTTTGCTCAATTATCATTTGCTATCTATTGGATTGTTAGCCAGGAATTTGCTCAATAAAACAAGCAGTCCCCAAAAGGCAAACAAGCCATTACTGATAGTTCACTAAAACAATAGATTCCTACTCCTGACCAACCACAGGTAAGATCAGAGGCCAGTACATTATGAGTAAAGATTAGTACATCAAGCCTTGAGGAATAACAGAGTGAGAAGAGACCCACACTAGCAGCAATGCCAATGGCATGGTGCTGTGGTGCATTCCTGCACTGGCAGCACTTGGCATGTGCGCTGAACTTGAGCTCCTCTACAACCAGCTGGACTGGTCCTCCTTTACATCATGAAGCAGGAGGGGGACAGGGAAAAAACAAAAACATTAAGTATTGCTGCTGTGCAGTCCATCTGCTGGTTTGCCTGGGCAATTCTCTCATAAACAGTCAGTGCCATTTACTCATCTCTCTACAAGAATGTTATGCTCCCAGTTTGTATCTCTGAGACTTCCACAGTCCCTTCTGGGGATGATCTGTGCAAATAGTTTTTCCTGCTGGGTCACCTATGCCAAGAGCAGCACATTGACTTCTTGAGTTGTTTTCTCATTAGGCAACTTTGTTCTGCTCTGCCATGCCTGTCTCATCCCGCCTCCTGCACCACGCCAGTTCCAGATTCCCTCTATGACATTTTGCATTTTTATCTTTGCTGCACCCTCACACATCTAAAAGGAGTTCCTCAAAGTTAATTAATGGAGAATCCACCCTTTGACTGCACCTTTTACTATGGTGGTAGAGAACAGCAGTGTCACCAAGTCAAACGAATTAAGTGCTGGTAACCTTAAGAACATGGAAATGATGTTATCAGAACAGGTCAGAAACCTCAGACTGTTCTCAGTAACACCAGCTTACTAATCCAAGGAGGGCCCCTGGCTCGACACCAACCTCCTAGCTGTGTGATGATACCTGTGTGAAGGGACCCTCAAATACCCTTAACCAGCCAGCTAAGGATTTCTTTGTTTAAAGGGTGTCCTGAGACTGTGGAGAGCCAAAGCAGCCAGGTCAATGCCTTTCATCCCACAGCTCCAGGCACAGAAGACACTTCTGTGGGAAGAGGCCATATTCAGAGTACCACCACAGCCTTATGAGTCAGCCAGAAAACCATGCTTACAGCAGCTCTGAGACTGCTTTAAGCTGCACTATGGACTGGTTTGGTAACCGGCCGTCCCTGGGACTCATGGACCAAACAAGTGGCACATTTATCTTCACCTCCTCTCTTTAGCACACATTCCAAGATCAGTTTAACTGGATGAAGTGAGAGATTTCAACAGCTATTTTTCCCTTAGTGCAATGATGCAAAAAGGAGCACCATGTATTCACAAGCCTTGCCCTGCCTGTTAGAAATAAAAACTGTTGCACTGCCTCCCAAGAAACCTCAACACTGTAGTTGTATTTGCACACTAATTCATTATATGCATAGGTGCCACCCTGACCCTGAAGTTCTGTTACCACTGAGTAAATACAGTATACAAATGACGCTAAAAGGTTTCCTTATCACTCATCTTGTGAAACAAGTTTTATGCCTATTTAATTCACTGGCTAAAGGAGTATGACTCCAGAGTTTGTACCAGTGTGAGATCAGAACCTTGCATGCAATTTCCAGGAGCATGTTAAGTTAATTCATCCATAAACAAAAGTCTGCATTTTATATGATCAGCCTCAGGCTTTCTGGTTTTGATGTGTAACTAATTATGGGATTAAGAGAGTTGGTGTTTTTTCTTAAGAAAGAGCCATTTTGCAAATCTAGAAGAAAAACACGTGACTTTTGGGGGCAACTTCTTCCAGAACAAGAAAGTAACACGAATAAAGAAGCAGATCCTAATACTATCAGAAAAACCTTGCTTAGTTCTCCTTTGGCTTGGGGAAATCTGTTTGCATGTAAACAGATCCACAGGAGAATAAGGTTACTATCATTTATTATTTTTTTTTTTCTTTTCTAGCCCTTTGGCCATTTTGGCAGACCACCCTTGTGCACACTGCAACATGGGACATGAGATTACATCTCTTCCTGAAGTGCTGCTGATAACGTACCCAGATAAGGTGTTAAGGACCATGACTTCTTACATTGACATCACTTTCTCCTATTACTCTAGTATCCTTACTAGTATTCACCTTTTCCAGAAGTGTCATGCCACACATCACAAAAGGTAGTCTGAGTCTTGCAGCATAGGACTGCTGTATAAGTAATTTTCATATTGAGCATGACATATGTCTATGGTTTTTCAAAATATTGATTTATCTCTTTTTATGGCTGACTACAGATTTTAATAACTTCTGCATTTTTCTAATGGTTGTTCACTTGGGGGAGAATTACCACATTCCAAAACAGATATTTTAATTTCTATGTATAAGATACATGTATATTACATCACTATTCAAGGAATTTAAATTATCAAGTATTCTTCAGAATCTAAAATCGATAGCAACTGGTTTTGTAGTTCTGTGATGATGCCAGCTTTGTGTTAGGTTGCCATAAGCATAAGAATATGAAAAGGAAAGAGTCTGGACTTTATGGTACTGTCATTTAAGAGCAGATTTTAGTCCTTTTGATTGTGTAGACAGACCTTCCTATGGAGAGTGAATCAATATACTTCCATCTACTTGGTGACTGGTGGACTTGAAGCAGCATCATTAGTTTACCTTGTCACATGCCAAGATGCAATTAGTTACATAAAAATGCTATTAAAAAGCAGTCCAACACAAACATGTGCTTTTGCCATGGAAATTTAAAAATGCAATCCTGACACTAATCTCTTAAAGAATCCAGATCTTTAAAGATTCAAACAGTTCCTGAATCCGTATAATAGCAATCCCACATGATGCTGTAGTACATCCTGCCTGAACACTGTGAAAATAATTTATACAGCCAATTTCATTTAAATTATTAGGATTCAGGGTAAAGCACTGCAAAAAATCTATTTAGTATACCCATAGGTACCTACCAGTGAAATCTAGACTTCATTGTGAAAACATACTAAAATTCAAGAACATAAATGTTAAAAGGAATGTGAAGGTTAAAAGGAAGGGTATTTACAAGCAAGAAAAAGTGAATGCAGAGGGTACGTAATCATTAGTAAAATCCAGTGCTGCTGAAGTTCACAGAGATGTGTTGCACAGCTGGATAAGAACACCGGAAATGTTTATGACCAAGTGTTATTTGTACTTCCTTTGTAGAAGATAAAGACAATCATAGTTCTTGTTCTGAATCATAAACTGATCAACTTAGCTTTCCATCCATTCAGATTTCTTCCTCTGCAGGGCAGTCTCAACAGATTTAGGGCCAGACTGTGAAATTAATTGGACACATGGTCTCCACAATGCAACCCCAAGAACAAACCACCTACACCTAATCACTTAGGCACAAGTCTGAATCCCGTTCCTTTCCAAAACACACCCAAGTCAGGTCCTGCAGGCATGTACTTCTAGAGCCTGAAGTCCTTTCCTGAAGACAAAAGGATGGGACACAAGGTTCACTTTTAAAATAGGTCTAGAGGAGAAATATTATGTCATTGGATGACTGATGGGGTAAAGCACTTAGAAAAGAGGGGGGGCTGAGCAAAGTGCCTTTCTCAGCCTAATGGGGATCCCACATCTCCTACCTAAGAGTGCAAGAGGCATCCAGCTACAAGAGGCATTGGGACAAGAGAGCACAAGAAAGAATGTAAACTGTTGAGTCTTCCTCCTTTAGAAGCCATGATTTCAAGGCCAAGCGGCTATTACTGCATTTTAAAAGCATCACAAAACTCTTTACATTCTAGGTATGGTAGAAGCATAGAAACACGGATGAGTCGTGTTTACTGGAGCCAACTGCTCGCCACCCACAGTTTGGATTGGGGGTGGAAAGAAAGGCGTCAGGCTGTGACATTTCTGCCACAACAAAGGACATACCCTTGTATGAAACCTTCTTAAAACATCATCTTGAAAAGCTATATGTGTTGAAGGTAAATATCCAGAAACATAGCATGGGATAACAGTGGGTGACACAGTGCTCAGTCATCCCGTAATCAGGACACCCCTTCCTAAGTTGCACTGGGAGAAATAACAAAACTGCTGCATAATGCCACATTCTTCATCTGGGGAGGATGTGAATGCAAAGAAGTGTAAGAAAAAATGCATTATAAGTGGTCTGGTGAATGTGTACCTTTCTAGATCCTCACCTACCCAAAACTTTTAAAAACAAATTTTTTTCATTTACTTTCAAGTAGTTGTGCACGGTTGAGCTGGACTGAACTAAAAGAAACACATGAAATGTTTTCACTATTTTGAATGAGTAAGTTCCTTTAAACAGAAAAACAATGTGCAACTTCGCAATTTCGAAGCCCCAAATATCTTTAACCGGAAGGTAAATAACAACCTTTTTCAAACTGGCATTAGGAAATCACGCCCCAAGACTGGAGGGGCTGATTCAGGACTTGTGAACGCGGAGCGCTGCGCTCCGAGGGAGGGGAACTGGCCCCGTTCGGGTCCGGCCGCAGGTGCGGTGCCGAGGGCGGCGGGGGCGGTGCGGGGGCCGGGCTGGGGG